>JAQMCX010000043.1:14882804-14931846 GCA_029814765.1 Acanthurus leucopareius | reverse complement strand
GCAATGTACTTCCTTTGTTATGTTCAAAAAATCATTATGTGCATTTATATTTAGGAGTTATGGCTGTAATTGAAAAAAGGGGAAAAGAGCTTTGTATGTGCATGAGTATGTATGTATATATATATATATATATGTATATATTATATGCTTGTTTTCTGTTCGTTTTTAAAAAAAATTTTTTTCTTCCCACTTGACACTGTGACTCATGTAGCTTAAGATGCATTAATAAGCTTCTGCCTGAGCCTTTTTCAGTCAAAACTGTGTGTTATCTTTTCTTTTGTTTTGAAGTGTTTATATGACTGAAATAAACTAAACTCAACTAAAACGGCGTGTTTGTCTCCGTCAGGCGGTCGTTCAGACGGTCGATAACCTGCTGGGTCCTGAGGCTCTGGTGTCCTGGGCCGATATGAGCGGCGTGGATCAGTCGCGCTCAGCGTCGCTGCTGTTGGACGCAGTGGAAAAAGGAGCGTTTCTATTGGCTAACAACCTCTACGAAGGCCGTTTCAGCGACAGGGCACCAAATGTTGGTACGTTGTTCTCTTTACTTTTAGTGATTTTTCTCCGCATTTTGATGAAACGACCAGTTGAGCTGAGTTTTGATGTGTGTGTTCCTGTGTGTGTGTGTGTGTGTGCAGATCTGGAGGTGTATGTGCTGAACACGGAGGCAGACATACAGGACCTGACGTTTCCTCACTCCTACGACAGCGACAGCATCCTGCAGATATCTGCACTCGCTCTGCAGCAGTACAGCAACAACGGTTTGTGGCAAAGCACCAGAACTTACCAGCAGAACGATGAAAGCTCAGTGTTACAGAACAAATTTGACTCAGGTGGTAAAATAAAGGAGGAACAAGCAGTTGTGACAGAACGTTAAACATTAAGATGTAGATCTGGAACTGTCTCCTCTTGGAAAAATGATAAGAAAGCAGCAGTTTCATGTCTCTGTCTCCTGTGTGGTTCGTCTCTGCAGGTCAGGTGAAGCTGGTTCTCACCCTCTACAAGAACCTGGGCTCCTTCCTCACCACCCAGAACTCCACGCTGCGCCTGGGCCTGGGGCTGAGCCAGGGGTCCGAGGCCAGACGTCGGAGCCTGGTGGTCAACTCCCACGTCATCTCAGCTTCGGTGCACAGAGGATCCAACAGGGTTTACCTCTCTGAGCCGGTGATCTTCACTCTCAGGCACCTGCAGGTTCGTCCGGATGGATGTTTGGATCCTCTTCAATCTGCTTCCTGAGTATTTTTTAACCGGCACTAATCTGCTGTTCTGGTGTGTGTTTCGTCTCCACAGCTGGAGAACCACTTCGGCCCAAACTGCTCCTTCTGGAACGCGTCGGGGGTTTCTGGGAGCGGCAGGTGGTCCACGCAGGGCTGCCGCCTGCTGCACACCAACAACACACACACTACCTGCGCCTGCAACCACCTGTCCAGCTACGCGGTCCTCATGACGTATCAGCAGCCTGCTGTAAGCACACACACACACACACACACACACACACACACTTCAGCAGCAGACTGAAGGCTTCTGAGTGAGATTTTTTTCATTTTAATTTTGCTCAATTTGTGTGAATCTTCTCTGATTCGATGCACAAGATAATGAAAATGTCTTAATGTCGGCCATTAAAATAGTTTTCAGTACGTTTAAAGTTGAGCGTCATGAATCCGGCTCCATCTTCGGCTGCCAAAGGCTTCCAAACACCAACCTCACGCACCCATTTCCTGTCGCACAGTTGGATTTCACTCCCACTGTGCTCTCCAGAATGTTGTTTAAAAACCAGGCGCAGAGGGGGCTGATGATTATGGGTTCCAGCTGCAAAGAGCGAGAGTTTCGAATGCTGCGGGGTATTTTGTCTCGCCATGAAATTGAATTAAGTGTTTCTCTGCAAGATGTTCTCTTTGTTAGGTGTGGTTTTATTCATTTGAATGGATGTTATGTAACACGCAGGGTTATACAACCAGAGGCAAAGACACATGACAGCAGAGCTTCACGCCAGCAAACACACTCGCATTCGCTCACAAACCTGCAGCAGCACATGTTCACACACTCGTCTTCTCTCCTCCTCACCAGTTCGGAGTCGGCGTGGAGGAGCTTCTCGTCTATGTGGTTTCATGGGTTGGAATCTCCGTCGCACTGGTGTGTTTGGCCACCTGCCTTACCACCTTGTGCTGCCAGGGGGCGCCGTGGCACACAGACCACAGCACCATCCACTGCAACCTGTGGGCCAACCTGCTGGTCACGGAGCTGCTCTTCCTCGTTGGTGCCAACAAAACTCAATACACTGTGAGTGTTTTGATGGAAGATACAGAAGAAAAGATATGAAAACTTTTGTATTTTTTAGCATTTTTTAAAAAATTTCATTCATTTTTTGATCCACATTCTCAGGTGGTGTGCTCCATCATCGCTGGCCTGCTGCACTTCTCGCTGCTCTCGGTGTTTTGCTGGTTGTGTCTGGAGGGCCTTGAGCTCTACCTGCTGCAGAGGGAGGTGTTTGAAGGTCGTAACTCCAGGAGGAAGTACTTCTACCTGTGTGGTTACTCCATCCCCGGGCTGGTGGTCGCCGTGTCCGCAGCCATCGACTTCAGAGGCTACGGCTCGAAAACGGCGTAAGTTGACTTGTGTCTGTTTAATTTTCCAACATCTTTACGTTTTTCTTTCAGCTCAGACTGATTTATTTTACCGTGTGTGTGTTTGTGTGTGTGTGTTTATGTGTGTGTGTGTGTGTGTGTGTGTGTGTGTAGATGCTGGCTGCGAACAGACAACTACTTCATCTGGAGTTTCCTCGGACCCGTCGCCGTCATCATCACGGTGAGAGTTCGTTAATATCGTGACTTTTTTCCCCGTTTCCAGTGATTCAGAGTGTGAAACACGATGCTGACTGTTTTTATGAATGAACGGATTCAAACGTGCTGCTTCACTCTTTCGGACTCAGTTGAACCTGGTCGTCTTGGTGATGACTCTGCACAAGATGCACAGCACCGCCGCTCTGAAGCCAGACTCCAGTCGCCATGACAACCTGAGGTGCGTTCAGAGTCTCATCACTCCGATCCGTCGAGGGAAATGATATGTAGCTCCTGTTGTGTTTCAGCAGTTTGGCTCTGATCAAACAATTAGAAAAAAAACAGCTGGGATTAAATTTATTAACTGCAAAAGAGCTTATTTAAATAAAAACTCCTCAGTTTCCTTTTGCACGTTCATTTGCAATATTATGTTTTCTATGTTCTATCTTTGCAATGTTTTGCTCTGTTTCACTGAGATTTTACAGCCAAAGCACCTGATTAAACCTGATGTAAAAAAAAATAAATAACAGGAAAACAAAAAAAGTGAGTTTGAAAGTGAATTTCTCCTGAAACTGGGAGCCGTTTGTTGTATCTGAATAATCTAATCTCCACTTTGAGATTAACTGAAATATTTAAGAGTTATCACAGCAGAGACAGGAAGTCGGTGTAAACTGCTGAAACTCATGTAATGTGTTTTTTTTTATTCTTAACAAAACTCCTGCATTTTGTAAAAAAGCAGGATTTTGAATAGTTCATGTCGAGTGTTTGCAGCTTTAGTAAAGTGCACTGCAGCAGTTTGTATGGCCTTTATATCCTTTTTTTAAATAAGTAAGTAAAGGTCAGACTTTTGCAATGTCTTACAAATGAAAAAATAGAGGGGAAAAACTGCACAAGTGGGAAAAAAGAGCTTTGATTGGAACAGCAAAGGCTTTTTGTTTCAGTTTTTTATCTCAATTTTAAACTCAGGAGCTTTAAGGTTCCGGATGTGTCGGCCTTTTACAAACTGATTGGTTATTAATTGTGATTAATTATTACTAACTCTCTTTTTGTCAGTGCTGAGCTGTAAATTAAAAGTACAGCTGTTTCTCCTCTGTGCTGTTTAAATCACAAGAACCTGAAAAAAATAAATCAGAGCAGCAGATTTAAGTGATTTCTGTTCGTCTCATTGAGAATAAACCGGTGTGTCCCGTGTCCTCCGGTGTCTGCAGAGCGTGGGCGGTGGGATCCCTGACGCTGCTCTTCCTGCAGAGCGTCACCTGGTCCTCAGGCCTGATGTTCTTGTCTGCTCCGTCTCTCCTCCTGGCTTACCTCTTCTCCTCCCTCAACACCGCCCAGGCCCTCCTCATCACCATACTGCACTGCACGCTCTCCAGGAAGGTCCGTATCTAATCTCACGGAAGTTCGTGAGATATCTACAAATAAGTACAAACACAAAATGTAACCTAAAAAAACCAACTGAGCTCTTTGCACACAAAGTATCACACAGTTCGACAGCAATGCCTGGAATAACAAGAGGTTAACAGTATATATCGCAGAAATAACCACGTACGAAAAAAATATTGTGTAACACGTTAACCACAGTTTCAAATGGAAATCAATTATATAAAGCATAATTATGACAGAAATTATGTAACTCACGCCTGACATGACTCACAACTTCCCAAAAAGTCCGGAAAGCGACCCGGAGCTCACCAGTCCGAAACTGACGGGCTGCAGGTCTCATCAAAACTAATCAAGGCTCATTGCTCTTAAAGGGCCAGCGTCACTACGTAACTTAAAGGCAGGTTATAATAATTGAATAATCCTGTTACTAGCAACGTAAAAAAGAAATGCATCAAGTTGAAAAGTTTAAATAATAGTAATCTAGAGACAATTAAAAAAAACTTCGTACATCATTAGGCGTTCCTACACTCCGTCTTTGGATTCATGTGCTAAAGTCTTACTGCAAGAATCCCTGTTAAGACATCACTGATTTATACATTATACTGTTTGCACATTACCTTCAGGGTCAGAAGGATTATGGGAGATGCCTCCGTCTCTCGCAGTGTTGCGTCACTTCCTCCTCCAGCTCTCCAGACTCGGTAAAAGGTGCTGCCCTGCGATCCAACAGCCGCTACACCAGCAGCCAGAGTCGGAGAGCGACGGCTAACAGACAGGTACGTTGTGATGAAACTGGACCTCTGAGTCCTGCTTCCTCGCTGTCTGACTCAGTTCTGACTGTGTGTGAAATGTTTCTGTTCCAGAGTCGAATCAGGAGGATGTGGAACGACACCGTTCGCAGACAGACCGAATCCTCCTTCATCGCTGCTGACGTCAACAACACTCCGACTCTAAACAGAGGTGAAGATCACTGCTTTCTTGTTTTCTTCTAAATGTCGCTGTTGCCTCCTCTGTCATTGGAGAATTTTAAAAATTTGTTCTTTTCTCTCCTCAGCTGCTCTGGGGAACCATTTTCTTACTAATCCGGTCTTGCAAACTCATGCCGGAGCTTCTCCGTATGACACGATGCTGGCTCAGGGGTACAGTCAGCCCTTCACCTCCACAGGTATGCGTCATCGCAACTTCCTGTCTGTGATTCTTACTCTCCCTTTTTATGTCAGTTTCTTTTATTGTCCTTTTTACATGTGTGTACTTGCTGTACTTTGCAAAACCCTGAATAATGTTCATGTGAGGCTGCACTGACATCAATACTGGAAAGTTTTTAAGATCCATCGATGTATATTAGCAAAGTTTTATCTTTGAAATTTCTCTATTATAAATGTTTTCCAGCAAACCCAGTAAATCCGTGATAAAACATTGTTGATCTATAATGTAAGTGGGCCTTAAATGACCTTTTGCTCAGTACAGATTGGGATTTTTCTGTTTCTGTTCCTTACGAATGTTTGGAACTAAAGCTTCTGAAAAGTTTATGTTTTTTTCTGTTCTGTTTTTCAGTTTTTGACGTTGAAATGTTTGTCTTTTTAAATGTTTTTTTGACACTCTCCTTTCTGTCTCTCTGTTCTTACGTGGACCAGTAGGAACCTTCAGAAACAAGCAGAGTATGAGCCCTCTTTTATCGTTGCTCACTCAAACCATTGAGCGACACTTCCTGTGCTTCAAGTCATAGATTATCCGTGCACATTACACACAGTAATAACTCATAAAAACCATGAAAACATAACATACATCTCCTCCATGTGGCTACATGACCGAAAACATTTCATCAATGAATATTATCCAAATTTTGTTGAGAAGTAGGCAAATTAACCCTAAACTCTGCTCATTCATTCACACGTTCACTCACGTAAATCTTTCATGTAAGTGTTTTATTCCTGTTTGGTGACTGTTTCCTGCTTCTTCCAACAGAGGGCGGAGTTTCCCAGAGCCAGGAGTCCTGTGGGCTGGACAGTGTGTGTCTCAATGGAGGCTACACCCCCAACACCTTCACCCTGCACGGTCTGGGAACCACGCCCGGGTCCCGAGCTGGAGTGGTGGGCAGCACGGACCTTCTGAGGGAGGGAGGAGTTGGGATGGGAGGGGATGACATCTCGCCGGCTCTCCTCACCCCCCACGGGGCCTCAGATCTGAGCAGCAATGCCGGGATTCATCGTAACCTGTCTGATGCAGCGGCACTGGAGAAGATGATCATCTCGGAGCTGGTGCAGAGCAACCTGAGGCCCTCGGTTCCCATGCCGGTTCCTCCTGAACGCTACGGGAGCCTGGCGAGGCCTCACCATCACGACAGGGCGGCTCTCGCTCACACTGCCACTTTAACTCGACACGCACAGCCACCTCAAGAGGGCTGGGCTGCCACCATGCAGCCGAACCCACGCCACAACGCACAAGAGGGCTGGCCGCACACGAGGCACAACACACAGGAGGCCGAGACGCATTCCACAATACGGGGACAAGATCACGCCACAACGCCACGATTACAGGATGGCTGGTCACACCCGCGTGTTTCTGGAGACTCTGAGTCCCGTGAGCTTCTTAAAGAAGGGGACAGGTCTCTGCAAGGCACCCTGGGACGCCGCGGACTGCAGGACCGGCAGCAGGCTCGTCCCCCTGATGTTCAGGCTCGACCTTACTCGACCCTCAGCCGAACCCCCGGTACTCTGTCCCGCCACCGCAACGCGGGGGAGCCGGGCGGGGTGACGGACAGAGACAGGGAGAGGGACAAAGAAAGGGAGAGGGAACGGTACCGGGACAGGCCCCTCCCACCTCCTCCTCCTCCTCCCCCACAGGAGTCCGAGCCCCTGTACAAGGCTCTGGAGGAGCCGCTGCTGATGAAACAGAGGGAGGGAGGCGTGGAGACGTGGAGGAGCGGCCTGGACCGAGAGAAGGACGAGACACTATTCCTAAAAAGAGACGGCATGATGGACGAATGGAGGGGAGGAACCGAGAGAGGCAGGGACGAGTCTTTTACCTCGCAGAAGAGGGATGGAGAGATGGACGAGTGGAGAGGTGGGATGGAGAGAGGGAGGGAGGAATCTCACATGCTGGAGAAGAGAGGTGGCAGGATTGAGGTGTGGCGAGGAGGAGCAGAGGCGGAGCAGGAGGAGACTTTTATAACTCAGAAGAAAGATTTTGGGATCGATGGATGGCGAGGCGGGATGGAGAGAGAGAAAGATGAATCCTTGTTTTTGAAGGACAGAGATGGATGGAGAGCAGGGATTGAACGAGAGAATGAGAAGCAGAAGGATAGAGCGCTGGATGTGTGGAGGGGAGGGGTGGACGTCGACAGGGAGGAGTCCTTCCTGTTTGAGAGCAAAGAAGGAGGTCTGGATGCGAGGAAGAGAGGATCTCTCCGTTACCACGGCGAACGAGAGGACTCTGACGGCTTCGCTCTGCCTCTGACCCCTGACCTCGACCTCGACCCTGACTCCTCACCTATCTACGCCCGCGATTCAAACCCCTCCCCGCTCTACCCCGGAGACCGCCGCTCGCCGCCGCTCAGCATCTTCCCTCGAAGCTCCCCCCCTACAAATATCTTTGCTCCTCGAGACACCAACTCCCCACCGAACAATCTCTACTCCCGCCACTCTCCCCAGGTGTACAGCCGAAGCAGCTCCCCTCCCCGCTTCTACACCCGCACCTCCCCTCCGACCCTCTCGTACCCCGACAGCAGCCCGGAAGGTCCGGAGGAGGTCAGCCCCACCGGTCAGACCCAGCGACCCGCCCTGGAACTTCCTTACAGCCTGGGGCGGCCCCCACTGGGCCCTCGGCCCAATCACCTGCAGACCTTCTACCAGCCGCCGCCGCTGGCGTCCAATGGGGAGGCAGTGTACACAGCAGAGCCCGCCTCTGAGGGAGAGGACGGACAGATGCAGCGAGTGACGAGCCTGTGACTAGGGCGGTGGTGATCGGGGCATAGAAACCAGGCAGGAGGAGGAAGATGGCGATGACAACATAAAAGGAGAATAAAACTGATTGAAATGATGCTGCTGCTGCTGGTGATGATGATGATGGTGATGATGATGATGAAACTGTTGAGGACAGTGATGATGATGATGATGATGATGATGAAGGTAACGATGATGAAAGTGACGGCTCCTTCCTGCTTCTATCTCCCGATCACCACGAGACTTCCCCCTTTTCATGTTTTGTTACTTTTCTACGACTGTGATCCATTTATAACACCTCCTCCTCCTCCTCCTCCTCCTCTTCTTCCTCCTCCTCTTCGCTCCGTCCTGAAACCCTGATGTGTCTTCCCACCTCATTGGTGCTTATCCTTATTTTCCCATCGTCTCAGTTTTCTATCGGTTCATCGGCTGGGTGTTTTTTCCCTCCCTGTAGCAAGCAAACAGTGTGTCAAAGAAGCACTTGTGTGTTGCCAAAAAATCCTTTCAAAGAACATGTGCATGACTTTATAGTGGCTTTACACAGCTACATACTGTAGGAGGAAAGTGCTGAAGTGTGTGTGTGTGAGTGTGTGTGTGTGTGTGTGTGTGTGTGAGTGTGTGAGTGTACCTGGGTGTGTGTGTGTGAGAGCTTGATGAGCATGTGTGTGCGTGTGAGTGTGTGCCTGTATATACATCATTCTTGTATAATTAATGTATCACAGTGAAGCATTTTATCTATCAACTTGGGGGGGGCCTCTTACACACACACACACACACACACACACACAAAACCCCCCCTCTGACTGATTTTGAACTCTTGACCAATCCCATTTTCACATCAAGACCAAAACATCCCCCCCCATCCCCCCCCTCCTCCCCCCAAACTACCGCTGACTGTTGGCGAAGGAACTTGTTGCCATGGAGTTTTGCGTTAGCAACCGAACTCGACTCCGGAGCCAGAGATCATATAAACACGAAGAACTTTTCTGAAATAACCCCCCAACCCGACCAAAACCCCCCCTCCGCGACCCCCCCGAGATCCTTGTACATATCGACCTCAAGTGTTCTGATCGTCTTGTATTGCTATTGAAGTTCAAGTAAACATGTGAAATAAACACTCCTGTCTTTCTGTTTGTGTGAAGAAGAAAAAAAGAGATGTAGAAGGGAAAAACTGATGAAAAAAACTGAAGAAGAAGAATAAAAATATAAATAAAATACTGCTACAAGTAGGGATTGAATGTAACTAAGTACATTACCCAGTTAGTGCACTAAAGGTGGTTGTATGTAACCTGATTATTCAGATTTTTTGCAGCATAATGTTTCGACTCCACCACATTTTAAAGAAAAATATTGTACTTTTTACTCCACTACAGTCGTGTGACACCTATAATTACTAATTACTTTGGTTAGAAAGACTTTAAACATTAAACACATGATGGATTTATAAAAAATGAGGCACTTTTGCACATTAAAGAACCCAAAAGTTTAAACAGGAGTCAAACTGAGCTTCACCTCAACCAGCTGACACACTTACATGCTGTTTACACGTTTATTCGTCAGAGCAAATCCTCCGACAGTATTATGTTTAATTATATAATTCTGCCTTAAGCAGAGGAACTACTCTTTCTTAATTACAATTGATTTTTTTTACATTGTGGCTTCGCTGTTTTTTTACTTTAAGCAACATTATGTGGATATTGCAAAATATTTTTACGCATGGTTGGTGGAGCTCATAAGCAGAACCACAAAATATGAATTTACTTTCATTCATCTGGAGGCCAGAAGTACAACTTTAATTAAATTTCCTCTTTTTTTGTGAGTGTATTTCCTCATTTGTAAACAGCTAACTGCTGGCTATTATATTCACCGAAATGACTTCCTGAGGTGATAATATGGCAATGTGGTGGTAAGAGCTCACTGCATTGCTAAAAAGTGGATTTTGTTTTTACAAAAAGGTTTTTAAATTCAGATAGAAGAGGAATCATCTTTTAAAATCTTTTTGCATGAACACCTTAAAGGATTTCTGTTCTTAAAATGTGAATGTAGAGTATAATGTAGCTCAGAAAAAAATGTCACAAACCGGACTTAAAAAGACAAAAAAAATCACATTTCTTTAATGAATCTGTGTGCTCTTGGACCGGTAAGTAGTCTATCAACTTACATTAGCGTAATAAAAATAAAAAGTCAGAGAACTATTAGCGTCCGTACTTTTCAAACTTGATTACATCTACAGTGTAAACATTCTCAGTCATACTTTCATCAGAGCTACATCACGCTGCGAACAGACGAACAACACATTGAAACGGTACGACACATTATGAAAAACAGACTTGCTTTCTCGCTATTTGTGCTTTTCCTTCACAACCGTTACATTCACTGGGTTTGTGTAAAAAAAAAAACTGGCAAACAAAACAGCTAAAAGACACATTACACATTTGTATAAAACACATGACATCCTACGTACCGAATAATTACAGAGTGGTCATTAATAATACTAACATGGAGCTGAAAAAGTGCTTGTTGTATAAAATCTGTGTATTTACAGGCGGCACGTGGAGCGGTAGTGGTTTCTGTGTGTTCAGGGTTCAGTCGTCTCATCTCACAGGTTAAGTGGTTGGTCACATGTGGTCGGTCACATGATCGGCGGCTCGAGCTGCTTACACAACACTCCAGTTCATCCCATTTTTCTCCCAGTTCGTAAAGTTTTTCCTCCTTTGGGCCACGTTCAGGATCTCCTTCTCTCTCTCACACACACACAGTCTGTCCGAATACTGAGGTATGTGGTTTGACTTCACAGGAAACGGTCTCACATTCTTTAAATTTTGTCGTCTATCCAAAGAAACCAGGCAGCGGGTGGATGTTGCAGGTGGAGGTGACGGCTGGGGCTTTTTAGCAGACGGTGTGGTGGGGTGACAGGGGGCTGTCCGGCGTCTCAGTGGGAGACAGATTCGAACTGGAGTTTTTAAACATGGAGGAGATGTGGAAAGCCTGGGGGGGGGGCAGAGAAACACAATCGTAAGATTTTATCGGACACACACTCTTGCACACTGTTGCATCAAAACAAGCAGGTAAAGGTGAACTGACCACCCAGTAGGCAGTGAGAGCTCCCTGTATGTAGCCCGTTAGCACGTCGGACGGGTGGTGCCTGTAGTCCGAGATGCGGGTCAGACCTGTGTAGACCGCCAGCAGAACCAGGAAGAACTGCAGCGCCGGCCGCAGCAGCCGAGCTCCACGCCAGGTCAACCGCGCCTGCAGGTAAAACTACGAAACAAAAACAAAGGGGATGTTATTCAGTGAAAAGAATGACATCAAGATTCAGAAGATTCTCAAGTTTCAGTCCATTTAAAGTCCCAATTTTATAATTACTTGGTCTAAGAATGGATGAAAATACTCAAATTTAAAAAAAATGAAAAAACGTGGTACCGTACTTTTCGGACTGCAAGCCGCACCCACTAAATTTAGCAACTAAAACTGCTAAAGCTTCTTCTTCAGTGTCCGAATTTAACAGCCTCAGAATTACTTCGTCACACACTTTCTCGTTTATATTCATTTATATTCGTGCATGAATTAGCTGCATCATAGTTTAAGCTGCAGGGTTCAAAGCGTCAGAAAAAAGTAACGGCTTATAGTCCGGAAATTACGGTAATTTTTTTTCCTTTCTGTGAATTCAGACAAAACCTCAGGAAGTTTTGTTTTTTATTTATATTTTTTAAAAATGTATGTTTTAGTTTTCCACGTCTCCATCTAACCTTTCTTGAGCAAGTTACAGCCATTTATTAAAACATTATTTCACATACTTTCAGTAAAAGAAGATGTATCCTATTTTTCTTTTCATTTAAATTTACTATGTCAATTTGTTCGGTGTTTAAATATATTATGAATGAAAAAGATTATATTGCAAAATGGTAAAAACTGTTCAAAAACTGAACAAAATAACAAATGGGGGAAGGTGAGAAAATCCTGTTTAAATGAATTTTTAAAGCATGTGGAGCACATTAGTGTTTTATAAGTTATAAAATGTGTTAGAAAATTTGCATTTTTTAGCTGCAGGTGGACATTTAGGTCTTTTCAGGTTAATTTCTAAGGAAATTACCTTGTAGATGAGTACGGTTTAATACAGACTTCCCCTGAAGAATTGCTGAAATTAGATTAGGTATTATCTTGCTATAAATTCGTAATACTGTTTACTTTACCTAAATTGCAAGGAGATAAAGGCATTATTTCAAATCCTTTTTTCCTAATGTTCTCTGTTATTAAGTACATTTTTACGGAACTCAAGAGCTGCCATGGTTGCTGCTATTTGTTTTCATTCTGTTATTTCGTGATAACGAGATAAATTAATATGTTATCAGATTAATAGCTTGTTATCTGGCCACAACCGGATAAACTAATGTATTATGTTGAGATTACAAGCTGTTATTCCGTGATAACACCGTTATTCATCCCATTATCAAGAAATAACAGAATGACAACGATAGCAACAACCGTAACAACAACTGTCGTACATTTAAACATGCATCAATAGATTTTATCATATTCTACCAATTCTGTGCCTGTTTTTTTGCTTTTGGTGCAATTTGTGCAAATGCAAACTTAACATGTTTACCTTGTTAGCATTATGCCCGTTCGACAGCACTTCTTGTTTAATTAGTCAGTGAGTTAGTTTGTGGTTAGATTCTCCTAAATGCACCACAAAGGACCTTAAAGTCAAATCCAGAACAGAGCTTCCCAGACGAGGTAACAATACTGGTGATGATTATATTATATTCTTGCAGTGCACCCAACAGTTAGCACAAAATTATTTGCCACACAGTGAATTTGGAGCCTTTGGGCCCCCTGAAGGTCTCAGACCTCTTTGTCCAGCTTGTGATTAAGCATTTACTTCTATTCTCTCTTTCTCTTTTTTAACAGAAACATCAGTTCTCTCCATCTGTTTGGGTCATAATTAAAACTCTAATAAGCTTTGATGGGAGGCTTCATGCATTGAAATGTGAAATGTGACTGCAGACACAGTTTTCCTCACATTCAGTGCAGCTTTTATGCTCTTGTTGAAACTTCCAAGATCTCCAGATAATTTGAAAACAAAGATAAACAATCCTGTTGATGCTTGTTGGTGTTTTGCTTCTTCCCTTCTTACTCTAACTAAATGTAAAGCAGCAACACTGTCACATATAGAACAGGCGAACAGTTGGAGAGAGAAACCATGAACACGCAGGCCAAGATGGCAAACGCATTAATATGCAGGAAGTACATATGCAGGCGCTGGCATAAACACAAAGAGGCTGCACACAAACAAACAAACCAACACACAACTTTGTGTGTCTATACTTATGAGGACCTTCATTGACTCAATGCATTCTCCAGACTGTAAATCTTCACCCTGAATCAGACCAAACAGTTGTGAGGACCGACCAAAAATGTCCTCACTTTGTTGGTTAAAACCTGTTCTGAACCTCACTATGTAGCAAGTACACACACACATACACACACACACACACACACAATAGGGCAGAGCAGCGAGGCGGTGAGGCGAGGTCACACTCCTCCCCAGGCAGAACAAAGCTGTCTCTGTTTGTCCCATTTCTCCTTTCAGTCCTCCTCTTTCCTCCCTCTCCCTCTTTTATTCTCTCGCTTTTTCTGCTGCTAACTGGACGGACGATCGCTGCCTGTTTTCATTCACTCGCTCTCCGTGTTTTTTGTAGCGACATGGTAATTGGAAATTGGAGAGCAGACAGTAAAATCGTGTTTGTGAGAAACTGCAGAGAAAAGGAAGATGGACAGACAGAGATACTCACCGCTAAATAGAGCATTGTGTACATCGCAAAGGAAGCATGGCCAGAGAAGAAGGACTTCCTAAAAAAAATAGAGAAGTGTTTTAAAATTACACATAATTATTAGGATGCATGACACAGATTGCATAAACACACACTTGCACACACAATTGCACACACAATTGCACACACACCTGGCCTCCTCCTCCAGCCGGGGGTCACGCTGGCGGCAGTTCACCGTTGCGACGTAGGTTCCAGGCGTACAGTTGAGGGATGCATAGGTGACGCCGCACACAGACAGGAAGTGCGGTCGCAGCCGCCCGACGCTCAGCTTGGCCATGTTGGTGAGCGACTGGCCGACGCAGCAGCCGAACAGGAAGCAGCCCAGCTCTTTGTACAGACAGGAGACGTACAGGTTCCTGACGAAGGCCTTGGAGCTGACGCCTCTGAAGCGAACGCGGTAACACTCGCCGAGGCCGATCTGGAGGCGGAAACGTGGTCAGAACCGACATGTTACATTCATCCTCCTCGTGGTTTCGCTGCACAAAACAATGACGGTCAGGTTGATGAACACTCACAGTGAGGCCGGTGATGATGATGCCGCCGGCGATGAGTAGCTCGTCTGAAATGGCCTCCTGGTGCAGGTAAGGGTAGGTGATGCTGGGGTCCCCGCACATGAAGCCCCTCCTGTAAGGACTCACCGCCTTCAGCTCGCATGCAAAGAAAGGGATGGAGGCTGGAGGAGGAGGAGGAGGAGGAGGGAGATGATTTAATATCACAACAATCCCCAGCGGGACTTTAGATATTCCTTTTGATGAGAAACTAGAGATGATGTGTGGGAATAAAAAAGGGGAGTAAAACTAGAAAACTAGCAGAAATCTGAACTCTGGATGTTTCAGTCCACCGGCTTCGGTTCAGAATGAAAAATCTCAACTATCAGCTCGATTTCGGTTAAAATTTAAACCGACATTCGTATCCCCAGAGGATAAATCCTATGGACTTTTTGTCTGCGCTAACATGAGGCGCAAAACTCCAAAACATCGATTTAAAGCAAAAATTCCTGCAAAACTAATGTCACTTAAATCAAACTCTGCTGTGATTTGTGTCTAGCATTAAAACGTTCAACTCATTTGGGACAAAATGAATTTACTTACTAAGAATCAGCATGTTAACGCTGTCATTAAGAGCGATGTTAGCATTTAGCTTAAGTCTGCGGTGGCTAAAAACGACCTCACAGAGCTGCTAACATGGCTGCAGACTATTTTATATTTTATACATTATATATTCATATTCTATACTTGTGGCCTAAACAAAAGCATCCATACAAGAACTTTGTCTTAAACTTGCAAAAATATAATTTTATTGCTGCAGACACATTTTTGTCAGTATGCTAAAAGCGCTAACGTTCAAACTCAGTGCTATTACAGATATGATGCCATTTACTTTTCATAACTTTCTCTTACTTTGTTTTTTAACTTTAGACCAAGTTTTTTAAAAAGAGTCATAGAAAGTTTTTGACTGCAGGAATCCCGATGAGGAAACTCGAGAGAGTCGTGAAGGTCAAATGAAGAATATTTTCACGAGGATGGGAACCCTGAGTTTTTCTCTGGAGAATCCAACGAATTAGAGCTCCATCAGGAATGTGAGAGCCGGGAATTAAAGCAGGCAAAGTTCAACGGAGACCCCGTTTGAACCGCACATGTGTGTGTGTGTTTGTGTGTGTGTGTGTGTGTATGTGTGTATTTGGATGGGAATAGAATGAGGAGGGAAGGAGCGGGGGGTCGGGATTGTTAGTGACTTCGGTTCAACTCTTCCCTACAAAACAAAGAGCGAATGCGGCTGCAGAACGGAGCCAGAACCAGCCTCCAACTGTCTCTGATTGTCTCTGGATGGCCTCCCCCTCTTTCTCCCCCCTTTCTCCCCCTCTCTCTAACTGCATGCCTGCACTCAGAGAGAGTAGGACCTGCAGAGAAAGAGAGACAGGCTTCTCCAGCTTGTCTCCCTTCTGCAGATAATAATGCAGATTTCGTCTCTTTGCAGCTTTTATTTCCATACAGTCGACATTACACGCTGCAGCTCCTGACATGTGCAGGGACTGTGGAAGGGAGGGGGGGTCACCAATCACGGTCATGTGCACACAAACACACACACACATGCACACAAACACACACGCATGCAGCGGGTCGTGCATTTATTTATTTATACCAAATACAATTCCCCGTGGCCCGGCTCTACCCTGAGAACCGGAGGGTTGTCATGGAAACTGCAGAATTCCCTGGGCAATGCACGAACCAGCTGGCACGGAGCGCCGGAGAGCTCGGATGAGTGGGAAAAAAATAAAGAACCAGGGATTGAAGCAGATGAAGAGAGAGCTCTTATAAAAAACAAAACTTTCGTTATTTCTCACTCTTCGTTTTACACACGAGCCCGGTGTTAATGTGCAGCTCATATTTCGAGGTTTTTCATGCCCGAACACAAACACCGACTGTCTTTGTTGACTAAATACAGAAAGATGGAAACAAAGCGGAGCTCAACATGGTTGAAGTTAAGCCTCACCAAAGACACAACGACAACGGGAAACAAGAATCACTTTTCAAGGAATATATCTGAATATTTAAAGTGAACTACAAGTTCTGTTATTAATTCAGTCAGTTTCTCCATGAATCAGTTAATTATTTGATGGAAACAAATAGAGAAAAATCATAGTTTCATAACACTCAACATGATGGTATCAGATTTCTTGTTTTGTTCAATCGAAACTTCAAGAGACGATGATGTTCACACTTAAAATCACATATTAAAGCAGTGAAACCAAACAGTTGTTGTCTGAAAGCAGAATATTTGACATGTTTGCTTAAAATAAAGATCTAAAGGTAAAGAAAGTGATTTCTACCAATCGATTAACCGATTATTCGACTCGTTTCAGCTCTAAACAACAACACACACAAGCAAAAAAGGGCTGCTTTTTTGAATTAAATCAGAATATTGAAAAATCCTGTCAGTAAAGCAGCATTTTTTCAGCCTTTGGATGAATAAAATAACATGGAAAACAGATAAAAGTCTTCAACTTCGACCACAGAGTCTCCTGAGGAGCTTTAAATGATGCAGTGGCACATCTTTTAGCTGAAATTAATTCAATATCAGGTGCGTTTTTGATGTTTAGTCCCATTTTTAAGCGCATAAAACAACATTCAACAGGTGAAACCGCAGATGTGAAGTGTTTGAACATTTACCGAGGAACAGACAGAGGAGGTCCAAGCCCACCAGGAGTTTTCTTTTGGACAGAGCCGGTCCCGTTATCTCCATGAGTTTCTTCCCGGTCCCGCTCTCCATTCCCATCCCCACCGCGGCCAGGCTGCTCTTGTTGTCCGTCAGTTTGAGCTGCAGCTCGGCGCTGGAGACGGGCGCGCCGCCGCTCTGCGCTCCGAACGGATCCAACATGACGATCTGCTGCGGCCGACAGGGAAAGTTGTTGGCATCAGAAACTTGGGAGAGAACTTCTCACGCCAAAGAGCTGCTGGGAAACTGAAGATCCACGAGCTGCCACAGTATTTAAGCCGTCAAATCAACTTATAAAATGTTTTTACGCATTTTTTGTCATTTCATCAGTAAGTCTGCCGGACTCGTCCCGACTCGTCGCAGGACATCAGTCACCTTGAAGTTATGCGGGCGGGATGGAGCGGAAACTTTACACTGATTGCGAAACTCTCTCTCTCTCACTCTCTCTCTTTGTCTCTCTCTCACTCTCTCTCTCCAAGTTTTATCACTTTGATCAGTGGGCGCAGCGAGGAGCCCCGCATGCATCAGACGCGTGTCACGGTGACGACGCTTGATGGATGCGTGACATAATTTCCCGATTATCATGTTTCGCCTTTAATTTAGATATGTATCTTAAAGTATCTACCTACGTTTAGGAAAAAAACAGGGTTTTTATCTTAAATCAGCTGTTAAGTTTGAAAAAAATAAACTTTTTATGTCTTTGAATGAAATTCAACTTGTTTTTTTTAAACTAATCTGATTCCTCAAACCTGTAAATCTGCACAATGACTATTTTAATATTCTTCCTTTTTACTTTTCAGTCAGCATCATGCTTCAAAAATGAGAGACTTTTTAAAAATGGCGCTCTATCAGTGATGCTAACCCTTGTTTATTTAGTAATAACACAGTCATAAATGTCATAAATTCATTATTGAGTGCTATAAAGTTAATACATTTGTTTACAGATCATCTAATGTTTGGTCATAAAGTTCAAGGAGTGAAAGGGATTTCTGACAACATGTCTGATTAAAAAAAATACTTATTGATGACTTAAATCTGATCTATAAAGTTACAGTAAATGATTTGTTAACAATTAAAGAGAAAGTTAAGCATGTGAGGAAACACGTGTGCATCTCTATGTCCAATGATTACACAAGAAGATGATACAATTCGTCTGTTTTTACTGCAACGTAAAGCTTTAATCAGGAGGTAGTTAGCCTAACCTAGCCTAGCTTAGGCTAAAATCCAATAACAGGAAACAGCTAGCCTAGCCCGGTCCAAAAATAACAAAATCTGACTGCCAGCTTCACCAAAAATCACATGTAAACTGTTTTATTGTGTCATTTTAATAAAAATCCATTTCAAAACTATTGGTGTTTTTATTCTGTGTGTGCTGCTGTTTTTTGACTTTGTTTGTCACCTGGCAAATTCACCATTATAGCGCCCAACAAAGTCAACAAGTGATGCAAGTTTTAAATCCATACGAACTCTGAGGGTTAGTTTAGACTTTACAGATTTTATGGTTTTTGACACCTTTTATTTCCCTCAAAAAAATCTGTCAAATACAAACATTATAGTGGAAATAAAACACAAGTTAATGAATTCAGCCTGACTTTTCAGAGGATATAAATAATGAATGTGAAGGACACTCAGACTAATATCATAGATATAGATAGGCAGATATTGCCACTGATATGTAATATGATGATCACATCTCTTCCTTTGTTCCTTTCTTTTTAATTTTCGGGTCACTGGTTGGTGGAGTTACGGGTCAAGATAAAATTGTTTTTGTGTCTCATCGGCATCATGGCTGATGACACTGATGACACACAGTAGTTTCCTGCTGATCATAATCAGCCACAAGTTCCTTATTTTAAGCTTCTGTTATGCTGTGAAGCAGCTTTTTACTTCACAGAAAAATTTTCATTTTCTGAGGAAGTCTCAGTTCAGTTAAGGTCACATTTTAATACCAGGAAAAAGATTGTAAAACTGTATTTTTAAACTGCACATTTTGTCCCCTCTGCTGCCTTTTTTCTTAATAATGTGCGAATCATATTTTTATTTTTTTGGCTTCTTAAATTGTGGTGATGTGTTTTATGTCGAACATCTGTTGCTTCTTTGTGTTTTTATTTATCTTTAAACATCTTGAAACCTTGTTTGAAATAAATGTTTTTACATTAAAGTGTTGTACTTTGATTGTTTTTTATTGTCTCTCTGTGACTGTTAACCCATAAAATCAATCGATCAACCAATAAAATACTCACTTATAAGAAGATTCCCCTCTTTATTGACACTAACAGTTTAAATAATTTGTTTACTGAAAGGTTTTGTAGTTTTATGATGAAAACAAGGAAGTGTGTTTGCTCTTGTTATGATGGCGAAACTGCAGTTGCAGCAACATTCAGGTCACATGGGTTTCTTGCTGTAGGGGGCAGCAAAAGCACAGCAAGGGGAGGGTTCGTTCGACTCCTCTGCTGATGGTCAGCATTTTTTTGTTTCAGTTTTGTATGTATAGAAAAAAAACAGAGAGAGAGAGAGAGCTTTTCTAAATGTGAAGTGAAAACAGAGACAGTGACTTCCCTGTGTGAAAGCCCAGCTCATCACGATGAAGGTTTTTCCTGGTGGCAAAAAAAAGACCCTTATGTAATTCTGACCACAGAAAATCCAACACTGGATATGAAAACAGTGCGTGGGCAGGTGTGTGTGTGTGTGTGTGTATTAGTGTGTGTAGCCTGACTGATTGCTGTAATTGCTTTCCACGGACGAGCCATTCATTGTCATCACTTCACAACTTCTGCTCGATATTTCATCAGTGACAATAAGGAAAGTCTGTATGAAATGACTTGCCTCCACATGACACATTACAGCACTCACTGAGTAATGCCGCATGTCACTTCCTGTGATGAAAGGCGGAAAGCAGAGGCCTAAGGACGACGCAATATTTTCGTTAAGCGATTTACTGATAAAATACTTCAGAATTCCAATTTACAGTGTACATTTACGTGAGTTACACGCACACACACACACACACACACACACACACACACACACACACACACACACACACTCACACAAACAGACCCAAAACACTCCAAAGTGTCCTCAAACACTCCAGGACTTGTGACTTAACAGTTTAAGCATATTCAGATAATCAGGTGTCCTGTTGGGTTTTGGGCAGATTTAACTTTCTTTAACAATTATGGAAACTTTTTAGGAATGTGTGTGTTTATATGTGTATGTGTGTGTGTGTGCGTGGGTGTGTGTGAGGTTTGTGGATGATGGCATGTTTTTTTTGAGTGGTTGGTTTCATTAGGGAACAGGAGAGCAGGGTTTTCGGCCTGCAGAAGCATATGACCTTCAGTGAACTGTGTCAGACTTTGTATCGATAAATCTCTAATTTTCTCTCTTTCGCACTAACTTCCCCATCTCGATTTATCGCTCAACCACAGAAACAGTCCCCGCATTTTTCCCATCACACGCACTGCCCTTTTCTCAGTTGCCTTCCCTCATGATATTTAAATTACTTCATTTTTTTTGTTTGTTTGTTTTCCTCTGTTGCTTATTCGTACAGCATAAAACATTAGATGATTTTCTATCAGGAACGTTAAGGAAGTCTGATTTACATGTTTTATTGCAAAGTCAAACGTAAAATCTCAGCGGGGTTTACAGACCCGCAACAGTCAAGGTCCCTGGGCCAGGCCGAGCTCTCTAAGAAGATAAGTAAATTTCCTCAATAACTCGAATCAGTGAGGGGAAAACCTGGGAAACCTAAAAAGATATTTAAAGAGAGGTTTTACCTACAAACAGGATCCAAACTGGACAGACGGGGAAGTGGAAATGAGACAAAATAAAAATAAAACAGTTCAAAAGATGGTGGTGCTAAAAATATTATATTATTTATATGAAGTGGCCCAGAAAAAAAAATATATTTGAGTAAAAATACTGTACTTCTTATACTAAACAACATTAATACCTTCACATCTCGGTACACTGTTTAAACACAGAGCGGTAACGGGTTGTATTTGTATTTGTACGTTGTATTTTATTTGCAACCAAACAAACATAATAATATAGAAAGGACAGTAAAAAAAATATATGCATGGAATTTATTACACAAGCATTTATAATGTAAATATAAAAATATAAAATACCTTTAAAGATAAAGTAAAATTATCGTTGCTTTAGAAGTTTTTTTGACCTCAAAATCACTTAAGTTTAAAAAATACATTTTTTAAGAAACATGTTTATCTTAACGATACTCTGCACTGGAAAAAACATGAGACAGTTTTCTAAACAAGCATATATCGTTTCTTTATTTGAATTCCTTACAGTTTCATCCCATTAAACCACTTCACTTTCGGGGTGAATGTCATTTTTTCTAAAACTGCTGTAACTGCATGTTTAATGTGATTGACCACAACTGGTTTATTTCAGTGTAACAGTGAAATAAATGAGATTGAGGACATGACTTATTGTGTTTGACATCGTTGTTGCATGACTTCAAAGTTGCTCAATAATTTTTCTGTGTCACAGCAGCACAGGATCGTAGCTGCAGTGTGTGGAAAGTGTGTTTGAAGTGTATGGAAAGCATTTTATGCAACAGTGGCAATAAACATCCACAAACGTCACTGTTTTTACAAGTCGGAGACGCTTGTGAAGCTCAATCCTCCACCTTTCTCCATGTTTGAAGTGAGTCCACAAATGCTGCCTACATGCAGTCAACTTGGGCTTTTCGCTGCTTTGTGGATTTCCTGAAAAAAGCTATGTGTTTTTTTTTAATTTTAAAAACAGTTTTATTGATCTCTGTAGAAAAATATTATAGACAAGTTTAATTGTTGTGGCTGAGGCTGTTTCGATTCCCTGTTTCTGACCTCAGCACGTCACGGCGTCCTGATTGTTGACATGTATTGTAAAGCTCTTTGAGCGGCCGAAATCCCAGAAAAGCAGTGTGCAAAATCTGTCCATTTCCATCCAGTTCAGTTGTATTTAGTTGCTAATGATGTTAATGTGAACTGTGACTCATTTAGCTTTCTTAGCAGGACAGTTTACTGATGGCCTCAGCACATTTCTGAACCTGCGGTGGTTACAGTCACTTCTCGGCTCTGCTGTGTCTTATTATAGAATGTTTGCAGCACTTCCCTTTCAGGAACAACTGCAAACATTCCCTTGACATTACTGTCTTTGTAAACTGTGGAAACGATCAGATGATTGTTTAGAATTGTCCTGCAGGATCTTGGTCATCCACTCAATGCGGGAGGGGAAGCCCTCGCCCGTAAATACACCACCTGCCCTGGAACACATGGTGATAAACTCATGATTTACTGCATCTCAGAGTAAAAAAAGAAACACAGATGCCCAGGAATACAGGTGGTGCATCAGCTGAACAGACTTCTAGATTCGAGATGCATTTATTTTTCTGTGCATTTTAGCCAAAAGCTGATCAGTTACTTTACTCACTACATACTTCTCCAAACACGGCCACGCTGCACCTGAACCACATGAGCCATGCACAGTAAATATCATGGAGAAAAAGTCAGTGAAACACCAAAGTCTTCATGAGTCACTGAGTGGGATTTAAGAATGTCTGTAAAAACTTTGTGCCAAAAGATCTAAGTGATGTTGACGAACTTACAGTGGAAAAGTTAAAACTTTGACGTGCTGGTTGTGCAACAATCAGGGAATCACTGTGCTTGGATTGGACTTTTAATCAAATTTTTCATGGAAATCTACCAAAACAAAAAACAACAAAAAAAGAGCTCTTGCATTGCACCAAAATATGATGAGAATCTTTCTTAAACTTCACCGTGTCCGCCACGCTAATACTGTGACCTGTGGAGACGTCTGTGAATCTAAAATGATTGAAAACGAGTCTAAATTTTGTTGTTTATTTACTTGACCCTCATTTGTTCACTTTCATGCTTACTATCACTTTACTTTGGTGTTTTTCTCTTGTGTATATCACTCATAGTTTTTATTCTTTATTCTCGAATTGTTTTTATTGTTCATAATTTTTTTTTCTTATCCTCTCTGCAGATATTCTTATTCTAATTACTTTATTTACGCATGTGACTGTATGTGAAATTCAACTGCTGGTGCAACAAAACGTTTTCCCAATCTGGGATCAATAAGGTACATCTAAGTCTTGGTCTAAGTATTAGTCATTAAGTCTTTGTAATTGTCCCTCTTGCCAGTTCTTATATTTTCCCACTATTCTCTCCTTGCAGACATTTAAGGTGAACATTCGAGGGCATCAGTCTGCTGCTAAACAAGCCTCCATCTTCTGTGCAGACCTTCTCAGCTACAGAGATGCTTTTCTCCATTCAGCCACAAGAGCTTTAGTGAGGTCCAACGCGGATGTTGTGAAAAAAGAGCCATAAAGTTCAGGCACAACAAACACAAAAAAGAGGACGTTGCTTTTATGTACATAGGCAAAATCAGGTTAAAAGGGCCTGGCCTTGTTGACACGGACGTGGAGGTTCACCGCAGCCTGCTTAGAAAAACTAGTGTCCGCTGTAGAATCAAGAATCCCCCCACCCCCACAAAAAATTATTGAGAATAAGGAACCTTGGCCAATTAGTGAAAAATAGCACCAAACAAGAAACAGACATACTTTTGGTCGTATAACTTACATCAAAATGTCCTGGTGCAACTTCCAGATATGTACAAAAAAGAAAAAAAAGGAAAACTATAACTACTCCTTTTTGGGTCTTGATTACATATATGTGAAAGAAAATTTTTGCTTAGTTAAGAAATTCCAAATAATTTTGAGTTATTGCGGGAGAATTTACCAGAAATTACTAAAAGAATCTGAGTCCCATCTGTTAATGTTCACATGACTTGCATGCAACATTTAATTGCTGAGGCTACTTTTTCCATGTGATGCAACACATAAAGTTGACCTCTCCATCTGGAGAGTAGCGGAATGAAAATTACTCTCCCTTATTAGTGGCCCTTCTTTCCCTCATTGTCTCGAGAGCCCCCTCGCGCTCTCTTTTACATAATGCGGGTAACTCCCTTGCGTGCCCACGCGTGCATCTCTCTCTCGTCGAGACTTACGACTGTAATGTGACCCGTTTGATATGGGATGTGTCAGGAGAAACTGGGATATCTTGGCGCTGCTGCGTTATGTTGAAACTTTCTCTCTCATGCCATTGCGCGCTCACACACACACACACACACACACACACACACACACACAGCGAGGGATATACACACATCGGGGGGATTCCCGCGTGATTATGTCACACAGCAGAGTAAAAGAGTTTCATCACTCTGGTTTAATAGTAAACTCAGCTGGCAGGTGTGTCCAGGTTGTGACGCGGTGAAGCTTTTTATAGGTCGATTTTGAAACACGCAGACTCGCGCCCGCACACAAATCTGTTTCTCATCTGTTTCAAGATGATTTAAATGAGGCGGTTGCGTCCTAATTAGCATGCTGTCTGCATTCACCCATGATCTTTGTGCTACTTTCTGCCTGTGGGTGAGCGGCTGTTTGACGCTGTGTCGGAATCTAGTCAGGACGGAGCTGCAGCGCTTTTTTTCTCTCCCTTTCGTTTTCCACCGCACAGGCTGCTTCTGGTGCGCAATTGCGCAATCGCAGGGGAGAGCTGCGGAAAGTCTCTGCGTCTCGTTTTCTCACCTCGTGTACACACGACGAAGGAAGGGGGGGGCGGGGGGCGTGTGTGAGGAGGCGAGAGGGAAATCCATGACTTCCGCGTTTTTCCTCCCTGTCTGAAACTGAGTGCAGAGTACAGTGGAGTATAAAGCCATCATGGTCCTCACAGTCGCAGCATTCACTCAAAGTCGCGGACCGGACCGTGTGGCGCAAGGGGGACATTTTGTTTTAAAAAACACCTGGAGCTTCCACAGCTTGCATTTGGACCTCAGAGCCTAAAAACTTTACGGTGTGGACCCTCTCTCCGAAGCTCAGGCACCCTATTGTAGACTGATTGGACAACCAAATACAGAAATGGACGTTGAGTCTCTACAGAGCAGCGGCCGCCGGCGTTCAAGTTTTCTGGACGTTTTTCTCGTCGTGTCCGTCGTTTTTCTGTTCGTTGCGGTGGCAGCTGTGGCCGTCTGCGGACTGATGTTTGCGATGAAGCTGCAGACTGAACTCGAGTCACCGCGAATTAACGCATCAAAGCAGACTGGAGACGCCGGAGGTGCGGACTCAGTTTACAAGGTAAACATGACCCCTTTTTTTTGGTTTGTTTTGTTTTTTTTTTCAAATCTGAATTATTCGCAACTTTCTCCCTTCACTTTTCAAGTTTGACAAATTCTAATCCACTTTCTTTTTGCTTTTTTGCTTTTTGAACAGATGCAGAACTTTGTCTATCTGGCACCCAAATTAGGTAAGTTGTTTTCAGTCAAACAGTTATGCAAATAAATGAATAAATATATAAATAGATAACTAAATACAATGTCCTCCATAGATGAAAGGTTATTGTAACCTGTCTTTCATTGTATTTTTTTTGCATAAACAAAGAATATTTTTACAAACTTTAAAATATACAAAGATCCTTATTTTTATAGCTAAAATGGTAAATAATATAGATTAAATGTATTTTTAGCTATCTTTAATCATTTCAGAAAGCAGGCAAGAGGAGTTTAAGACAAGTTTCTCACTTCACTGCATAAACATCATCTAAATCATGCTTGTTTGTCTCCTCCTACAGGCACCTTGCAGACCTCCACCATGAAATGGAGAGCAGTCACGTATGGCACTGGGAAATCTGTAGGAAGCAACTACGAGTTTAACCCCCAGCAGGATTCTCTGAAGCCCACACAAGAGGGACACTACTTCATGTATGTTAATCTCAACCTCACCTGCGTTTACGACTGCACAGGAGGTGTCCTCAGCGTGCAAGTGGGCAATGAGCTCACCTGTGACGTGGAGCTTCCAGAGGCGGCAAATTCAACACCTGTAACCAAGAAGTGCTGGACAGTAAGCAGGCTAAAGACGGAGGGACTGATCAGTCAGATGACAATACCAGAGAAAGGACTAAAAAACTGGAGTTTGGATCTGAACAGCTCTGGATTTGGGATGTTTCTGGTGGACTGATGTGGACACTGAAGTGTTGCTACAGTTGCTGGAGTTTCCATTCAAGATGCGGATCTGCCCATGAGCTATGGGGTCGCACCAAAGAACAACACCAGGGTGTGTTTTTTCTTGAAGTCCAAGTTGGTGAAAATGGGCCATTTTCAAAGCTTCAAGGAGAATTCTCACAGGCTGAAGAACGTGAGAAGGTGAAGCTCAGCAGACGCTTAAGGTGGAATCTGAAGAAAAGTTGTGTTTATGATAATGCAAATATGATATGGACGGACTTGACACTCACCTCATTCTGTAAATATTTGTATATATATTACTCTATATTTGATATATTTATTCAGTGATATGCAACTATTTAAGTACCTATATTTATAATTATTGTTGCTATTTTTTTATTGCTGTTTTTTTGTAAGTAGATATCACTACATTAGTGTTGATGTGCAATACATTGCAAGTTTAATCAGCCTACATTGGGTTAAAGTGACTCCATTGCTCTTGTTTTCATTTTATAAATGGCTGGGCCTTATATAAGGTGATTGTAATTAGGCTCCAAAGCCTCCACAAGCTGAGCAGGCCTCATTTAAATCTACTGAAGTCACGTGGAGACTTTTATTCTGAAAAATGGTGAGAGCCTGTGGAAAACCTCTCTGCACTTAAAAATAACTTTTTAAAAAAACAATATCTTGCCTAAAAAAATGATCCTCCTGTAATCAAAACACAACCAGAATTGCTAAAATATTGTTAATATCATGAGTTGAGAAATGTACTGTTTTTGAAAAAAAACATTTTAAGTCCTATGGAAAAACTACATATTGCTGAATGTATTTTGTTGTAATCCATATTAAACGTGGATACAGTGAACACTGAGATGATTTTGGTGTGAAATGTTAAAAAAAGCGAAAGTTGCGAGAGTTATTGCAGCAAAAGTCACAAGTGGAATATGTGCAACCAATTCGAGGTAAAGGAAAGTTCCCTGCTGGGAACAGGAGGTACATCACTTCCTGTTTATTTACCACACTGTGCAGTATAGAAAAAAAAAAGTGAAACAGCAAACCAACACCCCCCGTGTTAGACAGAGCCAAGGTGCAGATGTCATGTGAAAACAAACACAACCTCCTTTAGTGATACAATGTTTTGGTTTTCATTGCGTCAGCGAACACGAGGCAAATGACCAAACATCTGAGTCCGAAAGAAAATGCTGAATGTGTTTTCAGAAAAAAAAAATCCATTTTTGTTTATTTTGTTTTTACTCTAACTATTTACCAACTTTTTTTCTCCATTTTGTGGCAACAGGGTGCAACAGGTTAAGGTGCAATACTGCTAACTGGCCCTGCATTGTTTATGGGTATTTTTAACACAATGTCCACTATATTTTTTCAGTATCATGTTTTATCTTAAGTATTAGTTATTTTCCACACTGTTAGCTATGTGCTTTTTTTTAAAAAAAAAAAAAATCTTTCTTCCTCACGTATTTTCTTTGTGGTCAGTCTCTCTACAGAACTGCTGATTCCACAAATGCTGAACTCCATTTAACTCTTATAGTGTTCTCAGAAAAAAAACTCTAAAAACCCTTTGAACACTTCCTGCTCAGCACTAAAACCCAGACAGACACAGTTTAGCATCTGTAGCATCTGTAGCATCTGGTTAGTGAACATAGTGGAGCATTCAGCAGTTAAAGGGACAGATTTTTTCCCTCAGTAGTTGTTAGAAGCTAAAGCAGAGTGAATATTGCACATTGCACACACATTTGTCCTGTTCAATGAGCAAACATGACTTCAAGTTAATGATAATGTTGCTTCATAACAGCTTGATGTATAAAAGAACAACTGTTTATTTTTTTAAAAAAAACTGACAAATACCTCAAAAAGTGATATTTCAGTGTTGTGGGGTGGGGGTGTCTTCCATTGCAGATTTAAGAATGTAAACAAGGAAAAAACTGATGTTTGCAAATGTGGCTTGTGTTGTTTTACAATAAAACTTAACCTTTTAAGGTGTATTTACAAAGATGAAGTTGCTTAATCATTCTGCATTGTTTGCATCTGTGCTAACTTGCTAGCGTTCTTTATCTTCCCGTCTTTGTAGGCACACTGCTGTGTTTCTTGGCACATTACTGCCACCTGTTGATCAGTGGGATGGTGTCAGGGATGTGAGGATGAAACAAACAAGATACACACAGAAAAAAAAGCTCCATTATACTTCAGGTTCACATTTTAGTTCATATTTTTAACTTAATCTTTCAGCATGAAGCTATTAATAACTATTTTATGCATTTTTAGGTACTTTAATCAACAACCCTGTGTCATTTTTTCATTTTTTCATCGTGTAAAATCTCAATATTTAAATAAACTAATTCCTATAGGAGTATAAAATAGTGCAAGATAGAAACAATGAAGTGCAGCATAAGTGTACTTAAACACACTCAAACACGTTACATCGCAGCAGATTGTTGAATGGACGACAACATGAGGTGCTTTGATGTGCAGAGCGTTCACGCCAAAGCTGCAGCGTTGTTATCTTGTTGTGTGTTTGTTTCTCTCAGATGCACGGATGTTGTGTTTCAGTCTTAAAGCAGGAAATGACCCAAATATTTCAGCCTGTCTGAGGTCGGTCTTTCCACTCACCTACTCTGTCTCAATGGTGATTTGATTACCTGTCTGTCTACCTTGTCTACATAGTTTCCTGCGTCTCCATGCCATTGTATCATTTTTGATACACTTTCCGTTTCATTTTATTTCTTTTTCGAAAAGGATTCCCTAGTTGGTTTCTGAACTCTCCTTTACTTAAAATTTCTGTAACTCCTTTTTCGTTTTTCCACCTAACACTGTTGCATTTTTGCAAAAACTTTCCCCTGTAAGCTGTGAGAAGAGCTGAGTCAGCCTCGTCGACCTCAGAGCATCAGAAGTCTTTCCCTCCATTCTCTCCTCAGTGCATCCTTACTCAACCACATCCTGCTATTTGTACACCCAAACACACACCCACACACAATGTTTTGCAGGTTTGTGTATGTTGCTAATGTACAGATGTGCAAATGTGTTGTGCAGATTGCATATCTGTTGTTTCGCTTGGTGCGCTGAAGACATGCAAACTGGTTTCTCTGTAATGTGCGTTTGCAGGGTTTTTCTTTGTCAGCAGATGAAAAATCTATTTCAATTCCGTATTTCATCACTGATTGTCTGTTGAAAATACTTATCAGTGATCTTGTTTTCAAGAACTGATGCTGCCTCACATTTTTGTTTGGAAAGAATCATTTTATTCAACCAACAAAATACATATATATATATATATATATATATATATATAACAAATTATCTAATAGGATTATATAATCTGAATATCAGATACTTTTTATGATATCACAATCATTTGTTGTTTTTTCATAGGTGATTCAAATACATTCATCAAGAAAAGTATAATTTAGAGTATATACAATGTATTGCATATATTAGATATATAATATTCACCAAAACATACGATGTAAATTAACACACAGAGACATAAAATCTGATCAAATGTGGATCAGAGGAATTTCTATGAGCCTCTAAGGAGATACCATGAAAGCCCCCATGAGGTTGTCAGTAGGTCCTGGACGCAGCTTCTGAACGTCCTCCAGCTCGACATAGATCTCATCTCCGCTCTGCAGGTGGAAGATTCCAGACAGGAAGCTGTTCCACAGGTCCTCGCCGCCTGAAGACTTGGAACTTGTAGGTTTCGGGGTCGCGCAGCGGACACTGGAGGAGGCATTTCACAGGTGTCACAAATAGCAACCAACCGAAACATAATAAAGACGCAGCACTGATTTCAACTCGCCCTTAAGCAAACAGAAGTGAAGCCACAAAACCGGTGAGTGCTTGTGAGCACATGTGTAAAGACAGGAAGGAAGTAAGGAGTGGCACGCCGACTCACTTTTTTGATCTCATGAGTAGGATGGGTTTGTCGTAGGCCTTGGTGACTTTCATGACTCTGTGCACGGTGAGCTTACACTCCTGTGCTGCATTCACTGTCACTTTGGAGTAAAGGTAGTAGTGACCTTCCTTCTGGACCAGCAGCCGACCGTTGCGGTAGCCCATGTTGTGGATGATGGTGTCACCACCTTCATGGAGCCACTGCACCACGTTGCCCTCCCCCTCGCGATTCCCAGTGCCTGGATCAAAGATGAGGACAGAGAAAAGAGTTGTTTTGAGCAGAGAAAATGAAAGAAATCAGTTTAAATTAACCATTTAAGTCATGGAAAAAATTCAGGTTTGAGTATTGACAGGTGTCTCACCGATCACTTGAGCAAAGGGCCTCTGCTGCAGCTGTGTTTGCACAGCAGAAATGTCATTGGACTCTGTTAGAGAAAGCAGGATTAAATCAATGAGTCAATCGGTCGACTAACCAATTTATCAATAAAAAAACCTGCCATCTGCATTAACATGTGAGGTTTTCAATGTTTGGGGCTTTAAAATTCTACAAAATGTACTTTTTGATGCTGTAATCTCAGTTATTAAAAGACCCAAGATTAACTTGTGCATCATGCGGAAGTAATCTGTTTAAGTTTATCACATATTTGTGGCATTTATTCCCAGTAAGGATGATGACAGAGAGAAACTTAGTACCTTGCGATCCCACTTGATTCATTATGGTGCCACCCTGAAACAGAAAAACCAGTTAGAGCTTAAAACAAAACGCAGCAGGTGCAATATGTGACTCAGTAAGACGTGCAAACCGCCCGCCCACACTTACCTGCTGGCCAGAAGCTTTTGGATTTGACGGGTTCTGGCAGAGAGATTTACAGACGGAAAATGCCTGCAGGGAGAAGAAAGAGAAGGTGAGTGAGGCAATACGACTGAACACGAGTGTGAGAAACAAAATCATGGGCAAAGACAGTTTCCTGCCCTGTGGAAACATGTACAAATGTAGATGTAGAGGGGTAGATGTGAGAATATCCACAACACGGTCGCCAGAATTAATGTCAGAACTGTATATTTCTTTGATTTTTTCACATTAAAACTTTAAGTTCCTGCTCTACAGGTCTGATTAACAAAAATCACATAGTCAGAGTTACAAAAATACTTTGTTTTGACCTAAAAATATCTGGTTTTGTCGGCACAAACAGGCTGAAAAATCCCCTGAATTTACCCACTCGGAGCTGTTAACCTCAGTGTGGTCTTTCACGGTGGTCTGCTGTTCCACAGCTGTCTCACCTCAAACTAAACTATATAACAATGACTTTTTTAATGCACCTGTGGTTTTGCAGAAATGTCAAGTTGTTAACAAGTTAACTTGATGACAGCAAACAAGAGACAATCTTGTTACAACTCAGACACACAGAGAAAGACGTCTTGTGGTTTGACACCCAACGCAAAATTACACAATACAATAGAGCTTTGAATTTTAAAATGTGCAACAGAAAATAAACTTAAAATCTGGTTTTGAATCATTTTTTTCACCAGTTTCATTTCCCCTCTTTCTTGATTGTTTTTGTGCTACTCAATGTGCTTTAACAAAGTTATACGATTGACTCAAATCCAATTTTAACAGACAGGAAAACAAAAATAATGGAGCAAAATGAAAGTGCCAAATGTGTGCCATCTCTCTGTCTCTGCGTCAGTCTGCTGCTCTTTTCATCAGCTTCTGTCAATCTGCAGCAAAAATCACGTTTCACAGCCGCTAAGCTTTGATTTTTGAACCGTAGTTCGTTTCAGAGGGGACAGAGTGTGAAGATGTGTAAAAAAACTGCACAGAAAAAAAAAGTGAAGTAATATTGCGGGTTTTGCACTTAAGAGAAAAAAAAGGGGAAGTAAAACTGGAGATTGAGTCCGTTTGACATCATGATCCTGTAACTAAAAGAGCAAATGATGACCTGAGCGCGAAAGTGTTCGGCTGTCTGCTGATGAGCGTGTCTGATGGTGACGTAAACACAAACAGGGAAATTCTGTCGAGAGTAAAGGAATTTCCATGTGCTCCAAGCTGCCATGCCTGTTCCTTCACACACTCTCTCTCTCACACACACACACACACACACACACACACGGAGGGACATGCAGACTCACCTCCGTCTTTTTGTAGAGGTTGTAGATTAAATATCCTTCAATAACAAGTCCCAGCGTGGTGAATCCCACCAGCAGGAGCAGGAACTTCTGACCCAGTCTCGCCCACCTCGCTCTCTTTCCACTGGGGGTGGAGACGTAGTTCGCCTGGCTGTCAACCACAAACACCTGGGGGTACGCACCCACTCCGCCCTCTGCCATCCCACCGGGTCGAGCTCCGCCTCCGACGTTTGGGGGCTTAAGGGTCAAAGGGCCTGATGTGCCGAGGAGGGGGGGGTACTGAAAGAGAGGAGGTGAGGGTTGGATGAAGTGAGGGAGCGGAACAGACAGACAGGTAGCGTGAAGATGAGATATGGCAGAAAAATCAGAGACAGGAAGACAGAAACTGACAGAGAGAGACTCTTTTTTTCTTCTCTGCTCACATTATGTTCATGCAATGCAACCAGCTTCTGGGAAACAAAGTGATTTCAACACCCTGCGGCGGCTGCAGAGAGCAGCGGCACAGTCAGCCTCACCAGGTTCGGTGAATCATAAAGAAAAAAGTCATTTTCTTTCATTTTCCTTCATGTTCATTCAGAATGACTTTACCTCGGATTCCTGTGAGCTCCAGATGTTCCTGCCACAGCTCGCTCGACCATCCAGATCTGCAGCAGCTCACACACTTCTGAGGCTCCTTTTCAGACACTTACAATGGAAACAACAAAGTGTTCTTGAGCAGAAGTTTTACATTGAAACCAGCATTAAAAACACACTCTGAAACACCACTGTGTGTTGTTTTTATTTACTTCTGTCCTTATCTCACCTTCTGAGAAGAGAAAGTTGCCGTGGCTCTGCACTGAGTGCAGCTCTGTCCTGCCTCACCTCCTGCGTCTGCTCGCCTGCTGTCAGCTATCACCAATAATGCTGTTTGTTAAAGCAGCTCGAGGAGGAAATGAAGATGACATGGGGAAGAGCCGAAAAGAGAGAGATAGAAAAGTGAGCGAGTGAGTAGCGTGTGTGTGTGTGTGTGTGTGTGTGTGTGTGTGGGACACTCCCTAAGACTTCTGAATATAGCCGTCAACCCTCAGCTGACACTTCCTCTCTCTTCACTTTCTCTCAAATTTTGTCGAACAGTTTTCTGGTTCGTTTTCTCGTGTTTGCAGCTGTTCTCAGAAGTTTCTGAGAAACTTGCACAATCGCTGTGTTTAGTAAATCAAACATCTGACCCCGTTACTCATCCTCTTCAATGATGCAGCGGTATATTTACCAAATTTGGTGACAGAAGAAGTTTTTGTGGAGGAGTTTGGTGTCAAACACCTGCTGCCTGCTTCATGTGCGCCTCACAAACTTGTTGTCTGATTTCACTTGAACAACCTGCAGTGATTGAAAATGTCTGATGTGTTGCAGAAGTTTGGAGACAACGAGAAGAAGTGCAGAAGAAGTGCAGATGAGGTGCAGGGCCTACTATAAGGAGGTAACACCTCTTATTTTAGCTTTTCATCTCCTCCCACTTCTCAACGCCCACTGCCTCGCTGTAAAGTGGAGGTGTAAAGTATCAAACAGATGATTTATCAATAGTTTGTTCTTTACCTGCTTTGTTTTACTCACAACTTCTCTCCGATCAGATTCCACCTAACAAACCTCTGTGAGGACGTCTGAGCAGAAGCAGAGAGATTCATGCAACCAGAGTTGTTCATAGATTCGTTCAGGACTAATTTTGTTCTTTTTTAAAATCACAAAACTGTTTTTTCGTTTCTTTATCAAACCGATTGTTCCTCTTTTTCCTCCCCTCGAGCTGTCGAGCTGAAAAGTTACGCAGCTTGAAGAAAAAGCATCTCAGTGACAAGAAGAGAAAATTCACACTTTGATCGAAGTGAAACTCAGAGGCTGCTGCTCGTCGTAGGAGGGGGCAGTTTGAAATGAAAGAGTCCATATGTTGCAACTTCACGACACACACTTTGACTTACTTTGCTAACCACCCACCCACACACACACACACACACACCAACACCAACACCAACACCAACACACACGCTCAGATGAGATGTGCATTGTGATTGGTGGAGATGAAGACTGATGCAAGTCTGCAGCCATCAAGACAGAAAGAGAAGAAAGCCAGAAGCTTCTGTTGCACCGTTTCCATTAAATGTTCACAATTTCCCATTTTTACTGACTCTTTCTCATTTTCTCTCTTTTACTATCACTCATAAAAAATCATCTATTTCCTGTTTTTGCCAAACAAAGATACTTTTCTCATGTTGTCATATTTTTACACACAAACCACTGATTCCTTATTTTCTCCTCATTTCTCTTCTCTCAGTTTTCTTTGTTGCTCATTAAAAAGCTAATGAGGCTGATGTGTCTGTTTGCCTGAAGGAAAGTGTTTGTTTCAGGCCTCAGGTGTCAAACTTTAACACAAAGAAACACACACACACTAACCACTTTTTATTTCTATGTGAGTCAGCCTTTTTTAAGGTTACTGGCTTCGCTTTCGCCCGTCTGAATCTGCAGTGATGTGGAGATAAAATCACCTCAGAGTCTGAAAATGCGAAACTACCAACAGTCACCATGAAGTCATGAAATAAACCACAGATGCACATTTGATCGATGCCAAACTGACGGTTTTATTACTCTTCATTCTCTCCCTTTGTTGCTCATTGCGGAGTAAACAGTTTCCTGTTTCTTAGAAAACTTTTTTACTTAAAACAAACTGAGCGTTTCGTTTGGTTTCATGTAGCTGCTTCAGTTTCAGGCTCCTGCATGTCGACTCATCGTCACACCGTCGTGCTTGACTGGACACTCAAACCAGAACGGAACCATTTTTTTTAAAGCTTTTAAAATTTTTTACACAATGATAAGTCAGAGTGTCTGCTGTGGAATAAACCTGATGAATGTGTTTTATGTTAAATGAGTGAAAGAGGGAGAGATTTCAAGCCCAACCTGAAAAAACATAAACGTTCTGCTTCCAAACATGGATGATTATTCATCTCTTCTCCTCTCAGTTGCACTTCCTGCATAGAAATAATGCAAACAAGTCAACTAAACTGTAACTAGACGACAAAATTAAAGCTTTATGATTAATAGAAAATAAATAGAGTTTGCAAACTTCATATTTTCTGTCAGGATCTTTTCTCAGCTGCTGCAGTGACACTGACTAAAGGCTCAGTTTGCTTTTGGTTTAGTTATTTTTAAGTGATAAGCTTTAATATTAAACTATTAAACTATTAAACGTCAGAGTCGCTGCCTGCCAGCTGACGCCCGAATGAAACCAACTCATCGTTAAGTTTATTACTCGCAGATGTGTCGGCCCTGCTGTGACCTATGAAGACGAACTAATGGATCAGCGCTGAAGAGAGTGTAAATATGTGTCTGAGACAAGACACAGCAATTAAAAGTGTTAAATGAACTCTAATGACTGTGACATCCTTTAATTTGTGTCTATAAAGTCTTTATTTTTTGGTTAACTGCTGATTCCAGCTGTTACTCTGTGTCATTAGACAGATTTTAATCATAATAACTTCAAACACGCCACAGACTGAAAGTTCTCCGCTTAAGTTGGATTCATTTAATAATATTTATATTAAATTACGTATATATTAATAAATATGTGTAACTTGCACATTGCTACTGCTTAATTATTCTAATGTTTTTATAAATTCCTCTAAAATAATCCAGGTCATGACCTCAGGGGCATAAGTGGTGACCATAACCTACAGCCTGACCCAGTTATTGTAACATTATTTAGAAATTTATCCTTTTTTTTATTATCATTTAACCGTGTTTTATCATTTGTACAGATATGGCTGTTGTTCATAATATTGCATATATTATTGTTGATATTAATAATGATGAGCAAATTATTAGCTAATGATACCCACAGCTGACCAACCTATGATTATAGAAGGATCTGTTATTATAATTATTAATATTAATGTTGTTGTTGATCATAATATTATCTGTATTGTTATGATTGGTAGTATTTTTATTACATTTATGTATTTTTTTAAGTAGTTGGCCTTATTTTTCACTCAAATTTGACGTTTTTACCTGTTTTATTGGACCATACCTAGAAAAGATGCAACTATTCAGTGAAACCTGATGCAGGAGAAGCTCAGCCGTGCGCTGATTGGACGATGATTGCTACTCTTCCTTCTCTGATTGGTCGGCGGCGCTGCCCTCGTTCTGAGGGGCTTCCATCCAATCACAACGCCGCAAAAAAGTTCTGCTACGGAAGAGGGGATGCGAGGGAGATGGCTGAACTTAGATAGCCCTGTTTTTGGAAATATCTTCACCATGGGGCTTCTCCGGAGGACGGAGGGGAGCGGAGGTCGTGTGCTCGTGCTCGCGGTGGTGTTCGGGTGGTGTTTCGGGCGGGTGAAGAGCTTCGGACAGAGTTTAGACAGCGAGTTCACGTTCCTGCTGCCCGCCGGAAGATCCGAGTGTTTCTTCCAAGCAGCGGTGAAGAATGGTACGATGGAGGTTGAATATCAGGTAACTGAGTGAGTGTGTGTGTCTTTGTGTGCAGAAATAAACACTCACAGTGTGTGTGTGAGTGTGTGTGTGCACATTTAACACGCTAACCTGTGTGTTAAAGCCTCAAACCGAGCGCCGATGCTGGCTAACAGTCGGTAACCGTTATCCTTTAAGCTAGCTGACCTCCTGCTAATGTCTGCACACTTTGAGCCGTGCTTATTTCCTTTATCCTTTATTGATTAGTCAGCGTTTGGCTCCAGCTGTGAGCTAATGACAGCTTCCTCCACCTCGTGTTATGGGAGTCAACATGACCACACACACGGAAGCTCACTCACATTATTTTCCACCAGCGGAGATGCGCTGTGGTAAAGTCCCCTCACATCAGACTGAAACTGCTAATTATCCAGCACTTTTTTTGGTCCAGATCAAAAAAATGCTTCTCTAAAGAGATGAAAAGCCCATCACTTAGCAAGATCACTGATAACAAAACACTAAACAGGAAGTGAGAAGATGCTTTTGCACACTTAGAGAGTCTGAATAAGTCCCTTTGTACATGTGAGAAGGTGGTTTCTGATCCTCCACAGCTGCCCAGAGGTCTACAACAGCCATATTGTCTGACATCATATCTGAGAGCAGTTTCAGCTATTTAAGGTCAACATCAAGCTCTTACAATCAGTTGTAGTGTTGATTAAACAGGATAATTGTTCATCGGGATTAATTAAAGGCTTTGATGAGGCTTGAACAGCTGCCACAGAGCTGCAGGAGCTCACAGTAAAAAAACACCAAAAAATCTAGTTTAGTGCTGCAAACAAACAATTATTCCCTTAATTCATCTGCTAAGTAGTTTCTCTAGTAATTATTTGGTCTAGAAAATGCAGAAAACCATGAAAAATAGTTAAAAAAATTCACATTTGTGCATTCTCCCTTATAAATTACCTAAATAATCAATCATTTATTAAATATGCCGCTGATTAACTAGTAAAACATCAGCTGCACTGCTGTCAGACTCTGCAGCAGCTCATGAATGGATCATATTCTTCTAGCAGGTAGCGTGTTTGTTTTGTGGGCGAGTCTCAGCAGAAGAGAAGATAGCAGCCTCTCTCTTGGAGAAGTTTATCTTGAAGCATCCTGGTGACCTAATATAGCTCCAACCTGCACGATATCGTCAATATTTTCTGTATTTTTATTGAAGTTTCACAAAACGCTCATGAACATGAAAGACAGGCATGAAAACATCGTCTGTAGCTTGTTGTTTGATGTGTTTGTGTGTTTTTTGTGCTCGTCCAGGTGATAGCAGGTGCTGGTATGGACGTCGACTTCACCATCATCTCTCCGGAAGGCGTCCGCCTCGTCATCGAGTCCCGGCGCTCTGATGGAGTCCATGTGTTAGTGCGCCGTCACATATTTGACATTACTGACTCAGCGCCGTGTTGAAACTGTCTGTTTATCTTTGACTTCCCCCGCTGTTGTTCCAGGGTGGAGCCCACGCTGGAGGGAGACTACGAAATCTGCTTCGACAACAGCTTCAGCCGGTTCTCAGAGAAGGTGGTGTTCTTCGAGATCATCATCGAGGGTCAAGGAGGAGACGTGGGTGGAGATGAGGAGTGGGCGGGACTAGAGGAGCCTGATGGGAGCCTTCTGGAGTACAAGCTGGAGGACATCCGGGTGAGAAGTTTGTGTTTTTGGTGTTCGGAGCTGAATTCAAAGAGGAGTTCTGGTTCACCATGCGGCCGACCTCGTGGTTCACAGCTGTTGTTGACACAGATTCGCTCCACCAATGTCAACACGACGCAACGCAACACCTGGCAAGAAGGCGAGAGAAGTAACCGGTTTGTTCAGGAGGTCAAACCAGGGTCAGATGTTTCAGGCGTGAAGAAAGTGAAGACAGCTTCTTATCTAAAGTCGATCTGATCTTTGCTCTGGACCAAAATACTCAGAACTGTAGCTCAAAAGTTACAAAAAAAAAGGTTTTGTTGAACTTTTAACCTTCTTGGATGTGATGAATAAAAGATAACTTCTTTCTTACTGTTGAAAAAAACCCATGAAAGCACCGAAGCCAACAATTAGCTGATCCTACAAAAACATACGTATCCTCTGATGGATCTTCTCCATCTGTGCCCGTTCGTTCCATTAATGTCCAAAAAGTTAAAAAACACATCATTGGTCACACTGTCGCACAGGCTGATGTTTTCTCTCATTATGATAAATGCTGTCATTTATTTCAGCCTCCTGCTGCAGTAAATACCCACCAAAGTAACAGTCCATGAACTGAAAGTCGCGTCTAACAAAAACAGTTTAATCGGTTTCGGTGGTTTTTGCTAAAAACACACACAGCGTCCAGCTGTTTCGTGGAATTATTTTGGCTTGTTTTTTGTTTTGTTTTCAGCGGGAATAAATGAAGTTCCAGGCTGAGGGAAGTGGTGAAGTTTGAAAATCAGACCGATGCAGGCTTGGTTTTTCGGTTTTGGTCTATTTTTGAGATCTGCTGACAGTATGGAAAATATAGAATAACGTCAGAGTCGACATTTAACTGGTGCACGTTTTAAGCTTTAATTTCTCCTGAAACTTCCTCCTCAAACACATCATTTCGTTTCATCATTTCGCTCTTGAAACTGCCGAGTTGTCTATCGAAATCACCGACCCTAGCTAACAGGCTAACAGGCTAGCATCGAAGACAGAATGTAGTTCCACCACACACACACACACACACACACAGTCATTGCACAACCAGTTGTTGTCATTTCTTACCTGACAGACGCTCGTTTCAGACCAAATCACACACAAGTTCTCTAATTAATTTCTGTGTAAGCAGTTGAAGTAAACTGTGGTTGGTTGGTGGGGGTTTGTGGGAAAAAATTCCGCCCCCCTGCAGCAAAAAGAGCCGCAGAAGCAGAGTCGACATTTGGTGGACAGAACCTGATGGTGACGTGTCACAGTCCCCTCAGAGCCCAACAGAGGATGTGTTTACAACCACCTGAAACTTTGTACTTTTGAGACCTTCGCGTCCTTCTGTCACCGACTTCCTCTTCTCCTCACAGTCGTCCCTTGTGTTAAATTTCTGAAACTTTCCCTTTCGTTGTCCTCAGGAGTCCATGGACTCTCTGCACAGACGTTTGGAACGCAGCCGGCAGATGCAGACGGTGTTACGGGCCTTCGAGGCGCGGGACCGATACCTCCTGGAAGACAACTTGTGGAGGGTTTCGTTCTGGTCGTGTGCCAGCGTGCTGGTGATGCTGTGCGTGGCCCTCACACAGGTAAACAGCACCGACAAGCCACATGCTCACCTGTTGCTGCTACAGTCTGTCTCTTCTTAGATCTGTCTTCAATATTCAGTGTATCAGACAAACGCTAAGTGACGTGAAGTTTATTTAAAGCAAGATATCAAAGAGGCTCGTAGGTTAAACACAGAACAAACCATCTTTTCTTCAACCTGATGTCTGCAGTAAAATAAACAGAAATTGGTACATTCCATTCATTCTTAATATGCCCTCATAAAGTGTAACAAAACACACTTGTATTTTCTGATCTGAACTTTAGTCCCATTATAATTAAACTCTAAATTTAACATTCACATAAGGTGTTTCAAAATAAAACAGGTGCAATCTGACTCAGAAGCTCAGTACAATATTACAGTAAACCATACATTACAAAGCAAATACATATAAAGTGTTTCTTTCTCCTTCACAGTGTAAAACTGCCAAAAAGACGACATTGTACATGTGTTTCTTCGTTTTTTTAGGCTTTTATGCCTTTATTTTGAAAGGACAGCTGAAAAAAGGGTGCAATACAATACCATACAGAGCAATTCCTTATCAAAATTGCACATTAATTTGGACGTTAACGGTGCAGCTTGCTCATAAAAGATCCTTTTTTCTTTGCATCAGGTAATTTTGCGACTGAAAGTTGAGTCATTTTGAGCAAAAATCACCAGATTTTAAATAGATGGCCGTTTGATCAGAACGCCACTAGTTTTATGACTGCTGAAAGTGAGGTCATCATGTATGTGGAGGATGGAGGAAGGGATGAGGTCATGTTTTCTGTGACATAGTTTGATATCTGCCCGTGTTTCTCTCTCAGGTCTACACTGTTCGAAAGCTGTTCGAGGATAAGCGGAGGGTCTGCACATAGAGGCGTTAATATGGGAAGGAAAACAATCCAACACGAGATGTTCAGCTGGTTACCCGCTCAGATGTTTCTCCTTTTTTAGAAATATTTTATTTGCATCAAAACCAAGTTTCAACATCAGTCCAACTTCAGTTCCAACAGTTTTTTTTTTGAATTTTTACTCCTAAAATATCGTTTTGGATCAATCTGTGAGCAATAATTAAATATTAACATGCAGGGTAACCAAAAGAGGAAGAAAAAGAGGAAGTCATTTCATTTCATCGAGTGCCTTTAATGTCAAATCTTATCACAAACCGATGAGGAACAACCGCGCTGCTTCACAGACAGAACAATAACGGTTTTGGTTTTACTGCTGTCCTACGTTTTAGAAACCGGTGAGAGGGTTTGGGTTTTTTTTTTTTTTCCCATAAAAGGTGACATTAACCTGACCGAAGGTTAAACGTCGGTGATGTAACCCAGAAGCTGCCCCGCCGAGCTGGTTCACAAGGGAAAACCATGTGCAATAGTGATGTTGGTATTTGTTCTTCCTGATGGTTGAAGGTCTTCCTTAAATATCGGTGTTTTCTTGACTTTGTCGTCCATCCGACCAGGTTTCTTCATTGGTCATCGATGTGTAGTTTCTTGCTGAGATGTTACTGATTTTTTTGTTTTTATATCACGTGCCAGTTTAAATTCACGCTGATGTGTCGACGAATAAGAATGTAGATCAAGACGGACAGATGTTTTTGATTGCCAATGAAATTAACGTCAGTGCTCGGATAAATTTGCAGTAAAGGTGTGTGTGATGGGTCGCTGCTGATTCTCACACTGATTGTGTGTTTTTTCTTGTTTCTGCTTTCTGTTTTTGTTTTGTAATCATATTTGCTTCTTCTTCACTCCAGATGTGTGTTTTTGTGACATGTAGATTCAGCTCAGCCACCGAGTGTTTGTTCCTGATTTCGTTTTTTATTAAGAATTTGCATTATGTATGTTACAGAATAAATAAAAATCAGGTTTTAATGGGAGTCATTGATATCAATAAATGCATTTTTTACACAGAAGATACTCATATTGATTGTTTTTTTTTAATAACTTGCATATTTATTGAACTCAAAGCTACTCTCAATCATAATTTAACAGATTTAACACAATAAGACAAAAACCCAAACACAGCGTCTGTCTGAAAGGCAGCTTTCAGCCTCTTTGTGTGTATTGATCGTTAGAAACCTCAGTGCTGTTAGAATTGACGTTTCATGATCAGATGATGGTTTGTACGATCGATGGCAGAGCTCTCAACCCCTCAACAAAACAGTTTTTGTCCTTATTTTATTTATTTTTACATAACACTGCTTTTCAATGGGTTATTTTTCTCCCAGAGCCACTAAAAAGGAACCAATGTAAGACCAAACATGTATGGAGACTCTTCATTTCTGCTGATGTAGCGCCCCCTACAGCCTAACATTAAGAACTCAAAACAACATCTTTGACATTTTCAAACATTGAGCTAAAATTAAGGTGAAATACCAAGTAATGTCTAACGAGATACTTCAAGAATCAGCATGAATTAACTCCAATCAGTGAGACGTAATCTGTGAAAAACACCAAATTTGTTAAAAATAATGACTGCGACAAATGTGGCTGCTACAGAGAAGCATATGATTTATAATTTAATCTGAATTTATACTTTAAAATATGTGTACACAGTTTCTATTATGCACATTATTTAAGTACCCAAAAATACAAGAGAGAGATGAAGCAGGAGTGTAAAACAGTTTATTCTCCAGTCTTGAAGGATGTTACGTTTGAAGTTTCTTGAGGTTTCAGTTTAGCACACACAGATTGAGTTCATCATCATTACTCAGGTTCAACAGAGGCTCAAGAGAGGAAATTACTGACAAGTATCCCAGTAGGAATATTCTTAATAAGATAACAATTAACGTGTATGTACAGAGGTAATCAGTACTTATGTGTTATTTCGTTTATCTGCTGTGAGATCATTTTTACATTGTGACTGAGTTCAGCCTGTCAGATTAGACTCAGATACACCTGCTGCACATGAAAACATTTGAACCAATCATTCCTGCATCTTTTTCATTTTATGAACGACCTATAAATGCATTAATGGTTGCAGAAATGTACACAGAAAGCAGCTGCAGAGACACTTTGTTGCCCCTGAACGCCTCGTGCCGAGAACACTGCGCAGAAGGAACTCGACACCCGAGTCCCCGTCACCAGTGGTTGGGACGGGAGGGGACTTGTGGAGGTCGCCTGCGAGAAAAGAGGACGATGAAGAGATTTTTTTCAGTGTGTTCGGGATCATAAAAGGATCAATAACTCGCACAGCCGACAGACAACAGAGGAGGAGAAGATCTTGAGGAAACAGACAGGTGGGATTTCATACCTTCATTCATTCCTGCTCGGCTCTACAAAGCAGCAGCAGCCTCGAAGCAACGAAGCAACGAAGCAACGAGCAGCGCTTGTGGTGCTGCGTGTTGCCACTGGCAACCACGGTTACCCTGGTAACCCACAGTCTCATCACACAGGAAGGAAGGAAGGAAGGAAGGAAGGACAGAAGGACAGACATGCAGACAGAAGTGAAACGTCTCCGTTTGACCTGAGCTGAGCGCCAAGTGTCAAACAGTGACAGGAAGTGCTTGTATGACACGTTTACTGTCTGAGCGAAGAGGCGGCAGATCCAACGATGACAAAAACAAAACAAAAAACAAAGCAGAGGAAGGTGATGCATGAGAGAGTGAAGAGCTGAGAGCAAGAACGAGCAGCAGGCACCACACCTTTTTCTTCTTCTACTCTTTTTATTCAGTCCGTCACTTTACACACCTGAAACAAAGGCCTCGTCTCTTACATGAGCATCGCTCTCATTATGGCTTCAATAGGTGAAAGTATTTTTTACGCTCAAGGCACTTAGATACAGATTTTAATCAAGGCTGAGCGGCGTCTAAAGGCCACTCCCACCTCCGTTATGCTCCACTTTTATAATAAAGTAATTAGCTCTCCGTTGTTAAATCTCATATCAACGAGCTCGTCTGAAAAATGTGACAAAACCAACAAAGAAAAAAGAGACTTCATCAGAAAGTGCTGTTTACTTCATGAGGTGCTCCGTGTGTGAGAACGTTAGCAAGTTTACGACTCCGGAAAACTATTTCTACAAAGTGTTTCCTTCTTAAACGCGAGGACACCCGTCGTCGGGTGACGTAGTTCAAAGAGCGACAAAGTTTACATCTGCAGGATTTCGTGGCTGCGAACTGGATCAAAAAAACCAGACAAGACTGTGTTTTTACAGCTAAATATATAATTAAATATAACTGATTATGTTTTTGTTATAATGTGAACGTTATCCAAAATATTTATATTCAAATTCATATAAATCTGTCATATTACTTAAGATAGTTTATTTGCTTTTCAGTATATCTGCTGTCGCTCCGTCCACTAACTCATTAAACTACGTTGTTTTATTTTTATTGTTTTAATAAAGAGACATTTAGTGGCTGAAGTTACATATTGTGCATTTAAACGACTCATTCCTTCATTTTTTCAGCTTCATTTAGTTACTTTTTGCTAACACAACTACTTGGTCAGGTTCAGGAAACGAACGTTCCGGATGCTATTAGCGTTGTTGGCTACGGAAACCTGAGTGCAAATAGCATCTGTCTTCTATAAAAGTTATAAATCACATAAAGGTTTAAGACACATTTCATTTTAAATGAAAAAAAAAAGAAGCAAAAATTCAAGATGACTTGCTGGTTCATAATCCATAACAAGTCTGTAAAATCATCAAATTTATCCCTTTTTCATCATCGTTACATCACTAAAAGCAGAATGTTTCACCGTATGTTACGTTAAAAAGGCGACTTCCGTACATAAGAGACCGGAACAGCATCAGATTACCAGTTACAGTAAGACAAAGGTAAGACAAAGGTCGTAGTTACGGGATTACACATGAAAATACAGAATGACAAGAGAAATGTAAAGATGTAAACAAAAGGAAAAGTGTTTTTTCTTGAGTGTATGTGTGTGTGTGTGCTCCTAGTCGAGCAGGGAGGGCTCTGAAGGACGTATGATAGTGGGTCGGTTGGGTGCAGCCGGAGGTCTTCTGCTGCAGTAACAGACAGGAGAGGAGGTTTTTTTTGGGGGGGGGGTGGAGGAGGGGGGAGAAAGGGGGAGGAGGGGGGAGAGAAGAAAACATGCGAGGCAAAATATGATCAGAACGTCACGCACAAACGATTCCCAAACCACCAAAAGCAGGAACACACAACCAGACACCAGCAGTTTGAACCGTCCAAGCTACCTCGACCAATACAGCCATCAGAATGATAGTGTGTTTGTGTGTGTGTGATTTTACCTGGGGATGCCGGGCGGCAGTGCAGGAGGTACCCTGGCCGGCCTGGAGGGGATGAGAGGCACGGAACCGGAGTTCGGGTCTCCACCGGGTCGGGAGGGCACGGGCGGTGCCACGAACCCCGCTGAGGGGTTGAGGGGGGCCGGAGGACCCGGAGTGGGGCCCCTCACCGCTGGGGGTCGGCTGGGTGGAGGAGCCGTTGACGAGGCAGGGCGGGACGCCGGCGGAGGACTGAAAACAAGGAGGCGGGATGGAGAGTTAGACTGTGAATCCACAGAACAAATGAAACTATAATTACTGATTATAATGTAAATTTTAGTGATCACATGACCAAAATAAGAGCCAATCAAACCCTTTTTGTGTCATAATAAAAATGACATAAAGTCAGTAAGGGACCGGTTGCAATTAGATGCACCTTTTGCAATTTATAAAATCTCCAAATAATTGTTTGTTAAAATACTTACAAGGAAAAAACATTTTAGCTGTTGTCTATATTACGAACTTTATGGTAAAATCATCTATTTTTACCCACTTTCATTAAAAAACACTTCAATTTATTGTTTTTCTTAAGAATTGTGACCTGTTTTCAAACCAAACTGCACAACACAAGAGTGCTCTCTGGTGTCCAAACCGTGTAATTGCATCCTCGTTTCTAAATGACCTCAGACCTGGTTTCTGCTCGCCTTCATGCTCGTTACCTTGGCTCCTTTGCAAGCCAGCTGTCGTCCACGGGCGGAGGCACCGGTGTGGAGATGGTGGTGGTGCTGATGTCTCCTATGAGGACCAGAGCTTCTTTCAGAGCGTGATACATCCTCAGCATCTCGTCTCTCCTCTGCGCCTGCTCCGGCGACTCCTCCATCAGACTGCCCTGGTCTCCGGCAGAGTACAGGTAGGCCAGCAGCTCGGAGTGGATGAAGTCCTTCGCCTGGTGATGGAGGAGAAAAAACAGACAGGATGGGGAAGTTAATACAGGTAATAAACAGGAAAGAGTGACCTGTTTTGTTAATAACATTACTTGTTAAGTGGTAAAAGAGACGTACGCTGTTGATCATGAGGTGCATGATGGTCTTGGGCATGAGGTCTCTGATGGACTTGTTGACGATGCCGATGTAGGAGTCCACCAGGTTGCGGATGGTCTCCACCTGCCGCTCCAGTTGCGGGTCCATGGACACGGTGTCTCCGGGATTCATGGCATCTTCGTTCTCAGGCTGAAGGAGACAAAGACAGATTGTAGAGACGCTGATCCGTTTAAAAAGCTCTGAAAATGAATTTTCTCCTCCAGATTTGACACCATAATTGTTTTTTTCTACGTAAGTCTTTTACTGTTTTGAAGTGGGCGGGGCTTTGAAATGTGACATCCTGAGAACCAATCAGGGTGAAGGAAAATTTTAATTCAAATTTTTAGTGAAGGACTTTGTTCCCAAATTTGTGGTTGTGGAGTAGATTGTGTAAAACTTTATTCGCACACAAATATTCATCAAAAATATCAACAGCCAAAAAAACCAAACCAACAGAGGCCACATTGGCCAATCAGAAGCCTGGAAAGAAGCTATTAGTGGAGGGTTAACTGGGAACAGAGATCCAACCGTTTCTCATCAAAAACCTGCAATGCCTGCAGAAAAGTGTGTGTTGTGGGAGTGGAAGAATAAATACTGGGGAAGAGTAACTGAATGTTTATGTGTAAACGTAAAAAAAGACCCGTTAGCATAGCTAGCATCAGAATTATGCTAACAAATTAGCTTACGGGGCAAAAACTCCATTTTCACAGTTTAAAACACCAAATTACAGACAGATGTGTTAAACAGAACAGCACAGTTGTATATTTGTGACGAGGTAAAGGTGAGTTGTGTATATTTAAATGTCATTCAGTCACATTTTAGAAGAAGATGGAAGCTTTTGCGAACACATTTTGCTGTATTTGACGTGATAAACTCTGGTATACCTGGTCTTTCTCTGGATAAACGCCGGCTCTGAGGAACGAAGCCTTCCAGCTGTCGACCTCCTCCTGAGTGTCGCTTGCCAACTCAATCTGACGCAGGTCTTTGTACACATTCCTGAAGAACACATGCATGGATTAAAAGGATCAATGAGCAGCTAATCACCAGAAACACGACTGTTTCAGGAGGTCGCAGCGTCCACACCTCTGCTCAGTGTTGAAGATGGCGAAGACGTGTTTGCTGGACATGAAGCCTTTCTCCAAATCTCTCAGCTTCAGGTTGTCCAGAGGCAGCATGTACTTCTTCTCTTTCTCCTGCAAAACACACAGTGATGCAATTAGCAAAAAAAACAAAACAAAAATGAATAAAACCATCAGATTAAAGAAGCAAAAATCACAGGAAAATAACACACACAACATATTTTACTGTAGTGATGAACACAGATCAGCCACAACACCAAAACACCTGACAGGTGAAGTGACTGATGCTCAAAACCTTTGTTCCTCACATTAATGTGGTTCTTTGAGATGCACCACCAACCCCACCCCTGAATACTGCTGCAGACCAAGTCCACCCCCTCCTGATGGCTCCACCCAGAAGGAAAATGCATCCTGTCAAACCACAAAAATTAAGAATGGCACAAGGCGTCGACCAGGCCTCCACATTCCCAAGAACCTGGTCTGATGAAACATCTCTGGGATGTGCCAGAACAAGTTCACCCCATCCTTCAACCTCCAGGACTCAGAGGATCTGCAACCAAAGCCCCAGTGCCAAAAACCACCAGCAGAGAGTCTGGTGTCCTCGATGGATCAGAGCTGTGCTGGACTTACATGATATTCTGCAGCTGGTTGTGATGTTGTGGCTGATGTTTTCACGCATGAACAGACTCACCTCCTCGTCTTTGTACCAGGACAGAGACTCGGCAGTCAGGACGAACCAGTACTCCTTGGATCCTCCCTTCATGATGCTGATGTTTATGGTGAGCCAACCTCTGCGGATCACCTGCAGGACAGAGTCCAACACTTGACTGAGGCACAAACCGAAGAGAGGCAACCACAGCAAGCAAACGCAACACCGACAACGGATAAAAGACAAACATGAAGACATCAAAATACACAACGAGGTCATGCAAGAGCGACACTCTTCTCCGTTTGTAAAGAGTGTGAGCAGATCGACCGGATCTGAACTGAAAACACATCACAAACATGAAGTCTGCAAACAAATCAGGACAAACGTCACCTTCTCTGCATCCATCTCTCTGCCAGACTGACAAGACAAAGGGAACACACACACACACACACACACACACACACACACACACACACACACACACACACACACACACACACACACAGGGATCATGAGCACACATATGCAATGCTCTGGTCTGAGTGTGTTACAGACTCTGGATCAGCCGTCGAGCAGCAACAAAAGATTTTACTGCACACGCCACCGTTACAATCAGGCCTGTTTTTTAGGGCACAGACGAGCTAGGTGGTTGCCTAGGAAACCACCATCTGGAGGGACGAGCAGGACGACGCTCGTCTGCGTTTATAATTCAGTCCGACTCGCGGCAACGAACAGGTTTCACTGTTACATTAACTCAGCGGTGGAGGATTTTCAGAGGAGTTTGCAGATTCACACAGATTCACTCTGACGTCCTCTTTAGTTAAACTGTTTCACATAAAATACATAAAAACACAGGACGCATCACAGGAAAGCTGCGATCCGATCTGAACTCGGCCCGTTCTGGGTTCAGATTGCACTTTATCTGTGTGATGTGAATAAAATCTGAATGGATATTTGATCATAAAACAGGGCCAGGATGCCAATAAGTGAAAATCTGATACTGTCTGATGGAATTTGTCCTCATCAAGGAGGCAAATACAAAGAGAGATATGAGCATTACGTTTGTTCCTACCTCCATTAAACTTTTAAATAGTGCTGTTTGAGGCTGCAGGGATTGTGCAATATTTCCATGGGTTTT
>JAQMCX010000043.1:14850417-14867090 GCA_029814765.1 Acanthurus leucopareius | reverse complement strand
GCTGGAACCACAATTTCCCTGAGGGAGTCTCCGAAGGGATCAATAAAGTTCAATCTAATCTAATCTAATCTAATCTAGTCGTTAAAGCTGAGCCTCAAACACGTGGAACTTTGCATATTCCTGCAAGGAAAAGAGTTTCAATTTATGTTATAATCTCTTAATTTTAGTAGTTTTTAATATAAAGTATTAAGAATAACTTAAATAAATAAACAAATAATTAATGCTACACTATAAAAAGTAAGCTTCAAGTTCAAATAGAACTGTGTTTGATCAGTAGAGCGCCCCTATAATGCATATATGTCTTTTTAGCCCAATAGTTTTTTGCTAAAATCTTCTCCTTACAGGCCGAAAAAGTTAGACGTTAAAGGGTTAATGCACCTGTAACACAAACATCACTGAGTATCTGCGGTTTTAAAGCATCCTCACGTGAAACCTCTACAGATTCAAAAGAAGTGCAGCCTGATGGACTTTTGTAAAACCCCTGCTCATACACTGACATCTGAAACCAGGAAAAGAAACCTCATTCAACTCGTCATGTATCTCCAGGAAGGAGACTCTTGTTGTGTCATGATCGGGGTCTGCGGGGCTGAGAATAAGTTTCTTTCTCGTACCTCTCTTTCATCTGTGCTGTCTGGGTTTGAGCTGCTGCTGCAAACTGCTGTTTGAGGTTTAGTGTTTATTTTTTCTGAAGCTCGTTTCCTGAAGCAGGCCACCAGCAACAAAATGACGAGCATGACAGCAGTTCCGATGCAAGCGTACATTACAGCGCCAGACCCTACACAAACAAACAAACAAACAAACAAACAAAAGAAATGTCACTTCTCTACAGCTGTGAGTCACCAGCTGATCGTATATTTATGCACTGACTGTGAATGTCGACAGAAACTCACTTCTGCTGGTGTTCTCTGGCTGTTGCTCTTCTCCTTTCGTCAGGTTTGAGGCTGAAAAGTTGCATGAAATGTTATTTTCTGTAAGTTTATCCATCAGTGCTTTAAATTTGTGAGGATTAAAATGCATTGATGTTCTCCTCTTACCTGTGGAAAGGTTTATTTCGGTTGTAAACTCTGTCAAATTGGATGTATCCTGATATGTCCATGTGGGAGAAAGTGTGGGAATGAAGGTCGTTGTCTCTTCAGCTGCATGGGGAACAGTGGTGAAGGATGATTTTACTTAAATAAATATAACATTACAACAATATAATTATGTCTCGTTGAAAGTTAAAACCCTTCAGTCAAAGCAAAACAAACTTTCTCTGCAGTAAAATGTTTTCTATGAATAATTTATGGTTATATATGACCAGAGTGTTAACTGATGCATCAACCTGTAAGAAGCTAATTGTTTGTTGTTGTAAATTTACTGCGGTGGAGCTTCTTTTAACTGTTTTATTATCTGTTATGTGGTTTATTCAGGTGGTTTCCAACCAGCCTGAAGGTCACATGATGAATTTAAGGTTCATGAGATGATAAACTGGGATGGAAAGAGGTGAAAATTCTCTTACTTCTTCTGATTACAGTAAACTGTCTCAGTCTTTAATCCAATCTTACTCCAGTTTAGGATTTAAACTATTGCAGCAACATTTTAACAAATTGCACTTGCAGAAAAATCCTATCTTATAGGATAAGAAAATGTGTTTAAAGTACTGAAACATCTATTTATTGGTATATTTCTGCTTATTTTTAAATCTGATCGACTTGCTATGTTGTTGCTACTCATGAGATCTGATACTGAAGACGAATACTGTTTTTGTTCATTATAGCGAGCTAGTCAGTTAGCTGGCCACAAGGGAAGTGAAACAGACGTTATCAAAGATTCTTACCAAGCAAACAAAAAGTTTCAAGACACAGACAGGACGAGATGAGTGCTATTTAGTTCACAGTGCAAGTCTGAAGAACAAATCTGTGTACAGTTTTTTAATTTAAATAGTTTTACTTTTTTCAGCCTCAAGCTTTTTTGTTTGTTTGTTTTTGGAAACGTGATGAAAGACCTCAACTTAATGGCTTTTATTTTGACGTCACAGGTCAAAATGGTTGGTTTATTATAGCTTATAAAAATGCATTGTGTTATATGGAAGTATTAATGTTAAAGAAACACACACCAGATCATTAAAAATAATAAAAAAAGTCTACTTGAGTTAAAAGCTGATGGTATTTCTGTACTTTGAATATGATGGCCTTAAAGTTGTTTTTACAGGAAGTAAAGTACATAAACAGATGATGTGCTGATGTGGGAATGTGCATCATGAACGCAGAGACAAAAATCAAATCAATAAGCGTAAAAAAAGATGCACATACCTTCTTTTACAGTGAGATGAACCTCAGTGAAAGTGTCCACACCGATCCTGTCCACTCCACACCAGTATGTCCCCGAGTCCGACATCCGGAGTCGACTGAAGGTCACGTTGAAGACTCCGTTCCCCAAATCCACCAGACTTATCCTCTGTGAAGACACGCTGGACCCAGATCTTACGGTTGCCAGTGTGTCTCCATCTTTACAGGGATCTTTGCAGATGTATTTATTGTTATTCACTGCGTATTTGTGTGAACACTGGAACGAGACTTCTCCCCTCTCAAATCCCTCTGCGTTGATCCTCTCTCCTTTTGTCCACGAAGCTTAAACCAAATGAAAATAGTTAAAACGTCTTTGAGTTTTTTGAATGAATAATGGATTTTTTTTTCTTTTTTTTTATTCACACACTTACCAGAGAGAAGACAGCAGAAGACAAAAATGGTCTTCATTCTGAATGAATAACAAACGTGCCGGCGGCTTCAGGCTTTTTGCATAACTTCTGAACACAGTGCTTCTAACAACTTGTTGAATGTTTCATCAAGCTTAACCGCTGCAAAACCTCATGCAAATGAAAAAGCACGTAGAGAAGCTGTCATTTATTGACCTTCTTCCTGTGGGTTTGACTGCCTGGGTGTGCAAGACCGAGGCTGTGGGCGTCAGACAAAAAAACCCAAGAGAAGAGAAACTTTCGTGGACAGTAAGTGAAGTGAGAGGATGGGCGTCGGCGTCTGTGATGCCTTCAAACACCTTCAACTTCCACAGAATTCTTCCACATCAAGCAAAGCAGGAAATACTTACAACACATACATTACTCTTGTGCAATAACATAAAAAAAATACAATCTATTACTGCTAAAAGTGAGAATACAGAATAAAAGGTGAACATCTGCTTTGGTGCAGCTGTTGTTTTTCTGACACCAGTATATTTTAATGGTTTATCATCTGAATCTGCTGCACAGTTGCAGCTTTACTGTTTGAATTGACTCTCACAGCTCTTACAGCTCTCATTTTGGATGCAACAGCTGTCTTTTAATTGAAAAAAAAGCCCTAAAATATGTTTTAACTACCTGCTAAGAACCAAACAGCTGGCAGAAACAGGAGGCGAGAAGCTGGTGATCATAGTGGAGAATTTCACAGTGAAAAAGACATTTTTTTTTCAGACTCTACGAACAAAACAATCACTTTAATCTGACAGAGACGTCTGTGTTTCAGACCTCAGAGTGTGATCTGCTTCCTTCTGATGTCTGTCTGAAAAAAAAAAGCTTCATCAGAGTGTTTTGAAGGATGTGTGTCTTGTAGGCTGAATAAATTCCACATTTACTTTCAGTTCCTGATATAATCCATCATAATCTGTGCTCATGTTCACTTTTCCAAATAAAGTGAAAAGGTTTATGACTAAAAACTGCATAAAACACGGATCTAGCCTCTGTGACAGCACATAGATTTCTCAGGAGTCGCTGTCCTGCTCAGTTTAACAGAGAAAAATAGAGAAAAATCCTTATCTGAGTGATAATTTATTCCTAAATGAGATTTGTGCATCTGGTTCAATGAAGGAGATTTTACTGTTTTTAACTAAAAGGTTCATCTTTGCAGACAGATGTTCGATAATCTCTTCAGAAACTTGACAGCAAAATATAGTTTTATTTGGAAAAGACAGTCATAGTTGCCCCCAAAGGAACAAAACAGAGTTTACAGCCACTGGAGCCACGTCACAGCTCCCCCCTGAGGCCGTTTACCGGAGGTTTAGTGGAGGTTTCCAAATAAACACTGACGTTTTCTGATTCTGCTCGAGCCTTTGGTTTCACTTTATTTAAGCGTTGACGTCAGAAAAACGAACGTTGCATCATTTTCAGGACAGCTGGCAGAAAAAGGAGGCAGCTCTGAAAGAAAACCATGCAGCTTCGCAGATATGAGTCAAAGTTTGCAGAAAATGCCTCTGGGGTCCACGGGTGCTGCTGGTGGGGCAAAAAAAAGCTACAACTGTGAATTCACCCCGCGTCTCTTTTCTCACCTTCTCACATCCTTCCTGGAAACCGTGACTCAGAAACACACACACACACACACACACACACACACACACACACACTCAGAAAGACCATCAACACCGTCCACTGCAGCAGCAGATCTGCGCCTGTGCAGAGAAAATAAAGTGTTGAATTATCAGCAAATTAAACTCTTTGGTGATACTTTTGATGCATAATTTTGTCCCATAATGGGTCTAAATCAAATATAAACTAAATGAAGTTTTTAAAAGAAATTAATTTTAATTCTGTTTATGTAAAAAAACAGAATCGCATCAATTAAGTTTCTCTTTTGTCTGAATGTGCAAACGTCAGCAAACAAGCGCTTGTGAGGGTCGCTGTGCACGACCAACATGAACATGAGAGACGTGTGGAGACTGAAAGAGTCGAGTGTTCGACCTTCTGCAGCAGAAAACCGTCCACTCGTCCATCGATCCGGTCAGATTGTTCAGTCTTTAAACGTCGTGACCAGTTCTAGTTTGTTATTCTTCTTCTCCTCCTTCAGGTTCACAGCTTCATCTTCATCACTTGTCTCATGTCTGGACCCTCAGCTCATCTGGAGCTCCTCACCTTCTCAGCTCCACCTGCTCCACCTGCAAAGCCCTGCTCTGCTCCAACTCTGGACTCTGATGATATCAACTAAACTGTGTGAATGAACTTCTGTCCTTAACTTAACTTAACTTAACTTAACTTAACTTAACTTCTGTCCTAAATTGATTAATTATGACCCTAATGGTGTAATGTTCTCCATGTGTCTTTGTATCTCTGCAGACTTTCCTCACATGAACTCATCATCAGCTTTTTTCCCTCCAGTCACAACTCATCTGAAGTATCAGGAGGTTGTTTTGGCATTTTTGTGCAACAGCACCCCCTGCAGGTCTTTCTGCAACACTACAGCAAATCAGAATCTCAAATTCTCAAATCTCAATGCGTTATATGCAGTTTTCATCAGTTAGAGATATTTTTACCCCTGAAGCTGCTAATTATCTCATTCACATGACTCTTCTTGTCATTATAACATTAATTCTTTATCAAACATCAGTGACCTTTTTGCATTGAGGATTTAAAATGCCCATCTTAAAACAAAGCGAAGAAATAAAGTGAAAATAATTCAGATTTTAATATGTTTTAACTTTTTTAGCATTCTTTGGAATTAAAAATAAAACATTGCATTTCTATCAGCAAAAGTGACTCCTCCTTTGCCCCTCCCTATGAAAACTAAGATGCTTTACTTTCAGTGTTTAAGCTGGAGGATGAAACTGATATTCTAACTAAACCCTTCGTTTTGTTTTCTGTTAGGTGATTTTAAAATAATGCAGCATGGAAAATGTATGTTGCATTAAAAAAAATCATGCAATTTTCAAAGAAAAGGATTAAATAACTGTCATGAAATATGTTTTAATTGAATTATTACACAGTGAAATCATGCATTTAAAGGAAATTTGCAGAAAAATATATTATATTAATTGTTTTTCTTTGTTCGAATGATTTTAATGTTGGCATTTTGAAATCACAGGTGTCTTTGTGCACCATGTTACTCACTCACTTTCATCAGGCAACATCAGATGTGTCTGACTGAGGCTCATTTAATCTATTTGAATCTTACTGACCTCTTTTCTTTTCTGGAAGACGTACAGATTTTCATTTTTAAAACTGTTATATTTCACAGCAAATTAACTCTTTTGCAAACATACAAAATGTTGTCAATAAATAACAGGAAGTCGAGCAGTTTTATATTCAAACTTTTTGTCCTTTAATTGATTGAAAATGCAGAGCAGAAGGTGAGATCGTGTGTCGGCTCAGAAACTGAATGAAACCTGCTCAGTCCAGACTTTTGGGATCGAGGGCCTGGTAGACGGCGGCGTACTGCGACGCGTCCTGAACGCTGGACTCTGAATCAACATCTGGCTGCAGAGACTGCAGCTTCACTGCGGCCTGACCGGAGACAACATCTGTACTTTCCTCACAGCAATCAGCCTGCAAACAAACAAGAATCATCACTGAGCCTCACTGATGAAATATTCTGATTAAAATACAAACTGGTAAACGACAAAATGGTCCCTCACGTTGCTTTTGTTCGCTTCGGATCTTTTCTGGCCTCCTGAAACAAACAGAATAAACAAAATTTATAAAAGAGTTTATGCAGAGATGCAGATTTTAATTCTCAGCTTCGGTCTGAGTTCACAGTGTGGAGGGAAAACTGTGTTTACATTTACAAAGTCCTTTTCTAGTGTTTCAACCACTCAAAGTGCTTTAAAAGACAAGCAGAAGGAAGCATCCTCCTCCAGAGTCACAGCAGCTGTGTGTGTGTGTGTGTGTGTGTGTGTGTGTGTGCAATCTCACCTCGGTTATTGCAGCAACGTCCGTAGAATATAACAGGAATAACGGCACAGACGAGAAGAGCCAGGCTCACCGACACGATGATGACCACGGTGGTGCCTGCAGACAAACATCAGACACAGACGGTGACAATGCACACAAACACACACACACACACATACACACCAAACACACAAATACACACACACACACACACACACACACATTCAGAGCAACTTTCTTTCATTTTTCAGTTTGATTTTCTGCAAAACAAACAAACAAACAACTTGTTCTGATTCAAATGTGACACAATCCGTCTGCCTCCACATCCGTCTCACCTCACACTCGTTTCTGTCTTGAAAATCAAAAAGTTTCCCTTCAGTCAATAATCTTCTCTGTGTTCTTTGCACCGACTTGTTATATTTACTCTCTTTTGAACCCACATTCCTTCAACATGCCTCAGACAGTTTGTGTCATTCAGCTGTGAGTTTGAGTCAAAGTGAGACGGCAGAATTTTTTTCTTCCTGTCATGAAAAAATGTTGTTTTTTCCTCTTAAATCAACACTGACAAGGTCTAAGAAAACTCTACGAGTAAAAACAGCTTCATTTAATGACATTAGTTTGAAAACATTCTGATTATTTTCATGACTCTAGTTTTGAAAAGAGCACATTTTGTCAGTAAATTGTTTTTAATTCATCCCAAAACTGTACAAAACATAGAATAACTACCTAAAAAATGACAGAGTTCAGCAGCATTTTGGCCTCAACAAACTTCGTACTTGCTGACAAACAAGGATCTTTTCAGTTCTGAGAGTCCTGGAGGGTTAAACTTGAGAGGAAAATGCCAGAAATTGAAAGAAAGAGATGCTAACAAAATATTCTAAATAACTTTCCTCAAAAAGTTGATTCTTTTTCACTTCTTTCCTTTTTTTCTTGAGGAAAATATTGCGAAACTTCTTTTATAAGCTCGAGAAAAACAGTTGAAGATTCTGACGAGTTTTAACACAAATAAAAGTGTCTCACATTGAAAAAACAACATCTGCTTCTTCACCAGTGAAACAAACTGAATCTACTGACATGCAAATATGTTTCGTTCCAGATGTTTAGCTGCTAGACGCAAAATGCTTCCTGCAACACTAAAAAAAGTCTCATTGTGCTCAACAGAGATTTCAGTTCCTTCATTATGTTTGTTTGAGCTGCATATTAAAACTCTACAGACGTTGAAGCTGCCTGTCATGTTAAAAAAAATCATCTTGTGTGTGTTAAAGTTATTTTTAGGTGAAAATAGAGAAACGTTCTCCTTTCAGATGTGTTTGTGAAAACAGCTTTTATGCATCAAACTCTGCACGGACTTATTTCTGCACAATGAAGCTCAAAATAGCGAAAAAACATGCTTTTGAGCAGAGGGAGGCTTCATTTTCCACACTGCATCACTGTGCATCATTAACACACTGAGACACAACATGCAAGACCTTTTGTGCTGGTTTGCAGTTTGGTTTTGGGGAAAAAAAGATGCTAAAATAACAACTACCTGTGAGTTTGTTTGCTGCAGACTGGTTGGTGTTTCCCTCTGCAGCAGGCGGGGTCACTGATAACGCTGCTGTGCTGTAGGACGAGCTGCCGCGGGGGAAAGTTTGTGCTGCTGCCTGCAGGGCGGCGGCGGTGAAGGGTGGAGATCCAGGAGGAACAGTGGGAGCTTTGAAAGAGCAGAACAGAGGATCACTGTCAAGGAATACTGCTCATGTGATGTTTATGTTACCTTAGTGTATAAAAGAGTGAAGATGCATCACAAGATCTGCAACATCTGAGATGATATCTGACCTACAAAACAATTCAAACAGCAGAAAGAATCAGAAACTCTCCTGAAATAAGGGATTTATAGTTCAACAGTCCAGAGAATGTGACTGAATAATCATCTGTCAGTAACACAAAGAACAAAAGTTTGTTTAAAATCATCTTAAATAAAAGCTAAACCTTCATTTAAACAAAATATCACCATTAAGCACAGTGAGCTCCACCTCCTGGAGCTTCACACTGGATCTCGTCCCCGCTGCACACTGGTATCTCCCTGCATCCGTCCTCCTCAGCCTCTTTATGGTGACGTTGAAGGCCGCGTCTCCTCTGCTGACCTCCATGCTGAACCTCCCTCTCTGCGTCACGGCTGACGTCTTAGTCTCAGTCTGAATGAGGCGGTTTTCTTCGGAGCAAACTCCTCTGCAGAAGTAGAAGTTGTGGTCGGAGCTGTCGTCTGCGATCCGGCCGCCGGAGCAGCGGAGGGAAACTTCACCTCCAACATGGCCGCTGACCTCCAGCAGCTCCGAGGCCTCCACACACACAACTGTAGGACGGACTTGAATCAGTGTTTACATGAAGATGAGTTTAAGACAGAGCGACATTATGGCTGATTTTGACACTTTTTTCCAGCCATCTGGTGATTGTGAGCTGATATTTAGTCATTTCAGGTCTGATTTGCGGTCAGGTGATGGGTTGGAACAAAACACACATTTAAATCAATTTAAAAAATGTTACAAAAAAGAGATTTTTGAGAGAAGACGAGTTGTCTTAAATACTTGGGTTGTAAATATAGTTGGGGTGTGTGTACTTATATTTGGTTGTAATTGAATCTGTCTAAGTTTTCGTCTTTATTTATTTATAAATAAGTGAGAAAGAGGAAGGGATATTTATGTTTTACTTCCACCTGCTCCTTTTCTGACACTAGTTTTTGGTTGTTTTCTTTCTGCTTTTGAATGTATTTCTGTTATGTTCCAAATATATAAATTCAATTCCATTTGTTCTCCACCACTGAGAGAAATATTAAACTCTGCTGTTGAAACCAAAATCAACACCATAAGTTTGTCAGTCGGCTAAAAAAATTAAGTTAAACAATAAGTTGAAAGCTTTTAAAAGCTGAGGGAAGCTTCAGGTTTAGTTAATAATAATAATAAATGTCTGTGTGTTTAACTTGACAAAATCAAAACAAGATCAACCACTTGGCTTTGATTTTAACAGCAGTGACTCGAGACTTCACTTGGAGTTTAGTTTTGTTTCTTTCCCACAGCTCAAAGACGGAGACGAAGGTAATTTAAAAGGTTTGCAATGAATCATTTCACCTCCCTTCATTTCCTGAATCAACATAAACTCTCTTTTATCTCAGAAAGTTGACTCTTTGTTTCCACTTTGTTTGAAACAAACTAACAGAGTTCAATCAGGCAGCAGGAGAGAAAATGAAGATATATGGCGAAATTAGATTAAAACATCATTTAGTTTTGGTGCAGAAACTCTGAAAAAAAGGGCTGCAGGATAAAAAACATGCAAAATCCAAAACAGAACAGTAATTCAAGGATCTGAGACTGAAACTGCACTATATTTGGTGAAGATTTACTTCAGAGATGCAAAACAACAATAACTTTCGTGCTACAAACTGAAAGTCTCCTTAAAGTTCTGTGAAACTGAAGGAGAGTTTCACATCGTAGTGAAAGTTCTCTGTGGGTTTGTTACTACTAACAATTACTTTCAGGCTGTCAGATTGTTTTCACATCCTCTCTGCAGCACCGAGCGCAGTCTGAGTGTTCTCCCCCTGCTGGTAAACAGTGGTATTACAACAGTGATTTAGAGCTGCAGTTTGTTGACAAACTTCTCCTCAGAGACGATGATTTTACTGCAGAGAACAAACTTTATGACTTTGTGCCGAGTGTTATTGTGTGAAAATGAAGAATTATTCTTCTTCTGATGGAGTTTCATTTTAAATTATATCAGTTAAAGACACTTTAGCTTAACTTTACCTTGAAAAGAGAGAAACTGTTGTTTTTTTCACACATTTTGTAAATTCATTTTAAAAAATCAGGCAAGTTTGGTTTTATTGTTAGTTTTTTTTAAACAATTGTTGTGTTTATTTGATGAGTGTTTTGACCTTACTGACCAGATGTGCTTAAAAGTTTTTATTACAATTCTCAATGTTTTTAAAAAATGAAAAAATCTGTATCAAATATAAATATATGAGAAGAAAGCAGCTGCAGTCGAAACTGGTTTAAAAACAACAAACTAAGAAGCTAAACAGCAGAATGTCCTTTTTTAAATTTGTGTTGTTGTTTTGTTTAAAAAAGATGAATATAAATAGAAATTTTATAAATCCAACATTTGATTAAACTATTTTAGACATCTGATGAATTTTTAAAGACACAATCACAACAAAGTCTCCTTATTAATTGTTGATCAGCACATTATAAATTCATGAGCATTATTTCATAAACAAATATAAGGTGAAAGATTTCCTCCCATTCACATTTAAGTTCATTATAATAAATTCAGATGTTAATTTTTACAAACAAAAGTTACTAATTTGAATGTTTTCTTTGGAAAAAATGCATGAAAACTCACCTGAGAAGCAGCAAAAAACAACGACACAAAGAATCCTCATTCTTTAACCGAAACAAACCAAAGAAGAAGAAAACTTGAGTCCAGATGTTTCAGAACAAACAGTCACCTGATCATAAACATTAATCATCTTGCACAGATATCATGTGATTGTGCATGAAGCTGTTTTCAGTCATCATTTCAACAGAGAACATGCAGAAACCACCACTTTCTTCTTCTTCTTCTTCTTCCTCTTCTTCTTCTGCTCTGCTCAGCTCTGGAGGACCAGCTCATGACTGTGACACAGCAGAACCTCCACAGTGTTTACATTCATTGTCTCGGCTCCTGCAGGACGAAGCTGCAGGGCATCAAACTTTGCAGGCCGTCTGCTGACTGTGTCACGGGAAACAGCAGGCAGACTGAAGGACGTTTCCTCAACCAGAGTTTATGAGTTTAAACCTGCTGTTTTTTCATAAGTTTGCTGAAAAAAGAGGTTTTTAAATTTCCTCTGCTGTAGAAACTCTTTGCTCCTCTCAGGTTTTTAAGCTCAAATTTACCTCAAACTCAAAAATGTGTTAAAAATCTATAACTTTTATTCAGTTTAGCAAAAACAAACTGCAGGATTCTGTATATTTCAAAATAAAAAAATTATTGACCAAGACTTTGCAATATTTAAAATACTTTAATTCAAAGTTTAACAAATCAAACCTTTTAATTTATACATTTTAAGACTGAAATAAGCCGTATGAGTAGAGACTGGATTGCATTCGCTAGCTAACTTGGATCAACTGAAGTTCCTTCCAGTGAAAACATAAGTTTTTGCAACATTTGGACTTTCTTGCAAAGTTATAAAAGAAAACTGATGCCACTTTCATATCTGTCCTTTTAATTAAAAACAAAAGCTAAAAACTGGTTTGTTTATTTGAGCTCAAAGCTCAGTCGGCTCTGTCTGAACGCAAAAAATGTTTGTGTCATTTCTAATTTGTACAAAAAAACTGTGTATGTTTGCTAAATTATGTCGTTGGTCAGACGAGTCGTTTCCTTCCATTTCTGGTCTTTGTGCTGTAATTTAGTTATAATACAACCAAAACAAACAGCTGCTGTCGCCTGATTTGTGATAAATGAACAGATATGAGGGCGTGTACAACATTTTCTTACCCAACTCTTGAAAAGGAAGGAAGTGCTTTTCCCTTTTCCTTCACAACTTGTTTTTGCCGACATTTTTTTGTGATTTACAACCTGTGTTAAAGCAAATCACAGCCAACAACTTTTTCTAAGTATGTTGTTGAAATATGAAACATCTTGTGTTCCTAGAATTCCCCTGCAAATCTACAAAGTGAGTGACTGATGCATTCAAGGCCTAATCAATCATCATTTTAAAGTTTAATACATAGAGATCAGTGGGAAGTTTTAACAGTATTTAATGTGAGGAGCAACAGAGAGAGACTTTGGCAAACACTTCCTGTGATTGGTCGGTTACAGTGACCTCAGCACTTGTGAATGTGGAGGAATTTGTGGGAAACTATTTAAAAAATGGAGAAAAATAGTGTAAAAAAACCAGCAGGAATTCAGAGGAAAAGAAGCAACAAGTACTTTTAGAAAGATCCTGAACTTTTTGCCAAAGCTTCGTTGTTTTTCTGAACACACGAGAAACAAACTTTTCTGTGATTTTTGAACAAAGTCACTTTCAGAAGCCTGTTCTCTCCGGTTTCGGCTGAAAGGCCACTCTGGTAAAAGTCTACAGTTTTTATACAGTTACATAGATTTTATATCTTTACTTTCCTTCCCATGATGATGGTTGTGTTGTATCAGTAAACAACTTTTCATCTGGACGTTCTGTCGTAATTTTTGCCTCCAAACAAACTTAAAATCTTTCCCTTCGTCTTGGGAGTGTAAGTTCTTCGTCCATAATCTCTCTCTCCATCAGTACACACTTCAGAAGTGCTTCATAAGTGCTCCGGCTCAACTATGTAAACAGTGAAATCCACAGCTTCTCGTTGCAGTTTTACACAAAAACAAAACCTCTTCCCCAGACAGAGAACCTTTATTACCAACAAAACTGTTCTCACAGAAAAAAAACACATAATATTTTACACATTTTCATTCAAATATAATCCTATCCAGTAAACCAAACACACAAAAAAACAATGCAGTGTTTTTTAAATTTGCATTCTAGCCTGTGAAATATTGCACTCATTCATGTTAAGCATTTTCCCCGACATAGTTTTTGCACCACGAGTGAAATCTCGTCCCTTGAGTCCGTCTTTTCTCATTTGGTTTGATTTGTGAGTCCACATAAAGGTCCGTGTGATGACTGACTAAAAAAAGCAGCTGGCAGCTGAGCGATATCTGTAAAAGTCCCGAGAGTCCGTTGGTCCCGTTTAGGATCGTGGAAGGACCTGAGCGATGGTGTCCCGGGCGCTCTGGCTGAGCCTTTCTGGGAATCTGACTTCATACTCCACTATTAGGTCGCCTCGGCGGTCCGGACGTTTGGGATACGGCAGCCCTTCGCCGCTTATTCTTCTCTTCATCCCCGGCTGCACGATATCTGTCGTTGAGACGGTCAGCGTTTTGCCCTCCAGGGTTGGTGCGTTGACTGTGCAGCCACACAAAGCCTGACGTGACAGAAAGGAAATAAAAGTGGAAAAAATTACCATAAATCAACATTTTTGTGAATATTTTCAGCTTAAAACAGTTGTTTGAGTTCGTCTTCACACACTTTCTGGGGTCTTTTTAAGGAAATTTATTGCAAAAAATATGAAAAATCAAATAAAATCTTTACTTACGTCTCTGAGTGAGATCTTCGCCGGATAAATAATGTCGGAGCCGTCGCGTTTGAAAACGGGATGGGGCTTGTCTTTCAACACAAAGACCACATCAGCTGGAATGTTCGTGGGAGTCTGGTCTCCCTCTTTGGGAAATGTGATTTTCGTTCCCTCTTTCCATCCCTTCTTTATCTGCACCTCCAGGATTTTATCCTCCGTTCGTACTGTTCGTCTGTCAGGGTTCAGCCTTTTGCGAGAAATCTTCATTCTCTTTGTGCAACCCGACAGAACTTCCTCCAAGGACACCTGCAGATCGTGGACCACAGGTGGGTCCTGCTGCTTCTTTACGACACTACTGTGACTGCCCATTCCCCCCATACCAGTGCTGAAGGAGCGAGGAAACCCCCCCATTCCACCGCCACCCATCCCAAATCGGGAAAAAGGGTCGTCCATGTCCATGCCCTCCTCCATGTCCCCATTGCGGGCACCAAAGAACTGTCCGAAGGGGTTACGTCCACCGAAGAACTCCTCAAAGATGGCATGAGGGTCACCTTGGAAGGTGTAGCTGAAGTTTCCAGGACCACCACTACCACCTGGGACACCTCCACCCTTCAGACCTGAGCGAGAGAAACAATCAGTTAACACATTTAGCATGAAAAAGGAGAGAATACACATGAAAAAAAAACCTGATTGTCCTGTTTTATTGTTGTGACAACTGTTGTTGCAGTGACTCAGTAACACTGAGGTTGAGTTTGTGTTTTAAATCCTCAGATTGCTCCGGCTGGACATGTGTGAGGTCTGGTTTCTCTCAGTGTTGGATTCTGCAAACATGCTGCAAGGAGGCAAATTATTTGGGTATTTTGGTGGCAAACCACCATTTAAAAGCATGACATGCAGACTTTTAACTTCACTGTGTACAGACACAACCAGCAAAACATGTCACACAAGCCCAAAGATCCAAAGACTGGCTGTTAACATGTCTGCTTCAGTTTTATTTACTAGTTTTTCTAATTCAGAAATGTTCTCATGTAAGAAATAAACATGTTGAATGTGAAGAAGCAGACATGTTTCATTTTGACGAACATGACGTGCAACACGTGTTTTACACTGCTGTCATCAAAATGTTTATAGTTACAGATGTTTAAAAGATTAACGAACATCTGGAAACTAAACTTGAAATCTACACGAAACCCATGAAAAGTTGATCCAAATGATGTTGTTGCCATGGTAAAATGATGCTGTTGCCACGGTTACACACCAGGCTTCACACTGGAGTGACTTGTCAACAGTCACAAGTAAAAAAAATAGTTTAGAGTCAAAGAAACGATGCCAGATTTTTGCAAAAAACACACTAACTTTGACATCCAATCAGCTGTTTCTGAGCCATGGTGCCCATCCCCCTTTGTTGCCATGGTAACCAAACAGCAAAGTAATAATAAGCTGAGTATTTCTGCACGCGGCTGTAACTCTGCCTCCACCTGTCCGGTTTCCATGCACCACAAATCAACACTGCCATCAGTGACAACACCAGCAAAACATCTCACTGCTGAAGCCATTTGTTTTTTTTGGTTTATTGTTTTTTTGTTTTTTTAAAAAAGGGAGCACCGAGCCACGCCCACCTCTGACGTCACGCACGGGCTCCTCAGCTCCCGTTGTGAACTCCGGTTTAGCTTTAATCCCTGACTTCTTGTCGGGACGTGAGGCGGTCGAAGTGAGCCTCCCCGCCGGCCTCGCCTCGCCTCCTCTGGCCCGGAGACAAACCGGGAGTGAAGGGCAGAGCAGAGGGGAGCGCCATGACACACAGCGCGAGACTGCTGCTTTCAAATCCCTTAAACAGTGTTGTCTTTTTGAACGGCAACTCATCTTTATCTCACTGAAGCTGAAAACTAGCTAGTGCGACTCTAAATAGTGGAAATGTTACGCAAAGTTTCATGAAACCATGTGTTTAAATCTTACCTTCTTCACCATAACGATCATACACGTCCTTTTTCTTCGGGTCGCTCAAAACGTCGTAAGCTTCGGCGATTTCTTTAAACTTGTCTTCTGCTCCGGGAGACTTGTTTTTGTCGGGGTGATAACGCAGAGCTTGTTTCCGATAAGCTTTCTTTATATCGTCCTCCGACGCTCCTTTCTTAATTCCCAAAATGTCGTAGTAGTCTTTGCCCATTTTGACCATCAAGCGGTCCTTTTTAGTTGATCTTTAAACCGTCCGGTCTGTCCGGTCGTCGGTCCTCGGTCCGTGCTCGGTCTCTGCCTTCACTCAGGGCTCGGCGCCCCGCAGGTTTCCTTAATAAACCCCGCAGAAACTTCCAGAGTTTTCCACAACCAGCCTGAACGATCCAAACTGTCAGTTCGCTCAAGACACGCCCACTGACGAACCCTCCGTGACGTCACCCATCGGTTACTGCCTGAGCCAGTTTTTTTTTTTTTTTTTTTAAATCTTTATTAAGAAATACATTGCAGAACAGTGCAATACAATACAATACAATGTGATGACAACCGCCAGGGGGCGACAAACATTCAGAAGCAGTATTTCGGAATATCATGTTACACAAATACATTGAAAAGAGCACATAAATCAAAAGTCTGCATGGCTTTCATATTAATATCTAATAGTAATATACATACACACACACACACGCACACACATATATATATACATACACACACACACACATATATATATACATATATATATATACATATACACACATATATATACATATATACATATATATACATATATATATATATATACACACACATATACATATATATACATATATACACATATACATATATATACATATATACATATATATACATATATACATATATATATATATATACACATACATACATATATATACACATACATACATACATACATACATACATACATACATACATATATATACACATACATACAT
>JAQMCX010000043.1:14828938-14850317 GCA_029814765.1 Acanthurus leucopareius | reverse complement strand
TTGCACATCAAAGTAGTTATTGCGTCCAACACTCAGAGTGAGGAGTTGTACAGTCTGATGGCCACAGGCAGGAATGACTTCCTGTGACGCTCTGTAGTGCTGAAGTTCAGTGTTTAAAAGTAGACTGCACACGATGTGTTGTTACTTAAAAACAAATTGTTTAAACACAGCCCCTCCTCCCAGCTCAACTAGACTCAGAGAGCAGTGGTGGTCAAGTGGGCCTGAGAGGGCATAAAGAGAGGGAGCAGCGTTACTGGGAACAAAGCAGTGAATCAGAGAAAAAAAAGGTTATTTTCTTATTGTTACAAGGCGGTTACCCTCTAAAGCACAAATAAACACGCCCACACCTCCTCACACCTCCGCACTGCCCTGCAGGAAGGTGCTGCAGTGCTGGATTTTTGTATAAATTCAGCCGGAGTGCAGGCTTTATCCTTTCCTCTGCAAACAGCAATGTGTGTTATCTCACTCCACCCCCGGTCAAACAGACCACACAAACCTGCAGCTCGTGGTTGAGACAGAGCAGAACAGAGAGACGTGACAGAATTTTATCCTGGTTGTAATGATTTTATGGAGTCCCGACCTGATGCTGTTACTGGCTGGAGGCTGTACACCACTGCTCGAGGGCAGAAAAACAAGAAGAAACTCAGAAAATACTGACAGAGGGCAGAAACACACACTGCCACACTTATAGAGGTCGTAAGTGATGATCAGGAGGGATAATTTCATGTGAGTCTTTAATAGTTTTTCAGGGAAATCCTGCATAGTGTTCCTTTTTAAAAAACACACAAGCTCTAATGCTCTTGAAAGCATTGTGTATCCATATTTTTTGTGATAAACTGGTACCTTTCCAGAAACCAAGAGACAATTGGTAGTCTCTATCCCATGCCAGTGTTTCTCAAAATACTAAGACACCATATGGAGTGCTGTGTTTATGAGGCGGAGCATCGGCCTTAACACTGTTTCCATATTTAATTGGAAGATATTTTGGAAAATGTCAGTGGAAGTGGCAGAAGTGTTGTCTCTGCTTTTTATATCTTTGACAAACAACGTAAAAGTTGTGCTGTTGAGACCTTTATTACTGTCTGCAAACAAGCGAGACCATTTTTGGAGAAGATGGTCTTGTTTTTTTGCAACAGTAACATAAATGTGTCGAACTTAACACGTTTATTAACACTTACTTTCACAAAAGCCCCTTGTGAATTATAATATATCTGTTCTGTTTTGTTTTTTAATTTATTAATTGGGTATTTATTTATTTATTAATGTAGTACCGGTATCTATTACCGTAGTTGATATTTTAATGATGCACTGACTGTTTGGCACTTTTTTAATTTCGTTGTACTTGTTACAATGACAATAAAGGACTATTCTATTCTATTCTATTTTTTTTTTGCAGGTGAGCACTCACGGCTACTCTCAGAATCAGATCTTGGTGTGGAAATATCCAGCTCTCACTCAGGTTGCCAAGCTCACAGGACACTCCTACAGAGTGCTTTACCTGGTCAGTGTGTGCCGTTTCTCTCATGAGAATGTGATTGTACTGTTGGTTGTGTTAATGGAAAAGCTGGCCACATTTTCCAAAAACTTCTTGCAGATTCATGGCTTAGATTTATTTATTTATTTGTTTGTTTGTTTAATATAAAGGCTATGTCCCCGGATGGTGAGGCAATAGTGACCGGAGCTGGAGATGAGACCCTACGCTTCTGGAACGTGTTCAGTAAAACAAGATCAACAAAGGTGAGGAAGCACTTTTTTTTTGGATCAGCGTTTCGTGATGCTGACCCCCCCTCATAATCTACAAAACAGTTAAAATGAGAACTGAGTTTCTTTATCTTTTTGTTTCAGGAATCTGTATCAGTTTTAAATCTCTTCACCAGGATACGGTAACTTCAAGCAAATAATAAAACTCTAAAACTCTAAAAAACTCTAGTTTGAGTGGATTGTGGCATCACCACTGGATCACTCATCACCATGGTGCTAAGGATGTACAGTACAAGCTAAGGCATCTTGTGACATTTATTCACAGTGGAAATGGCAGTGAGAGCGACTGAGCATATTTTTTTTCATGCTATAAGTTGTTTGGGGGAAATTCTTTTTGACTCTTGTACTCTCATTATGAATGTAGTCACTTTTTTTTTTACTTTTTAAAAATATATAAGTGGATTTGAAAATCATAGGCCTTACTCAAAAATTTTGCAAAACCATTTTCATTGTTGTGGAACTGAAATGTGGAGTGAGCATTGTTAGTTTTTGTTTAACTCAGGTCTTATTTATTTTAAACTGCAGTGGCTTTAAAGGGGGAAAATGCCATTACATACAATAACTAAACATGAAAACTAAACATAATCACCTACTAAGGCCTTTACAGTACGTGCACCATGCTTACTGTGATCCTTGGAGCACTACGGTTGCGAGTGGTTGGTTGAACAAATGTAGTTTTGCTCCTGTTTAAAAGAAAGTCTAATGCTGTGCATCAAGACGTGAACTACATGGTTGATTCTTTGTAGTAAAGGAAGAAATAAAAGACGATGGAACTGAAAGACTGAAATCTCACTCAGACTGTTTATTTGGTTAAATAATAAAGACCACTATTATTTATTTTTATGGAGTTAATGTAGTTAACTGGCTTTTTTGTTAATAGAGGATATGTTGAAATGCTGCAACATGAAATGACACTCGTCAGTATGATTGTGTGAAGTCAATGCAGCTCATCTATTCAAAAAATGGTTGGATCATTAGAAAGATCCTCCTTTTAAATGATGTTTTAAAATTTTATTTGATCATTTAGTCAATATCATGTAGTGCAATTGACTGTTTAATGATTCTGGTGTCATTTCATGCCAACATTACATACGTACAATAATTCCAACAAGAACGAGACGCGGTCGACCGCAGCCACTCGGTCCGCGGCAGTATGTACCTTCTTGCTGTCATGCAGGCAGGTTGGCACATAACTGCACTCACAGCTTTAAAGTGGAAGTGAGGCAGCGAAGCAAGTTCATTGATGTGCTAAATCAAAGTCCCCTCTATTCAACAATGACCTGACATTGATAAAAAATGTACACTTATAAAAGAAAAACAATGTTCCCTTATGTATTTCCTAGCACAAACAGCGCCAGCTTTCACCACTGTAACCTGTGACGTCACTGGGTTGCTTGGTAACGAGGATCCACACCTGGATAATGTGTCACTATTTCAGAGGTAGATCCAATCTCAACTTAACCCCACTGTTTTAGCTTAAAAAATCCTGATCGGCCCTTTAATGTGGGGAAATAAAAGGCTAAAAAAGCCAAATAAATTCTGAAAATGTGAACTAAAAAGTATAAGGATCAGAAGCCCGGGGCGTGTTCTGCGACGTGGTTGTCGTCGTCGTCTACCTGCCCCTCTGTGAAAATAAAGTGTTAAATCATGAATTTACTGTGATTAACCACATCTTTTGTAGACCAGACCTGTTAAATCAAGAAATCAATAACATAGAACCTGTCTGACGAGGTGAAGTAGGATAAAAGATCTCCAAAAGCAACACATTGTGACACGATCTAAAGAAATTGAAGAACAGATGAGAGTGGGCAAAAATGGCATCCATGGCAGAGTTCTGAGGCAAAAACCACTGCTGACCAAAACACAAAGTCTCATCTCACATTTGTAAAACATCTTGATGATCCAAGATTTTTGGGAAAATAATCTATGGAATGATGAGACACAAGTTGAACTTTTTGGAAGGTGTGAGTCCTGTTACATCTGGTGTAAAACTAACAGCATTTCACAAAACGATCATACCAACAGTCAAACATGGGGGCAGGTAGGTTTGGAGAGCTTTTTTCCCTTAATAAATTTATTCATTTAAAAACTGCATTTTGTATTTACTCAGGTTATCTTTGTCTAGTATTAAAATGTGTTTGATATGAACATTTAAGTGTGTCGTGCAAAAATATAAGAAATCGGGAAGAGGGCAAACACTTTCACAGCGATGTAAAACCTCAACCTTGTAATGTATAATTAATAGGCTTTTTCCAGGACAAGCAGAGCTGTCAGAATATCTATGCTGTAGGAGTGTCACCTGAATATGTTAAAAGTAAAAAGACCATTTAAGACAAAAAGACAGAGCGGAAATTGAATCAAAAGATTTTATTCAAAAAAATACAGCAAAATATGGATAAACATTTAAAAAGGCTGCAGTTTTTTTCTTCTTAGGTTAGAACAAAGAAATAAACCCACACATAAAGAAAGAAATGTATAGTTTGCAGGCTTTTTGACAGAAACTTCACATGTGCTAATCAAAGCTGCAATCCCTATTAGCAATGAAATAGAAAGCCCATTATACCTCCACTAGAGGGCCTCGTTCTCTTCTGACAATTTCCGTACAAATTTTAGGTGGGTTGGCCAAATGTAAATGTGTAAAAATGAAATGATTACACATCCAGAAGAATGATCCGTGTGCACGAGGCACTGGGTTTAGAATAAAAGTCAAACCTGCATAAGTAGGTCCTAATTATAATGTTTAATATCATATTTTTGTCTGAAGACAGCGAAATAGTAGACACAATGCATTATGGGGGGAAAACTGCGCTTACTTTGACACGAAAAAAAATAAAATGAAGAGTAGTTTCATCATTGATTGCTACTGTGAAACAACAAAAAGACGCTGAAGTTTGCAGAAAGCAACGCAGAGCTTCTATTAAGAGCGCAGCTTCTGTCAGACCTTTGTAAAGAGACGTCTTTTTAGTCTAAAACTACTGAATTTTATTCCTTTATTTTGTATATTGCGTGCTTAAATGTCGGATCCGTTGGCTTAAACTCCAAAGATTTAAAAAATTAATGCAAAAATACACCAAAATCCCCCACAGTCCAAACACAAAAGGCCACAAACCAAACTCAAAATTCAACAAGGACTTTTCTTTTAGTCTCTTTTCTCAAGTTCTGTTTTTCAAATACTATAACGAAAAACGCAGTTCAGTTCAGTTCGGTTCTTGTTCCAACTCAGATGAAATTAGGAACGACTTTGGTTAAACAGAGGCTCTCAAAAAACAAATGAAATTGAAAATGACTACTCACGGCACAAGTTGGTCAGTCCTTTAGATCCAGCGCGGATTTTGTCCACCGGTGTGTAGAAAGCTGATCAGCTTCAGTCAAACAGCTGAGCAGTGTGAAACAAAGAAACCGGAGGATGTAACGGGTTTAGGTGAGATGATCGGGGACTGCTGACTGTGGAAGATGAATGAACTTGGTGAAAGACATTAACGTCCTTATCTTTTCCACTCTGATTGAGGATTTTGGCCTTTACTCTGCTCCTTTGTCCTCCTGCTGCTGAATGAAAACTGAGTGACATATATAGGAAGTAAATTGAATGGTGGCGCGAACCGGGAGCCAATCATTGAGTCTGATGAGTGTTTCCGTGGGCATAAACAAACATGACGATTGAGTGCTGGGATGAAGTTAGAGGTACGAACCGGATGAAGGTTTTCACATGTTAACATGTTGCACTAATTATTTGAGATATCTGAGCGATTGTGAGGGTAGTGGTGGACTGGCACGCATGTATGCATCCATGAGTCCTCTCTTAGCTCTCTGAGCATCTCTGAGCAGCAGAGCTTTGAATGACAGCAGTGCAGACTAACACAGTGCCGTTCATTAGGATCAGTGTGTTTTAGACAAGTTTATCTGCTGGAGTGTGACAGGTGGATTGTGGAAAGCAGAGATGTCATCAACGTGAGACAGACAGATAATCCAAGAAATATTCCAAGTGAAGTAGACATGGATGCGATTAAACAGACTGACAACAACACTTGAAAATTAAGTAAGTTCCCCTGTGTGGTAATTCAGCTTATATGTAAAGAGTTCTGGTGATGGAGGGAGGATGAAAGGCAGAAAGAGGCTCGACAGCAGCTGTTTATCAAACACGCACCTCCATCTCTCAGCAAGACTCCAAGGCAAAGATGGGATTGAAGAGATGAAGAAAACACTGTTTTAACGTAGGTGCTTTTTGTCATAAACAAAACAGGCGGCAGAGGTGGCTGTCATGTCAAGTGTCCATGGTTAACTGACATCTTAAGTCTGTTTCAACATGTTGGTTTTTATTTATGCTTTTCCATCCATGCAGTTGTGTTAGGATCATTGATTGTATAAAACACACACGTCATGCTGCGTTCACGTGCGTCCGAAACCACTCCTGCCCAGGATTTAAAAAAGGTCTCAGTTGCCAAAAAACTCGGTATGAATTACAAAATTTACAACCAAAAAGTAAAGCATTCAGAGCAAAGGCATAGGGAATCATTAAAGACAGAAATATTCCACCCTTAAATCCCCAATTTAGTGTCATCTATTGATTTTTATATAATATACCAGTTACTAATTCACCAGATCACAAGGAGTCAGTGCTAGTGCCATGAAAGGAAATAAATAAAGAATACAATAAATAAACCCTTAAAATATTTTCTGTGAAAACCCGTGCAAAAATAAAATCAAAGAGATGCACTTTACTGAATCTTACTGTTAAATCTCCTGCAGACTGTCCAGTAGTGCACCTCACAGCAGGGGGCATGTGGGGCACAAACACAGGTGGATTCTCTCCAGGAGAACACAAGTGAAACTTTTTTGAAAACAGTATTACAGCAGGACAAATATTTAATAAATATTTAAATCTTCAAGAAGTTCAGTTAATGCTGACTTGATCAAAAAAGCAATATTGATAAAAGAGAAGCTTAAATCTCTGACACATTCGGTCAATATGTAGGCCCACATGGGAATATAATATATACTTTGTGGTGTTGTAATCACATGTTACTAATGATTTATGTCACAGCAACTCTTTCAATAATGCCAAATGAAATTATAATGGAAAACATTTTGATTTTGTTTCACATTCTGGCTCTACATAGTTTTCAAAATAAAAAAACAGGAAGCACTTGAAGGCAGCAACACAGATTCAGTATTTAAAACGCTCCCATACAAATGTCTCTCAGAGATTTGTTGGGACAGGTCCCTGCACTGTGAGTGTGTGTCCACGCCTGAAATCAAGCCCAGTAACTTTCTGAGAGCAAATACAACACAGACACGCCCACACAGTTTTTTACACCCTTTCAGTTGGCCTACTGGCATACAACCAGAAAAATGGATTGTAACTAAACGGCATATGTGTGCCTTTCTCTTCCTATTAAAAAGAGTTTAACCAATATGATTTCACTATATTTGAAACTGGATTGCAAAGGAAGTGACAATGCTATTTGTGTGTGAAGGGCTTGTGTTTGTCAAGTAGGCAAACCTGTTTTTCAGGGATGAGGCATTTTTGATTTTAACTGCAGGTGTTAAACAGCTCTACAAACCCACCAAAAGCATGGTGTCTTGACCAGTGAGGTTAGAAAAGTGTCTTTTAAGAGAGACTATAGTTTGTAAATTTCTTTCTTTTGTATATTTGAGGTTACCAGGTCAAAGTACACAGGCCTCCACATGAAGCTCCTTGTATTCCAGTATATTGAAGTTACAATAACTGTGTTTCTAGAAAACCTGTATGCAGATAAAAAATTAAATACGGATATATCATAATTTTTATTCTCTTAAATGTGTTCTCATCAATTTCGTTTATTGTAGTATTTTCTCACTGTACAAGAAGGTTAGTTTCAGGTAAATGCTTTATGCTAACACAAGCAATTTATAGCCTTTTTTTAAAAATAAATTTTCCTTATCAGTATTAGCTTTGGTCTGTAAATATTAAATATTAAAGACAACATACCAGGTTAGCGGAAACCTTTATTAATGTAAAGGTTTATACACAAAGAAAACACAATGTATAGAGAAATCCCTCTAACAGGAGAATGAAATAATGTAAAACAAATAAATAAACAGACAAACAAACAAACAATTAAATACTACAGTAGCATAAAATTGAGGGGGATATCATACAAGAATAATTTTCAACCTGTAATAAAGTTTGGAAAAGACAGCAGAAAGACAAGACAACAATAGAAAAACAGAGGGGAAATGCAGCGGTACGCGGTGCAGATGGTCACCAGTTTAACCAGTAAGCATGCGCACAAACGGACAGAGTATTTCAAAGAGCAATAAACGCATCTAAATGGACTCCATCCAATTATACCAGCAGAGCCGTGACCTCTCCGTCTGCTCAAATCTGATTGGCTACGTCTCTGATAGTGTGGGCGTGTCCGCATGAATGACGCCCGTTGTGATTGGCTGCGGCGCGGACTTAGTGCCCGGTTGAGGTGGCCTCAGCAGTCGCATATCTGTCGCTGATTGGAGGCGGTTCTGTCATTCAACGGCTGCCAAGATGAAGCACTACGAGGTAAGTAGTATCTGTGAAACTCTAAACCGTCAATGGGGAGCGTTGTGGGGCCAGAATTCAATTAATCTAATCAATTTGGATTTTTTTCTGCGACTTCTGTTAGCATAAATTCAACCAGAACAGTTTAATTTGACGCTTTAGACGTTAGCATTGAGGATCGCATGCTGCTAGCATGCTGCCTGTCATAGGCTAGTTGCTATGTCCGAGGATTTGTGACTCCTCGCGCAGGATTTTTACAGCTTTATTAACAAATATCTTAACCTGAAAGTCAAGCTGCACCCGTAATATATTTGCGTTGTGGTTTCGGTTGGTCATTTTAAAAACTGTACGTCTGTTTCAGTTAAACACAGAGCCCTCTGTGCATGATAGCTTAATGCTCGACATCACCGCCATCTCTGGCCGAAGTGACGAATGACGCTTCTTATCTTGTTATTACCCAATAATGCTGGTGGAAAGTCGAGTGCGCAATCTCATCCCTGTTTAATTAACCCACATGGCTTGGGTTTCATTTATTTAACCTAAGAAAACCTGTCAGACAAGCCTAAGTTGACAAGAGATGCTAACCAGGAAGGAAAAACATGAAATGTTATAGCTAGCTGTTAATGAAACATCCAGGCTTGATCACCTCTAAGGCCTGTTTGATCATAATGTAACTCACCTATGTTACTGTTTTTGCACTGACTGCTTCTGTAACTGTGAACAAGTGGAGTTTCACAAGCACTAAAACCCATCAGACCGGATCTGAAGTAGTCTGACAGAAACTGACCCAACCAGGCTGCTCTGGTTCCCTTTCTCTCATTGACAGATGGGGCTTTTGCAACCTGCAGGAGGCAAAACAATGTTTAAAATAGGTTAATAATGATACAGCAAACTTTATAATTTGTTACATACACTTAAACATTTTGAAATTTTAAATATGCTACTTATTGTAAGGTTTTGTATTACAGCTCCATGTATATCTTATTATTCAGTTATTGAACTGGTATCAGCATTTAATTGCACTGGCTTTTTAAGTGAAGCACTGTGTATTAATTTTATTTCATATTTTATGTATAACACTGAAATACGCGACTCCAAAGAGTCTGTGAAGGTCAACTATGAAAGAAAAACTGACATATTGTCCACATGTTGGCCAACACACAATAGTGAAATTGCAACTATTACAAAATACTTTGAAATTACAGTTTTTGTTTGCGGTTTTTGAAATGCTGCTGAATTACTCATCTGTGTCAAAGGTGTTTGTGTATGTGGCAAGCAAAACTGACTGATTAACCACAAGTATGCAAAGCATTATCTATCTCATTTATGATAACGGAAGCTACAAAAATGTGGTAAATTGCTGTATGTGGACTATGACTGACACTGTAATCAGTGCAGTGTTTAAAAGATAATGCAACACATGTGCAACATGTTGAAATAACTCTTTAAGTTCCCTTTTCTGCTCATTTTTAATTATTTTTATCAAATCAGTTTAAAAAATTAAGTTTATGAATTCAGTTGTGGTTTTTAGTGACTGAACATTTTGCAGATTGCATCCTTTAGGGGGCAGGAAAACACAATTTGAGCCGAACGGAAATAATTTATTAAACTAATTAAACTTAACTGTCACATTCCTTTGGTTGTAGTTTTCACAATATCTTGAAACATTAACCAAATTTTAAATGTTTTCATATGAGTCATTAGACCAGTTTGTGTATAGTTTCATTGCATATACACCAGGTAGCACCAGAGAGCTGCATCACTTCATTGTGATCTCACTTGCTAGCATATAAAACACTGTGCAGCAGAGACACAAACACACTCACAGACCAAAGAAATATTTGCAGAGTGTCTGTAAATCTGTCGAAACAGGTCAAATTACCAGATTTCATAGATAGACTCTTACCTTGGGATGGAGGGGTCCGTGCAAAACCTGCAAATAAACAGGCAAAGTCCACTGTGAGGCAATTAAACCCTGTTTCTCTCTGCTTCACCCTCACCCTTCAGTGCATTACCAGGACAGACTGTCACTGCCAGACAGACGCTTTATATAGATGAGACGGGGGAGGTCCAGTGGCAGTGGGTATGCCTGGCACACGGGCAGCTGAGATGGAGTTATTTTGCCTCACTACAGCGTCATATGCTCTGCATGATTCAGGCACATGGGAATGTTTAACTTGTGCAGCAAGATTCGAATCCTCATCCTGTGAAATCACATAAAAAAACATGATAAATTAAAATAAATGAAGGCCAATCACAAGAAAGATCTTTTAATTTTGTATGTTTTTTTTGTTGTTTTCATGCAAGTGTTTAAATATTCATGTGACAGAAAATCAAAGCATCTTAATAATAATAGTTTGTGAGCAGCACTGGGTGATGCCACCAAAAAACATCCACATTTCTGTCTGGTACATCGATCATAAATGGTCCAGACCTCCGTCTGAATCAGATGTTTTAGTGAAGTTTACATTACAAAAAATATGTCACAGAAATCCATACTGTAATTTCAAATATGCAGAATACATGTCCAACCTAAACTTCTATTTTAACACTTAACCATGTCTTTGATTCATTATGGAAACTGTATCTCGACTGGTGTGGGGGGGTTACCGGGGGATGGGCTTCATCCAGGGGAATGCCCTGGCTAATCCCTCTGAGTCTGGAGTATTAACACCTCTCGGTTGGATAGGGAGACTCCCCATGAGGGTGACTGGGAGATCTGGCTGCTCGGTCGGGTCTGGGGGGTCCGAAGGGAGAAGGCTGGTTACGCAAAGTTTAGCAGTAGACTTTTATATTTAGCTGGTGAGAGGAAGAGAGGGGGTTAAACAAGGAAAAGGGGGGGTTGTTTCTGTTTGTCATAATACCTCTCCTCTGTCTCCCCACTTATCCAGGGGTTGAGAGGTCTCATGGATGATCAGGTGTCGTTTTTTTTTTGGGAGGAGATATGTTTCAAAATCAACTCACTGCAGCTCTGAAATATGACTTCTACTCGCTGCTGTGGAAACGTTTCTTTTCTCTTGTGAAATACAAACGGATGATATACTGTAGACACTCTGTCATGGGGATACCAGGCATTCCTGTGTATGCAACTGTGAACACACATGTGGCAAATATAAGTCCACGCCGCTCCCGGGTTCTGCTAGCAGTTAAATAAAGCAGCACACAAGAAGTGAAGGAATGAGAGAGGGGGGTGAAGAGGGAGAGAGAGAGAGTGGGAGAATGACAGAGAGGAAGAGGAGGGAGGGGCAGACGAGCATGGGTGAGACAGATTTATTTCCACAGCTGAGTGCTGCCCCTCTCCTCTGGATAAGCAGTTGAAAGGAGTGACGAGAACCAAGGAAAAGAGTAAGGGGGGAAGATCGGAATAAACCGAGCGCAGGAGGAGGACTGAGGACATGGATGCCCTCGCGCTAGAGGCAACTAGTAGTAAAAAGCCCGTTAACGGGGCGGCGGTGGCAGCGTCGGTGCCCCTGCTGCCGGTTCAAGCCCCAGTCAAACGCAAACCTGCGAAAAAAGCTAAAAAAGCTGTTGTTTTCTTTGAGGTGGAGATACTGGATGCCAAGACCAAGGACAAGCTCTGCTTCCTGGACAAGGTGGGAACTTTTCTTTTTTTCATTTTCTAATCAAACATGGAACAATTTTCATCATATTTTATATTAAAAATATGTTTTTCTAACCTTTTAAATACTGTATGTGCAAATTTAATCGTCCTGTATCTGTGTTGTGTGTCTGTGTGTGTTTATATAAATGCAACGGATGTTTTATGTCTTATCCTATATTACAGTAAAGTATCTTTGTGTATGTGAGTCGGTTGTTTTCTAGAACAAAGTTGAGCTGCTGTAGCTTTAGTCCTCGCTGTCAGTTTGTGGGTGTGAGACTGACGGTCTAAATGAGATGCACACTGGAGCCCCTTTTATGCATGCGACACAACACTGGTGGGTTCGGTTGTCTCTGTGAGGAAGGGGCTTGTGGCATGTGCACAAACAAGATGTTGACAACATGGGAAATAACTGTACAACAGTGCAAACCAGTGCAACAGCCCTTGAACGAATCCAACCTCTGCGGAGTTTAAAAAGGTTAACTTTCTATTCGGACTCTCGGAGTCGGTCCCAGTTCAACCCTGTGGTCAGTGCACAAGTAAACACAATACTTGGCACAGCTCAATTTACATAAGACGAAATTACAAAACCACCTCAGCCTTAAAACTGCAGGTTTATCTATGAGCAGTGTCAGGAAAAAATAGAATAGCTGCAATATCACCTCTGATATATTATTTCTAACATTACTGATATTGAGTGTAAAGCATTAAGACAAAGAAAATATGTTAAGAAACCTCCTTTCTCTATTTGAAATAATAAAATGTTGAAGGTACATCACTTTGTGTTTACTGTGAACTGAGTTGAATTGGAGTTCCTTCATGCATCGTTAGCAAAAATGCTAAAATTCTAGAAATTTAAATGTGTTTGTACTTTAAAAATGTGATGAAGGAACCCCAATAAAACATTATATATAGAGAAAATTAGATGTACTATAACAGAAACTTTAAAAGTAAACAAAATTGGAAAATGAGCCTCTTTTTCTGACCCTGTAAATATACCATTAACACACCAATAACCATGTTAAATGTCCACTTTTTGAACTGCTTCATTTAAAAAAAAAAAGTGATTTATGTTTGGATATTTGTTTGTATGTGCTTTATGTTAGTTTGTATGTTATGACAGTGACCCTAAAAACAATCTTGTCCTTTGAATCCTTCAAAAAAAGCTAAAAAACAGCTCTTAAATTTGAAAAAAGTTGAATGTTTACAAGGTTTTTTACATATTAAGTTGCCTGTGGAAAGAAATTTGGACGAAAATGGAAATGCAAGTTGTTGTGAAGATTTGTAGAAAATACTTGTGGAGTTTTTCCTTAAATAAAGAGCAAATTTAGTAACTTGTTGGAAAAAATAAACCCATATTATGAACCAAGCTGTTCCAATTAATTTAAACCCTTGTTTTTATCTTTTTCTGGCAAATTTTTCACCAGCCAGATGTTTGTCTGCTTTTTTTAAAGATGTAATACAACGATGAGGTTTCATGCTGCAGTCAGATTTGGCAGAAACTCAAGTTATGTTTGCAAACGGGATTAAAGAGTTGTGCTGATGTATTAGTCACATTTATTTCGGTAGGACGTTTAAGCCTGTTGTTTCACCAGGTACATTCACAGTCGTTTGTACTTGTCACTCACTTTGTTATTGTTGTGTTAGAGGGCTTTAGGTTGTTAGCGTCCGGCCTGCGAGTCGCTGCTGTTGCATTAGGAGGGTTAAGTGTGCTGTCGGTGCGAGGCCGGTTGGTGTAAAGAGCTGCATTATCCAAGTGTTAGTCCGTCAGCCGCTGCCCACCCTGCTTATCAAAGGTTACTCCTTAAGACCACAAGGTGTAAAGTGTTATCCTCGCTGGATTATACCCTTATTGTCAGATTATCACAGTTTCCATGGTGATAGCAAGTGCAATCCTGACACCTTTGGACAGGAAGTTAAACAGAAACGACATATCTGGACGGATTTTCCCTAAAGTGGGTTAACAGCTTAACTTACAGACTAATTCAGAGATGAAACTCAAGTTCTGTATCATGTCAGGGTTTGTAGCTCGAACTGGGTGGTCTCAACTCTGAAGGAACGGGGGGGGCAGCAGGGGTCGCAGAGAGGTGGTTTCTCAGTGATGTCATCGTGCTGAAAATGGCCCGTGGCGTTCGGTTCGTCGTGAATAGAAGCCAGCGACTAAAAACTGCAGCAGACTGTTGGGGTCTTCTGCAGCTCCCTCCATGAAATCCTGTAAACTTTGTCTTCGTGGCTTCAATTTCTGGGTTGCAGTTTGATGCTTTGATAGTAATTTATGATCACATGTGTGAGACTTGAACTTTATGAACCTTTAAAACAGCTTCACGTCCTGATGAGCTCGTCAATGAGGAGTTGAAAAGTTGCTTTTTCTTACATTAGACTCGTCCTTCGCCACACTTCCTCTTGCACAGCGTAATTGCATATAGGAATATACATCACATCATATCGAGTGTCTCACCTCTCGGCCGGCCCGGCAGGAACATTTTGGCTCACTGCTAAAATATTTTGAGAAACTTGTCGCTGAAGTCATAAATGTCAAAGGCTTGAGAGACATTTGATGCTGACATCTGAGTTGCTGTAACGATGTAAAGTGCAGGTAGTGTTGCAGTTTGTTGTCATACTCAGATGGAATTTGTTCAAACATTTTTTCACATCCGACTGTCAGAATTTAAAAAAAAATACATTTAGTTTCCTGCATCGTGTCCATATACACAAATATTTATTGAACCGTAAACACATCTATTAAAAGATTTACATGCATATACTTTACAAAACAAACAAATAACATCATTTATTATATCCTAAAACTTTAAAACTTCACTTCCCCACATGGTAGTTTGTGTTTGTGGTGAAATAACTGACTGACTGTAGTTTATTTTAAGGGAATTTGAAGTTCTTGCTTGTTGTTTCATTTTCAATCAATGAAAGTGACAATTTGGGACCTTTTTAGCTTTACAGCTGCTTTTTATCACAATCAGATTTAAAAAATGTCAGTATCGAAAGTCTAGGTTTTGTTTTTGTTTAGTTTGCTTTGTTTTTGCTCAGAACTTAATTTAAACTTTCTGTCAAATCATCCTTAATGAACACATGTTGTACCGAACAGGAAGTCCAACACATAACAGGTGAAATCAAATTGCACAAAAGATAATTTAAAGCCAACAGTGAGAGCCTAGAGAGTCAATGTGTGCTACTTTCATGGGTAATAAATGGATTAAAACATGCGAAAACACATTTTCTTTAAGATCAGACAGAGTGCTGCAGTAATCAGGGATTCTCTGCCTTTCCCAGATAAAATAAGTCATCTGAAAGAAATGTGTCAATACTGATCACTGATCGGATATCAGTGTCTGTCTCACTGCACTGAGCTCATGATGTTAATAAAGTAACACGAGGCAGGAAATTGCTGCAGTAAGTTATGACAACTGATCCGCTGACCTGCAGTGACAGAATGAGCCGAACTGATTGCATTAACACTGAACCCCCCCACCCATCGCAGACACTCACTGAGCCGAATTAAAGCCGTTTTATCACTCTGAGGGAAAAAAACCACAAACAGAATCATGTTCTCTCACTAATTTGGAATATTTTATGAAAATATAAATTAAAAAATCAGCGTAAACAAAATTAAACACATGTTGCTGCTAAAATATGAACAAAACTCACCGCTCTCAGTATCCAGGGCTCAGATGTGCAATAATTCAGATAATTCAATAAAAGGTTCTTCTATATTTAACGAGAGAGTCATATCTGCCTGAATCCAAACACATAAAGTTTTGTGATCAAATGATCGGGATGTTTTTGTGACTTTAAAACCGTCCTATTGTCCCGCCTGCAACAACTGTGTGTGTCCGTCTTCATGTTTCTGTTTTGTTGCTGTGAAGTAGTCGAGCCATGGCTGGCAGCCTGGCACAAGGTCGTATACTTTGGCTGTCGTTACAAATGTGTGTGTGTGTGGGAGTGTGTGTGTGTGTGTGAGTGTGTGTGTGTGCGCCTTGCATCTTTGAAACCCTAATACCAGCTGTTAAATACCCCATCGTCCACGGGGTGTGTGGGCACAGCCAGAGCTAAATTTACCACTAATTGCTATCATGAATGGAAAAAGGGGTTATTATGTGTTCCTTTTGTGTGTGTGTGTGTGTGTGTGTGTGTGTGTGTGTGTGTGTGGGTGTGTGTGTGTGTGTGTGTGTGTGTCACATTGGACCTCCTTTATTTATTGTGTTGTTATTTGCAGGTTGAGCCAAATGCCACAATTGGGGAGATCAAGTCTATGTTCCACAAGAGCCGTGAGTGTCGTCTCTCTGCAGGCGAATAAAGCCTCATGAATCTGATTTAGATCGAGCTGCACACACACACACACACACACACACACACACACACACACACACACACACACAGACTCAGTTTATGTCCGGTCTTAAGATGTGTGTGAAGCATTTGTTTGTCTGTTTCAGATCCACAGTGGTACCCAGCCAGACAGTCCATTCGCCTCGACCCCAGTGAGTCCGATAAAGTTTGATGCACCAGTTTAACTCAAAGTAACTGAAATAACACTTCTGTTTACGAATGTACTCATTAAGTAAACGTGTGTGTGTGTGTGTGTGTGTGTGTGTGTGTGTGTGTGTCACAGAGGGGAAGTCTCTGAAGGATGAAGATGTTCTGCAGCATCTTCCTGTGGGAACCACGGCAACCTTCTACTTCAGAGACCTGGGAGCTCAGATCAGCTGGGTCACGGTGAGTACGACACGGAGCAGAGCGAAGACGGGAACACGTCATTGTCTTGGCATCACGGTTACGTCACGGTTACGTCACGGCGTCACGGTTACATCACGGCGTCATGGTTACGACATGGTTACGACACGGCGTCACAGTTACGACATGGTGTCACGGTTACGACATGGCGTCACGGTTACGTCCAGCGGTCCCCGTGCATCAGACTGCATGTGGGATCAAGCAGGGCTATATTGAGATTCCCAGCTGGGTAAAAAAGGGAGGTGTGTGTGCGTGTGTGTCAGGAGTTTCCTCGTGACCCTGAGGTTAATTTGCAGCAGTGAAGTCGACTTTTAAAGTTACGGTCATGTTGCCTCTGCCGGGGGGGTTGGGGGGGGCATGTGGGGTAGAAACAGAACAGGCAGAGAGAAGATGATATATTTATCTTTCTAGAACATCATTGCGCTTGTGTTTATTAATAATACAGCAACGTGGCTGCAGATGAACTGAGTCTCAAGGCTGCTTTCTTTTCTTCAACACCAGGTCTTTCTGACAGAATACACCGGCCCTCTGGTCATCTACCTGATGTTCTACTTCAGGGTTCCCTTCATCTACGCACCCAAATATGACTTCACCACCAGTAAACACTGGGTCGTACAGTAAGTGTCTCCATCACGCCTTCACACAGAGATGACGTCGGGCTGTTTTACCTCCAGATGTTTGGTCACAGCAGGCAGATGTGTCGTCTATAAGTTTATCTTGTCTTTAAGGAATCAGAGTCACATATTCAACAGGTTAAAGCACAAACGAAGAAACAAACAGATCAGAAACAAGTTGATTGCTAAGGTTTTTACAAAAAAAATTAATAAAATGTGACATTCATAATAAAAAAAGGAAGAGCAAGAAAAAACAAGCAATGCAAAGTCAGAAATCATAAGAAATTTACCATAAAAAGTATGTAAATTTTAGCTGCTAAACATGGCAAACAAGTGAAATATAAAAGTAGTTTTTGGCTTGAAACAGGAGTTAATGAGGCAGAAATCTGAAAATTAAACTAAATCATTGATGGAAAGACGGTAATTTGGAATATTCTTATTTTTTAAAGAAACACAAAAACATTTAAGGACACAAATACAAACTAGAGATTCTGTGCACTGAACAGTGAATCAAATGTTTCTCATTAAAAATACTTTTCTGCAAAGTAACTAGTAATTACAGCTACTACTGAAATGCATTGGAGTAGAAGTATCAAATAGCAGGAGACAGCAAAGCTTGTTTTCAGTGTTAAAAGTTAGCTGATTGGCTGCTGGCTTTAAGTCGAGCTGCTCATCAAACCGTCAATAAGAGGCAAAAATATCAAACTATTCCTTCATTCATGCTCTTCTCTCATCAATGAAGGAATGATTCTAATAACTAAATAAATAAATATGATTGAAGTCGGCGTTTTGTTCTCATTGGGACGATAAACGTGCAGACCTCTTTAATAAATATATCAGAGCTGATAAAAGTGTGTCTGTGCTTTTCCCAGCCTCGCCTGTATGTGTCACTCTTTCCACTACGTCAAGAGGCTGCTGGAGACGCTGTTCGTCCATCGCTTCTCTCATGGAACGATGCCGTTACGCAACATCTTTAAGGTGACAAGAAAAACCCAACTTAAACTCTGTCTTACCTGCAGAGGGCGGTGTGTGTGTGTGTAAAAGTGTGTGTATCTCTGCACCCACCAAGAAGTCTCAATGATAATGTTCCTGTCACATTCTCCATTTCAGAACTGTACCTACTACTGGGGCTTTGCAGCATGGATGGCCTATTACATCAACCACCCGCTGTACACACCACCCAGTGAGCACGCATGCACACGCCAACACACTCAGCTCTCACATGTATCAGCTGCAGATCGGTCTGGATTTAGGGGCAGTGCAGCACTTAAAGATCAGCTGAAGCTCCTTCAAAAACAAATTCTGTTAGGAAAAGTGAGCTACAACTTTGCACAGTCGTTTTAGGGAGAGAAACCCAGCAGAAGAAGAACACAATCAATAGTCAGCAGCCAGTTTTGTCACCAGATGAAGTAAGTTTGATGATAAACGCAGCAAACAGCTAGCTAAAGACACACATCTTATCAGCTTTGTGGAAGATCTGTGTTATCGAGTGTTTGAAAATGTTCTATGATCACAAATTCAAGGACAAACTGGAACCTGGATCGTATAAAAAGGTCACATGTCAGAACATAAACAGCTGTGAAAGACAAAGTGCTGCTCTGCAGACAAACACAATGTGGAAAACTGTTGAAAAACCTTTGCAAATGTTCTTTTTATTTCTTTCTGTGTGTTTAAATGCATGTTTATAAGCATGACAACTTGTATTTCTTGTTGAAAGTGAGCATCTCTCTCATAATTTGTAACTTGTTTTCATCATTTTAAATGTTAATTAACTGTCTTGTTGCAGTTTATGGGGAGCAACAAATCCGATTGGCCCTCATCATTTTCTTGGTAAGAATCATTCGGTCTTTGGTGCTGTTCTCTCATTTCTTCTGCATTTAATTTCATTCATCTATTAAATGTAAACAGATTTCATTTATAGCATTCTAATTGTATTTATTAACTGTTTCTTTGTCTTTGTTATTCTCAGAAATATAAATTAAAAGTTTGGTTTTCTTTATATTTTGCTTCACAGACTAGTGAATCACTTTTGCACTTGCACTTTTGTTTTCTTTCTCAGTTTTGTCAAATCGGCAACTTCTCCATCCACTACGCTCTCCGGAACCTCCGTCCACCAGGTAACACACACACACACACATACACACACACCTGTAACATCTGTACATCGAACACTCACACATACACACATCTGTACAGTTCAAACCACAGTGGAAGTTAAGGACACTTTCAAGGAGGAAGCTGCTAGTGTGTTACTGTGGATTCACAAATAAGATATTTGATATTTATGAAGTTCTTGCGTTTTGTTTTGAAATGTTTCCAAGGTGTTAAAGCCTTTAATGACATGATTTCACATCTGCAGTGTTTTCCAGAGCACCAAATATTAATGAGTTAATTTAAAAAACAGCATAATAAAATATTTCTAAATCCTTGTTGGTGTATAGAAGTTTGTGACGTGACTTCAGTGTAAAGAAAAGACAAAACAAGACAGAAATTTAACTGAAAAAAAGAAGATTGTAAGGAAAACTGTTTACAAGTCGTTTTAAAATCTCATTGTTTGGATGTGTGGAGCTAAATTTAAAAGTAGGAAAGAGTGTATAGATTCACCTGAAAAACACATTTTATTTTACATTTTCCTTCTTTTGCTTCCTTCATTCTAGGCTCTAAGACCAGGAAGATCCCCTATCCAACCAAGAACCCCTTCACCTGGATCTTCCTGCTGGTCTCCTGCCCGAACTACACCTACGAGGTGACATGTTTTATCAACTAGGAAGTGTGTCATCAAACTTAGCTTAAAAAAGAATTCATGACATTTATTTCACAGCTGGAACTTGTAACTTCTTGGGAAATAAGTCCATCTGGTTGTTTCGTCCTATTTTCAGTTCATTTTGTTGCATCGTTGAACATTAAACTTCTTCTCAGTTAAATCTCAGCTGCTGCCCTCTTGTGGTTGTAGCCTGTAACAGCCCTCCCTCCTCTCCTTGCAGCTGGGCTCCTGGCTCGGCTTCACCCTGATGACCCAGTGCCTACCGGTGGCCTTCTTCACCCTGGTGGGTTTCATCCAGATGACCGTGTGGGCGAAGGGGAAGCACCGCAGCTACCTGAAGGAGTTCCGCGACTACCCTCCCCTCCGCTCGCCCATCCTGCCCTTCATCCTGTAGAGGACCACCTGAACGCTCGCTCTCTCATCCAGCTTTCCCTGCTTGTAGGAGTCAATAACCCCCCCCTCCTCCTGTCCTGACTGAGGCCGCCCCCCCCTCGTCCATCCTCTGAAACCTTCACTGGAACTTAGCAGACTGACTGACCGACTAAAGGAATCTAACCCCCCTTTTTGACAAATTCTGTCCCTCTTCCCGTCTATGATCCCTGTGAAAGTTTAAACCTGAACGGTCAAATTAACTGATGCACTCTGAGTGACGCACTGTAAACGGTTAAGATGCCTAACCTCGCTTATATCATTCAATACTGTTGTTGTGGAGCTGAATCTGCATCCGACGATACTCTGCAAAACTGTAACTGTCAGATTAAAGATCCAATAATCGAAATTTGAAACCATGACAGCATTGAATTGTGTTGATGTCCGAAGTAATTTATTAAAAAAAGTTAAACCAAACTGTTGTCGCTTTTTTAAATGTAAAGTTTTTGAAGACTTGTCTCAGAGGATTACAGATGTTTTGACATTATTACGACAGAGTTGTAGAGCTTTAACAATATTGTTTATTGTGAACAGCAGCACTTATATACAGAGAAGAATCAGGACTTATTGATCATGCAGCTTCAGCCTGAGCCTGGATCCTCTTCTTCCTCAGCTGGAGCCTCCTCTCTCTCTCGTACTCCTTCATGCGCATCACATAACTGGAGACAAAAACACAGCGAACATCAATAATGTTTAAGTGGACGGGATTTAAGTTTAATTATTGATTATGAAATCATTGAGGATCTTAAATATTACAAGATTCCAGTGATTCAATTTCTTAAACAAAAAGTTCAGTTTTGTTACTTTGTTTTGTTTGTTTTGAAAAAGGAAAATTTTATACCGTATTTTCCGCACTATAAGGCGCACCTAAACGCCTTTAATTTTCTCAAAAACCGACAGTGCGCCTTATAATCCGATGCGCCTTATATATGGATCAATATTGGATAATT
>JAQMCX010000043.1:14797888-14821870 GCA_029814765.1 Acanthurus leucopareius | reverse complement strand
TGGAGGCATGTTGTGCGCAGCATACGAGTCCAAAACAAATTTTCCTATGGGGACAATAAAGTATATCGTATCGTATCATATCGTATCGTAAAATTAAACTCTTTTAATTCTATGAGGTGAATATTTATTGATCACATCATCATGTTTCGACTAAAAATAAGTGGAAGTGCAGTTAAAACACAAGCAGAGCTGTGAATAGTTGTTGACTCATTCTTTTTTTGATCAATTATCCGTCTTTTCTTTGATAATTCTGTATTTTTTATGTTCGTTCTGCTCAGCCTGATTCATCCTCTCACCTTTTCCAGGTCGACATCGTTGGATAGTTTCATGTTTTTTGTGTGAATCTGCAGGATTTCCAGTCTGCCGGTGGAATCAGGGATCCCGATGTCGATCTCCCGGTCAAACCTGCCTGGAGAGAAAGACATCACCATGCAAGTCAATGTAAGAGTGTGTGTGTTTTTGCTTTGTGTTGTTGTTATGTGTGTGCGTGTGTGTGTGTGTGTGTCCACTCCTGACCGAAGCGTCTCAGAGCAGAGTCCACACTGTTTGGTCGGTTCGTGGCTGCCATGACAACCACATGAGCTCTCTGCTTCAGGCCGTCCATCAGGGTCAGGAGCTGCGAGACAATACGCCTCTCCACTTCCCCGTGTGTCTGCAAACACACACACACACGCACACACACACGCACACACAGAGTTACATCGCTCCTTTACTGCAGAAACATTTTGTCCTCGTTAGATTTGTACAGATATTATCTCTTTAACTTCACTGCCGGTGCATCAAACACGACAAATGAACCTGATTGGCCGACTCGATCGATAATGTTCACCTTCTCTCTCTTGGGGGCGATAGCATCCAGCTCATCAATAAAGATGATGGCCGGGGCGTTCTTCTCCGCCTCCTCGAACGCCTTTCTTAGGTTGCTCTCTGACTCTCCTGCCAGCTTGCTCATGATCTCCGGACCTTCACAGAAAACAATGCAGAGTTCGTAAAACACAGTTTCTCCTGCACATCAACAAATAAAAACAGAACAATTTATTTCAGGTTCTGCCGACTTTGTGTTCTTTATTTATAAAGTTTTTCACTTTGCAAGAGCACGATTTGCTGTTTTCTTCCTCTTTCGCTCAGCTTTGTGTCACTGTGAACAGGAGAAACCTCACCGTTGATGAGGAAGAAGAAGGCGCCGGTTTCATTGGCCACAGCTCGAGCCACCAGGGTCTTTCCGGTGCCGGCGGGGCCATACAGCAGGATGCCTCTGGGGGGCTGAAAGAGAGTTAAGAAGCAGAGTGTTGAGACGGTGTGATCAGGCTGTGTTTGTGTGTGTGTGATAGGTCTGTGTGTGTGTGTGTCACACCTTCACTCCGATGGCCTTGAACAGAGCCGGGTGTCTGAGAGGAAGCTCCACCATCTCTTTGATTTGAGCCAGCTGCTTCCTGCAGCCTCCAATGTCGTCGTATCCCACGTCGTTCAGATTCTCCTCTTCGTCCTGTCGAAGGGAACGAGAGTCACGTCAGGTGTGCAGGATGCAGGTCACACTTAGACGCCACTGTTGCTGGATGCTAATACAGTTAGCATGGGTAGCATTGAATCCATGGATCCTGGTTTGTTTCAACAGCGCAGACCTGAGATGCATATACTGTTTTCATTCATTACTATTATTTTAAATACTATTACTGTCTGGAGCAAAACCTGTGTTACTATATGAACTAATTTTCAACATATTGAAGCTTCACAACAACAAAAAATAAAATAAATTCTCAGTACATTTCTTCCACATTACAGACTGAAATGCTGCATTTACACAGTACATTTTCTGCATCATATTAAAGTTTGAATAACATTTCCGCTGCCACTTGATTCCCGGCGTGAAACAGCCTCCTGAGTCTCTGACTGACCTCTCTTTTGATTGGCTCTCCCTCACAGTAGATGACGGTGTCGGGGGCGACGATGCAGTGGGGGTCGGGATCGGTCTCCATCACCTTGAACTCCACCGCCCGCATGCTGCCCCTCACCAAGAAGATGTCATCTGCAAACACAGACACACGAGGTGACGATCTGATGTGATTGACATAAAGACGTCGTCACACCTGTTTGAAACGTCTTTGGAGAAATTTAGTTATGAACTTTGAGTTGTTTCCGTACCTTTATGTATCGGCCGATAAGCCTCCAGAAAATACGGTTTGAGAAAAACCTCGAAGAGGTTTCCTGTCAGACCCTCGATGGTGTCATCGATGGGCAGGACGTGGATCTTTTTTCCGTACTTGATATCCGGACAGGCATGAATACTGAGACGAGACACACACCAGCAGAAAATAACTGATTATTTCTGATCATTTCACATGTTTTCAAACCTCACATGTAACACAAAGACTCAGGCAGTGGTGGAAAGTAACTAAGTACAGTCAAACAAGTCAGATAATTACTAAAATTTAGAGTATTTGCACTTTACTTGAATATTTACATCTTATTTAACTTAAATACTGTAAATAATGTACTTTTTACTCCACTAAATTTGTCCAACAGTTTAAGTTTCTGATTCTTTTTCAATATATTTTTTTCATACCATAACTATTTTATATGATATATTAAAAAAATATTAAAATATGGAGAAATTTAATTCAAAATTTACAAATTAAACTGAAGGTTTAAATGAAATTACTCCTCTAGTCAAATTAGATATTTGTACTGTAAATAAAGGGTTAAATCCCAACATGTAAAACAACATGGGACAATTATTATGAATTATATCATAAATTCTCTTTTATTGAGACACATCAGTTAAGACTGGGTCACATGATTTGACCAAATTTTTATTTTAGAGCCAAATTTGAACAAAGTCACGTGATCTTCGAGGAGCTGAACCGTAACTGGCGCTAAAATGTTTCTTATTGCACCTTTAAGTTAAATAACACAAACTACCATAAACTACCTTCTCGTTTAGCTGGAAACACAGATGGTCACAAAGATGAAAACACGGCTGTTTTTTATTAAAAAAAAAATGTGATGCTGCAAATATATGATGATCACAATAAAAGCATCAGAATACTTCCTCCATCGCCAGACACAGGTGTGAGCTCTACCTGATGACGTCACCGAGGCGGACGCGCAGGTTGTTGCGCGTGACGCGGTTCATGCGGATCCGCTCATCCCCGCAGGTGTCGTCGGTGAGGACGATGCACACCGTTTGGCGCCGCTTCCGGCCCCTCAGCACCACCGTGTCGCCCCGGAAGAGCTGCAGCTCCTCCGTCTTATTCTGAACACGGACACACACGAAGGCTCGTCACAGAGCGACACACACACACACACTGGCATGTATTTAAACACACACACACACACACACACACACAGAGACCTGCGACAGGCTGACGATGCTGCTGTCCTCATTGAGAGCTTCATCCACCACGAGCCTGTTGGGTCTGTGCTTCTGCTTCAGTATGGCGGTGGAGAAATCTTCTCCCTTTGAGCTTCCAACAGGAGACACATGATGACTCTTTCTCTCTCTCTCTCACACACACACACACACACTCACACACACACACACTCTACACTTGTGGCTCTAATTTCTTCATGTGACTCTGAGCTGAATTTAGACTCTGACTCTCTGAGTCTCGTAGAAACTGTTCGACTCAGTAAACACATGAATATCTGGACCATCAGCGGAGATCTGCACAGTTTTCTAAGTGTGTGTGGATAGAATGTGAGTGAAATGTTGCACAGCAGGTTAAACACACACACACACACACACACACAGACTGAGGACATGCAGCTGCGTCACTCACTCTGCTCCTCCTGAAACTGGCATGACCGCTCCGTTTCGTCTCGTCAGATCTCAGATCTCCTCAGTTTGTTGCTCACCGTCGCCTGCCGTTGTTTACTGTGATCTGTTCAGGAGCGGTTTTTGTTTTTTCCTCTGGTCTTGTATTTCTGCTGTGAACGGTGCCAAAGGGTTTCAGGTTCTGCGCCTGATCCGAGCCGATCTGATCCGATCCGCCTCGGTGTGGTTTTGTGGTTTTCTTGGAGCTCAGAAGTTCCCAGCAGAGAGTCTCAGTCTTTCTCTTTTTCCTCTGTTGCCTTGAACCACCATGTTTGTGGGAGCTGCACCCTGTGTGTTTATCAGTGGAGGTATAAATATGCCCATCTGTTTCCCTGTCTTATTTCTAACACACACACACACCCACTCACACACTCACACACACACACACACAGACAGACACAGATCCCAAGCACTTACCTTGGAGTGTGTCCCAGGACAGATATAGCCTGATATTTCCTCCTCCTCCTCCTCCCTCTGCTCCTCACCAGCAGATGCTGGGACAAGAGCCGAGCTGGTCGTGGAAAACACTTTCTGACTTACTGTGAAATGTTTGTGGATCAAAACAAATTCTGTGCAGCAACTCGAAACCAAAGGAACAGACTCCGAGTCTGCGTTTCAGGGATGAATCTCCCCTGAAACGCAGCATGGCCTCCCCTCTTTCACCTCCTCGTGGTCGTGACTGAAGGGAGCTGCTGGAGGAGCACAGCTGCTCCGACACACACACACACACACGCACTTATGCACACACTGACACACATGGCCCTCAGATGAACACAAACATGCATGAACACTGTTGAAACATGTTGACACATTCAGACTGGACACATTGTGATGCTTTAATCGAAGCTTTTATTACTAAAAATTGTCCTTTTTAACAAAAAAACAAAAAAAAACTGGAGTGAAGCAGCAGAGATGACGACTCGCTGTACATCCTCACACTCCCGCCGCCGACCTTGCCTGCAGATTTCACTCATGACAATGACACAAGAGGGATGCCGACATCACGACACACACCTCTGGTAACCGTGACGTTACAGATGTGTTGACAGAATGAAAGTGAAAGTAAAAATGAGGAGATAGAGGTAGAGGAGGTGAGAGCATCAGCGTGTGGAGACGGAGGATATTCACAAAAACATGGAAAAAAAAGCTGTAAACATAAACAAAACACAAATATGTGTAAATAAACTGTTTTTTTTACAATTCATGCAGAGCGGAGACGCCAAACCTGACGCGTCGCGGTGGGAATGAGACGCTCGAGGTTACAAAACGCTGGTATGAGACTCGCTGACTGATTGATTTACCCTGCGATATCATCTTTCTGTTCCATCAGATCTTCAAAAAAATCCACAAATGGAGGCTGATGTATCAAACAGACTTTTGGACTTTTTAAAAATATATTTACATTTTTTTTTAACTCGGTTTAATCGAGTTAAAACTGATTGTTCTTGTTGTTTCAGTTCAGTTTTGTTTTGTTGGAGCTTTTGTTCGGCTTTTCTGCAGCCAGTTTCCCCAGAAGATGGATTCGGTCTGTGGGCTTTTAGCTGCTCCTCATTCTGCTCTCATGTGAGTCCGAAGCAAGTTGGACCTTCTTATTGTATAAATAAAAGGGTGGGCATCCGACTGCAAGGCTGATGCTGAGATGAGAGCCATGTTTCCATGGTTACAGCCAGTGACACCTGCTGAACAGTGGCACCGAAAAACAAAAAAACAAAAGGGAAACGCGGCTCATAGTTTCTGTTTTCTAACAATGTCGTGGAATGAAAAGAGATTTTTTTTGGAATTTACCGCAGTGAAGAAACTATCAGATGCTTTTTATCTGTTCAAACAAACTAGCAAACAGACTCAAACAGCACTGAGTCCTGCCACTGTTTATAAAAGAAAAGAAACAGAGAGAAATTGCATAATTTTCCTTTGAACCTCTGCATCTTAAAAAATGTCACAAGTCTCATTTCTGCCTCCGACATTTGAACTCTGCTCGGCAGAAAATCCGTGTTGTCCAGGAAGTTCAGTCCTGTTTCTGTGTGTCGCTTCTGGACAAGAGCATGGAGGAGGAGAGGTGTGTGTGTGTGTGTGTGTATGTGTGTGTGTGTGTGTGTGCTGTTTGACATGAGAATTAAAAAAACTGAAGTGTATCGTATAATATGCATGCATTTCTATATGCTTACTTGAGTTATATGCAGATACAGACATAACATTCTCTTGCGTGTGTTTGCGTGTGTTTTTGTGTGTGTGTGTGTGTGTGTGTGTGTGTGTGTGTGTTTGGAGTGCCTGCTGTCAGCAGTCGTCCTCCTCGAAGTGTGTTTTCTGCAGGACTTTCACGTGACGCTCATAGATCTTGAGGGCGGGGCCGAGTCTGATCGACAGGCCGGTCAGGACGTCGTTGCGCTGCATGAGGAGGAGAGACTTTCCGTCGATTTCCTGGTGAAGAGAAGCACAGCAGGGCCGGTGGGCACATTTAAGTTTACAGATGGCAGACGCTGAAGCACAACCATTAATCCTGTCTCTGGCGGCCTCTAGTGGTTAATAAGGGTGATTACAGGCTCACCTGGGTCCTGAATGCAGCAGCCTGCTCAGGGAAACCTGCTGCTGTGAAATAACTGACCACATCGGACACAGTCCAGTCCACCGGGCTCCCAGCAGCCCCCTCAGACTTCACAAACCTGGAGAGATGAGGAAGAGGACGGTCGGCCCATCGGCCTTTTTACAAAACCTGCAGTGAACACGTGATGTCAGAGCTGCTAGGGATGAAACCACAGATAATTATCACATGAATCTGCAGCTCTCCTCGTTTTTTTTTTTTTGTCACAGAGCTTCAAAATGAGTTTCAGCTCGTTATCTAGCTTTCTGGCTCAAAAATTATTGTTCTAGTTTATTCTCACTAATCAAACAGCATCAAAAATACCCTGAAACCCAGAGCCTGGCTAATAAACACAGTTAGCTGGTGAACAAAGTGGAGCATTTAGCAGCTAAAGACACATTTTGTCCTCCTGAGGAAGTTGGCAGAGACTAAACACTGACCCAGAATACGGGTTTACGTTCACCAGGAGGCTAAAAATACGACGAAAATGAATAAATAACGTTGATGAATGTGTTTAATAAGCAAAGCTTCACCATATTATTTTATAACATAAATCCCGGTTGTATCGTGTAAATGTTGTAATCCCAACTCATTTATGATAAAAAACAAAACAAAACTGTAATTGCAGATTTTTGTTGACACAATAAATGGGTCTGTTGTCTTTAACTGCACAATGTGGACAAAATGAATGTGAGGCCTGAAACTGCAGTAAAGTGAGACAGTATCTTTCCTTTTGGCTCCGTAAAAACTCTGTTTCTCTGTTTTTAAAGTTAAAGAACAGAGTTCAAACTCTCAGCTGTACTTTAAGGCCTTTTGTCTTGATACAGTTTCCATAATTAAAGCAAATACAGCCAGACAACGACCCCGAACATGCAGGCAAGGCGATTAACTCACTGATGTCCACGAACCTAACACGCCACAATCACAAAATCACTGCAAAGAAACAATTTTCTCCTCACCTGTTGCAATAAAACACAAGTCACATGACCTGAATCTGCAGACAGACAGCTGATCAGAGCTCAGAGGAGAGAGAGAGACAGGCAGAAGTAGAGCCAATGGAGGAGTAAAAAACTGGAGTCACATCGGATTCTGTTCATCCCTCAGGAAGTGATGTGATAAACGCCGAACGGTGCGTTCAAAGACACAAACTGCTGTTTGTACACACAAAATTAAGTCTAACGATGGTTCACATCGTGTGTTTATTGTTTTGCAGGTGATTTCAGATGCAACAACAAGGGAAACAACGCTGGGATTCTCTCGTCCACTGACAACCAGATTCCCCATGTTGCTCAGTAGCGCCACCCACTGGTGTGTAATGCACACATCGTCACTCACAGCCTCTAGCATTCACGAAGGATTACTCTCAGAATTAATATTAAATATTACAAACTTTCAGCACATTCATTCAATTTAACATATATCTTTAGAGCCAAAACTCCATATTTGAAGTTTGAAGGTTTAAACACCAGAACCTACTTTTAATTTTACAGATTTATAAACTTTTATGTTGACGACACCTCAGTTTGTGCTGAAATTAGTTTTTAAAGAGTCCTCTCATTTTGACTGACATGCACCTGTGGACACACACCAAACCTAATGACTACACTCGGTTTGAATCTGTTCGTGTCTCCATCAGAGATCCTGCTGTCCGATGGTTTGTGCATTTTGCTTCGTAGCTCTCAAAAACTATGAAAACCCAAAAGTAAAGCACAGTCTCATGTTCTGAAATAAACAGCTCAGTGAATTTTCTCCCTTTTTCAAATTGCTCCTGAAAATTTGCCTGTTCTTTCTGATGCAAATGATCAGTTATCGGCCTTTAATCAGCGTTGATACACTGGATGTGTTTACTGTCAAAACTAAAGTTCACTCTCAGAAGAGCCACATGGACGAATCAAGCAAATTCAGTCTCAAAAGAGGCTGTCAAAGACTTGAACACAGGTAGAATTGCTGTCAACTTAGGTTTCATTTCTTACTGCTTGCTTCATTAAAAAGATGTTGGGAAAACTGTCATGGAGAAATCGGCCCTCCATGACTGACCATCATCCAAAACTCTCTGACTTCTGAAGATGTACCAGATCTTTTTAAAACAGCTCCTGTTTAACTGCTGCTGAGGGGATCCAGTCCAGATCCAACAGACTTACTGCTGATTTCCAAACTAAACTTAGTGCAGAAAAGGTTTTGCTGGAAAAATTATTACAAGTACTTGACAACACTTTGGAGAGGTTCCACAGGGATCAAGCTTGGGATCTGTTCTGTTTACACCGTACATGTTGCAATATCTCCTTCCATAAAATCTCCTTCTATTAATCTTCCTGACACCAGTAATTTGGCTTCACACTGCTGCACATGTGACCTAAAAAGCTGGATGTCCTGAAACTTAAAACGTAACAGGCAAGACAGACGTTCTCGTCACATCTAAAAAACAAATCCAGACACCTCTTGGCCTCCTCACTCCAAACATTAAGTCAGTTACAAAAAATGTTTCGACATTGTTGATCAAATTTTGGTCCCTTTAGCTGCAGCTCTCAACATGGCCAGACTTGTTGGGATTTTCTACCTCTGGAAGAACAAAGCAAAATGATTACTGAGGTAATACATCAAGTAAGAATTGGGTTGTTTTCTCATAAGCTTACAATCAATCACACTTTCTTTTGCAACCAGGAGTGTCGTCTCCTGCTGGTCATTAGAAAAAAAATGCAGGTTTATATGATTTGGCTTTAGTTTTCAGAACTGGAGGCTTCTTCTTACAATATTTGTTTAAGTTGTCAGGGATTGTGCAGGATTAATGCATATTTAATTAAAAAAAAAGATAATTTGATTGTTCCTGCAATTATTTACTTTTTGCTTTGTGCACAAAAAAATATTTCAGACCTATTCAACTTCACTTTACTCCAATGAAATGTTTATGATCTCTGATTCACCAACCAAAAACACCAAAACAACCACACATTTCTAACTAGCACCAAGTTAGCATTCCCAGCTAACTCAAAGGCCTGCACTAACATCTGCTTCACATCAAAAACCATCCAGTGGAGCCTCTTTACTTCACGCCTTGTTTTCATCAATGTTCTGGCTCACTGCTCTAAAACGGGTCGGATTTATTCAGAGTAAATCTTCCACAAAAAAAAAAAACAAAAAAAAAGAAAAACAGTCTTTGCAACAAATCCAAAATAGCAAGCAACAGAGAGGCAGACAAAGCCAGTGAATCTGTTTGGTATCCTCGGAGTCTCCAGCATCTTTGCAACACTCACCCTCCGCCGCTCACTCCTCCATTCATCCCTCGCTCCTCAGACATGCCGGAGTCTCTGGGGGAGGCAGTGGGCGTGAGCAGGCAGGACGACACGCCAACCTCCGTCTTCGACTCCATGCCTACGAGAGAGAAAAATTAAGCACAGAATGATTCCCACGTCATCATCTGTAACCGACAAACACACACACATTTTAAGATTATCTGTAAACACTGAAGGCAGGACTCACTGTTGAAGCCTGAGGAGCTGTGGCTGATTCTGTCACGCTGCATCTGGTGGAGTGTTTGTGTGCAGACGAGAGAGAGAGAGAGAGAGAGAGAGGGTCAAACAAAGATGAAAAATAAATGAGCGTGGCAAAAAAGATGCTATCTGCTCCCCGAAACGGGTCACAGCCACAGCAGGCCGGAGGAAAGATCATGTTGGAAGCAGCTGAGAGAGTGATGTGACCTTCAGCTTAAACTCAAGGATTCAAGGAGCTGCAACCTGAAAAAACTGCAACATGACCATCTGCAGCAGACGAGCAAATGATGATGTGCAATCATCCCGGGTCGTATAGAAGAAATAATGTAGAACAATTTAGTGCAAGTTAAACATGTGCAAACAACAGTGATTGATTAAAACATTTAAGAAAATGTATTAAAATGTTTTAAAAAGAGAAACAAGGCTTAAATTCACAGAGTATGTGTGTATTTGGACGTCAAAATGACACGGAAATTGTGCAATCTTGCATTTTTTTAAACAAATTTTAATAGTAAATATTGCACGCCACATTAATTTATCTTAATGTTTGTGTTTTGCTCAGATACTCAAACACTCTGTACTCTCTACAAAAAAACCAGACACAAAATTTATCATAATGTGCCTCAAAATTAGCTTTAAAAACATCTGACAATATGATGTTACTATGGGTCTCTGCACATCTGGTTATATATGTTTTATGTTTTTTAATCAAGAACAATTTACATGAACTAATAAAGGAATTTTTCGTCTCCTTTTCCTTAGTTTTCTGAATAAAATGTTCGTTTTGGACACACACACTGAGTCTTTGTCCTTCCAGCTGTTATATCTACACAACGCTGTTCATTCTAAAAACTGATTCTCCGGTTTATTCCCGGTGTGACGGTTGTTGCTGCTGCCAGAGATGTAAAACAACACGAGCCAACAGCGGTTAGAAACAGCACAAAAACCTCTCATGAACTGTGTGCAGAAAGAATCACAGCTGTGTGTGTAAACATTTGATAGTTTGGCTTCAGATTAACGATGTTTTTTATTGTCACAAGCCACTAAATCTTGAGATTATTGTCTCGATGATGAACTCTGTGTGTGACAGAAAACAGGGAGGTGAGATGAAGCTGTTTGTCAGGAACAAAGTTTAGTGATCTCACTCAAACACTTAAATCATTCATGACTCTTTCTAGGCCCATTGATTCGGTTTGAGAGTGCAAATGAATGAGTTTCAGGCCTGATGTGTGTGTGTGTGTGTGTGTGTGTGTGTGTGTGTGTGTGTGTGTGTGTGTGTGTGTGTGTGTGTGTGTTTCCACGCTCTGATTTCTGCTGCAGCTCCTGCAAGATAACAACAAATAATGACTGAAAAGAAAAGGAACTTTTGACTACAGAAGCTTTAAATAAAGTCTGGTCATCTAAACCAAACTGATCGCTACTAAAGGTTCACTTTTGGAAGCTGCATCGTTACGTTAACATATATTTAGTTATTTTAGTCCGAACTCGACCTGCTACAACACTGAAGTGCTGCTAACAATACTTCCAATGACATATTGTTGATATGATGTAAAAATTTTATGATTTAACCGCTCTGTTCTTTTATTTAGAAATTAGAAATTCAAATTTAAGTGTTTTTACTTTAAGTGGATTGTTTTTCACATTGTATTACTATTTTTAAATAAAAAAATATTCTTCCACCGTCTGTAAAGAAAATCAGAGATGGGACACATTTAAAGTTTATATCTTTAAGCATTTTTTTAAGCACTGCAACCAAGCTTCCCACTCCACTCAAACACACCGTGTTGCATTTTGTGGTTGGTGACTGAAACTCAAAACTGAGCTTGAGTCATTTTGTTTTGAAAACGCGAGGGAAATACCATCATCTAACAAAGAAAAACCCCGTCAGAACAGAAGTACACGCTCGCTCGTACTTGTTCGTCCGTTTGTAGGTGATGAGGAAGGACAGCTCGCTGCTCCTCACAGTGTGCAGCGCTGCAATGTGACAGGGAGGCTCCCTGAGCAGGAGGACACGGCGTCCCGGCGAGGAGGTCCAGCCTGGACGTCCCCGAGAGACCAGCAGCCAAACCTGCAGGAACAGATGGAGACAAAAGGGTCAAACAGTACTGAACTTTTATTATCTTTATAATTATTGTTATTATTATTATTGCCAGTATTTGTAACAGTAGTTTGCTGCATTTATTTCACATTTACAAGCCACAAAAAAACTTGTTTTATAAAATAGAAACAAAGTACAAAACAAAAATCGCTATAAATAAGGTTGGAAAAATAGTGGAAAAATTAAATTAATTTATAAGACTAAAATAAAAAATAAGCTAGAATTTAATTTAAGCTGTAAAATTAAATTAAAAGAATTAAATAAAAAACACCCAGGTAGTTGCTGGTAGAGCAGCAGCAGACTGACAGAAGACTGATCAACAGAGGTGGAGGAGGGTTACTGAAAGTGATCATTAGGGCCCACGCACGCACGCACGTGCACGCACATGCTCACGCACACCTCTCTCACCCTGATGCTGAGCGGGGCTCTCCAGCTTTGATGCTGCCTGAATCTCAGCATCTTCCCTGGTTTTCTCAATGAGCTCTGGTTCGGTTGTCATGGCTACCGGGGATAGTCCTGCCTCCTCCTCCTCCTCATCAGAACTCCGGGGATTCTCCTCCTCATCCTCGTTTCCTGCGCGCTCCTCTTCCTCACTGGTCGTTTCCATCGGCTCATTCTCCTGAGCAGAGGGGGACGGCGGCTGCAATCACAAATAAAGTTAAAAATAAGGTCTCATTTTAAAATAAAAAAAAGGAGGGGAGGGGGGTGGGGGCGGTGAAATTGGACAACAACGCGTGAGTTTGATCCGAGTTCTCACTCCGGATTCAAGGTTCGGTGAACCTGGTTTGAGCTTTAAACAGCATCATCACTTGCTTCTCCGGGGCGGACAGAGCCCATAAAAACACCTCCCACTTGAGGAGGACAAAGATATCAGAAATAACGACGGACGCCCATTGTAGCCCCCTCAAGTCTGCGCCCATGAGGGAGGAGGAGGGGGAGGAAAGTGTGCTGTCAGGGATGATACAAAGGGTTTAATGAGGCACGCGATAGGAGAGATGCGGTGATAACAAGGGGAGGGGGGAAAAAACCGCCGGGGTTAGAAAACACAAACACAAAACGTGAACTACATGAACAAACATGATGCTCGGCCGCTCTGCGCGACGGAGCGCCGCTCACACAGGAGCGCGGCAGCGGCGCGTCTCAACTTTAGACAGACACCGCCTACTGCGCGGCAGGCCCCGGACGCTGCGCGGCTCCGTTCGCGCTGCTAAAGTTCCTCCAGAGAGCCGAGATGAGATGTTTACTGACTCCGAGCAGAGATGAGGCGCAGAAGAGCGGAAACCGCCCGCGACCGCAACAAGAAGGGACGCTCTTATGGTGCGCGCGTGGGGGAAGCCGCTCCGGAGCTGTCTGCTCCTGTGTGTGTGTGTGTGTGTGTGTGTGTGTGTGTGTATGCTCCGCACCTTTTGTGCAGGAAGCTGAGCCACACACACACACACACACACACATTTACCGAGGCTACAGAGGACAGACGCAGCACAGACACGATTAGAAACAATACATGGCCCTTAATGTGGGAAAATCTCCCGAAACACTTCTGCGCTGAAAACATCGAGGTTAAACACGAAACAAACCTCACGCGCGGCAGCCGAACGCGTCCCGGTACCGTGTGAGCGGTTTTAACCGGTAATAATTAATTTATCAGCAAGCCATCAAGCCGGCGCTGCTCTGTGCAACCGGGACGTGTTGGAAATATTAAGTTAGCAGCGCCCACCTTTCTCTCCGTGTGCTTCTCCTGCAGTGCGCTCTTTGCAAGTCTGTCAGCGGACGCGTTCCTCGGCAGCGGCTCCTCCACCGCCATCCCCCTCAGAGGAAGAGTGATGTTCCCGCAGCGGGTCCTGCGCAGCCGCCCCCTCGCCACCTCTCTCTCCATGACCACTTTGACTTTGCCTCGGGTCAGCTTCTCCTCCGACAGCCGCTCCTGGCTGCTCAGATAGCCCAGTATCTCCTTCAGCCCGAGCGGCTTCATGTGGCCTCTGGTGGCGGCGGCGGCAGCGGCGGAGCCCCCCCGGAGGCTCCGCTCGGACAGGCTGCGAACAGAAGCCACCAGTCTGTCGCCCAGGTCCGAGTTGGCGTGGTTCCCCGCTGTTTTGGTGCCTCCTCCTCCTCCGACTCGAAGTTTGGGCTTGGGGGGCGCAGTCTGCCTGTGTTTCGGCTGTAAAGGGAGGCTGTCCGTCCCCCAGCAAGTTTTGTTCTGGGTGTCTGCCCCGGACGAACCCGACTCCTTCCCATCGTGCGCCGCGTCGCCTCCGCTCGGTGTTATCCTGCCGGCATCGCCGCCGTCGTGAGCGCTTGCTCCGTGGCCGTGACCGGTGGACGGGCTGTCCCCGGCTCCCTGCGGTCCTAATCTGTCTCTTGGTGCACTTGCTTTCTCCTCTTTACAGCCGCTCCCGACATCGCAGCCCGTTGTTGCGCCACTACTGAGGCACCCGTTTCCGCCACCGGAGCTGGAGGCAGGCTTGAGTTTCTTGCCAGAGGCGCCGTCTGATGTTTGAGTGCGGGGATCTGGGCTGGGCTCCGAGTCCTCCTCTCCCTCCTCCTGGTCGGTGAAGCTGTGCGCACTGTCGCCGTTGTTGTTCAGATGGTCGTGTTTGGTCCGCTCCCTCGCTGCCTCCGCGCCGCCGCTGCCGCTGCTGCCGCTACTGCCGCTACTGCCGCCACCGCCGCCGCCGCTGCTGCCAGCGGCCGTAAACTCACTCTTCTTTCTGCTTTTCCTCTGCACCTTCGCCGCGTTTCGGTACGATATGGACCCCTTGTAGCTAACTTTGAGCACCGTCTGCTCTTGGATCAGTTTTTCCAGTTCTGTCCTGGTTCGGTCCGCCTCTGACCCGTGTCGTCTCCGGACCATTCGACAAATCCTCTCCAGATCAGGACGGGCTTTCCTCGAGCGGAGGGAGTCGATCGTTTCCAGGATCCACTCTCGGTACTCATTGGGCTCGGACATCTTCTCCTGCTGGTGCGGATGGTCGGGGGGGTGGGGGGGTTTGGCCCGGCTGTGTCTTTCTTCCCCTCTGTTGTCTCACAAGTGACGCTGTGTCAAAGCTGGGAAGCCAGAGTGCGATCCCCGGCTGGAGGACGGAAGCCTGCCTGGTACACTTGCGTTCGTTGGCCACATTGTGCGCTTAAGGTGGACCGAAGATGGCGCCTGGGTCTCTCACCGCGGACGCAAATAGCATTTAAGGTGGAATTGGCCGTCTCTCCGCGCATCGGAGCGATGTTCTTTGTTCGCAGTGTCGTCTTGCGGTTTTAAAAATCGCATATTAGTCAACAAATACAGACAAAAGAACAACACAAACATCGATGTGAGTTGTTCAGGTTCGTATTTTATTATTTTTTTGCAGCGTTGTGGAGAATCGGAGCCGCGCGGTCAACAGATGGGTGGATGACGGCTTCATTCCGCATCAGGCGGCGGTGATGGATGTCTGACCTCCGGGCGACAAAAAATCATTTCAAACACCTCAACATCTGCAAAAATCTCTGCTTTCCGCACGTGCGGCAGCCGCGCGACCGAATAAACACACACACAGGAAGCAAAAAAAAACAAAAAACAAAAAACAAAAAAACGAGTTCAGTAGAATTTTACAAGTAAAACTTTATTGGAATGATACTCATGTTGCAAAATATTACACTTCGTGTTTTTTATGCCACTGCTCCCGTGACTTTAGACGCTTCCCTTTGCAGTGTGTGTGTGTTTGTGTGTGTGTATATGTGTGTGTGTGTGTGTGTGTTAACATGGTTTACACTGGGGTCTCGTTTCCCTAAAAAGTGCGACAGTTTGTACCAGCATTGTGCCTGCATCGAGAGGAAGTTTGTATCACTGCGGAAAACATCGAGGAGACACAGAATAATATTGTTTTATAACTTCAAACATGTCGTCCATGATGATATAGTCAACATTAAACTCGACATGAGGGAAATACAACGAATGTGAAGTCTCTACAAGTGGCAAACAACCTCATAATAATAATAATAATAATAATAATAATAATAATAATAATAATAATAATAATCCACCTTTCATCTGCCTTTAACAATCTGCTAATGTCAAATTCAGATTAATCAATTTAGTGTTTTTATTGTTGACTCGTTTCTGTGACAGTAAACAAATCAAAAGCCTCTTTTATTCGACACTGGTGAAGCTGGATTATCGACTCAGGAGGGCAGTTAATCCAGGGGCCCCAGACCCCTGAGGGGCCCCCACAGGAGCCCCATATTCACTGCTGTGATTGATGTGGTATATACGCATACACTGACACACACACGCACGCACACACACACACACATGGTCTAATAATACAAACTGAGAGCTGCTGAGTGTGAAGTGTGGTGCGTTTGCTGGGAGGGCTGGATGAAATCTGATTGGTCGATCGCGTTCAAGCCGACTTTCGAGACGTAGAAACGACTGAGAGACTCAGATTTTCCTCAAAGCTACTTGACACTTAAAAAGACAGAAGTGCCTGAAAAGAAACATGAAAACAAACATGGACGCCTCTCGTCACCCGAAGTCCTTAAATCAGTGTAATCAAGCTAATTTAATGGATGTAATTTAATCACAAAGAAGTAAAATCAGTTTTTAATCGACCTCTTTGAGTTTTCAGATTAGGCTTTTAATTTTTTAACAACTTTTTCATCTGTATCATCTCATCCAGATGTGAACAGGGAATGATGGTCAAAGATTTGGGCCTCAGCTGCAAATCTTATGAAAGTTTTTGTGGATGTGAATCACTGGAGTGGCTCTTTAAATCCTTTATGAATTCATATAATATCTGACATTGGTGTTTAAATCAGATTACCAGCAGTAATCCTGGGGGGTCGTGTATTATAACACAGTGGACGCAGCCTTCAAAAATGATGTGAAACGGTTCAGTTAGTCCACCTTAAAATAATCCCTAATGGTCATTTTAAATACCACTCCATAGGACTGGTATGACTGTGATGTTTTGTTTCATTTGTGTGTATAATTAACATTACAGACAGCCAACGCTGAGAAGAGTAATGTTTTTAATATTGTAATGTTTATTTGTGATATTTTTTCATGTCTGTTCATCAGGACGACGACTCGAGAGTCAAAAAAATGTTGGATTTTAAACCAGTCTGAGAAAAAAGGATGCCAGTGTGAGCCAGATTAGACTATCTTTATTATGGTGGGACAGCCATTCAGAAGGCATTTGAATGTTTGAAACAGACACAAGTGTCCTGTTGTTTTGCACAATAAGTTCTAAATGTCCAAATCCTACAGTGGCCTTGTTTACAGGAGGTTCAGGAGGCATCGGACACCTGAAGGGTGAAGTCTGAACAAATGTAAGACAGGCAGGTAAGACGGTTACTGTGTCTTCACCTCCAGGTGCTCCACCTTTCCCTCACTTGTTCGATGGAGCGCTTGTCTCCTGTACGTCGTCACCACGTGGACGAAGCAAATCAAACAAAAACCGGGTGTAAACAGACAAGAGGTGCCGTCACATGTAAGACTGTGGACATGGAGCGAGGTCCGAACTCTGCGAGTGACGAGACGAGACGGCTGAGTGCTGCAGAGACGAGCACGAACACGGCTTTTCCGTGAAGACCTTGAAGCGACCGGTCATGTGACCAGCAGCCAGAGGCAGTGTGAGGTGGTTGGCAAAGGCTAAATGAATGATTTTAAGTGTGAAAACAGCTTGTAAGCTCTGAGGGGAGAAAGCGTTTTAGAGTTGTCGAGTTAGAAAACCGAATCTTCTGGAAGGGGAAACTGTAGAATAACTGGAAGTCTTAATATTCCCTTATGTTCCTCTTAGTTGGACGAGTTAAACTCCCATTTCTTTAAGCAAACGTCCTCACGCGTCGTTCCCTCCCTGCTGATCCTGAAGCTCTATGTTGATAAAATGTCTATTAAGTGATATGTTCAAACCTGAGATACCATTATGTCATGAAGATCCTTCACAACACCATTAAAAACTGAGATATATTTCCGTTCCCTTATCCACATTTCCTGTTTCGTTAGCGTGACATGATATTAAGAGCCGCTAAGTATTTAGTTACGTTTAAAAATCGAGTGCTGTAGATTTACACAAACGCCCGGCTACGCTAACGATGATGAGGAGTATCGATGGAGTTACACAGTAAACATAACTGACTTTTCACCCCGACTGGACTCGGTTCGAGGACGCGATGCAGCGCCCTCTTCTGGCCGATCGTGTCTGTGACTCAAAGTCTGCTGTCGACGATATGAAACAGTTGTGGTTTCAACTTTTTTTTTTTTTTTTTAAAGCAAAAGTCATGACTGCAAAAACATAAAAACCACTGAAGTGAATACGCGTGGGATTATTTAATCGTTCACTTTAATACTCTTCTTGCTCACCGGGGGGGAGGGAGGGGGGGGAGCAAGTTTGTCGCTTTATAAATTTGTTAAACTCAAGAAGCTTGTTGTGCAGACTGAAATCTCAATGAGCTTCGTGTTAATGACGTCCAGACTGCAGCGAAACCAGAACGAACCCACCGACTTTTCTAACGATGTCGTCCAAAAGTGACGAAATGACAAAATGAAACAATCAAAGAGGAGGGGTGGGGGTGGGGAATCTGGGGTTCAAATGTGCAGAGGCAACTCTAAATAAGTGTTTTGAGGGGGGGTGTGTGTGGGGGGGTGTTTCCCAACATCCATGAATCTGATGCACACCTTCAATATAAAGGGATCCATAAATAAGACAGAATAATAAATAAAATACAACAGAAAACGCAACAGAAAAGGCAACACTGCTGGTTATCAGTCTCCTTGCTCTTCCTTTTTCCTTCTCCATCCCGTTTTTTTTCCTCCTCGTGTAGCTGGTGCTTGTGATTGGACAGGAGACAGTACTCTCTCCTTACGTCTCCCACTCGACCAGCCTACCTTTGACTCTCCCTACTGCTTCCTTCTCTCTTCCCCTCTTGCTCTCTAACTCTAGAACTCTGCAAACTCCTTGGCACATTTCTCCGTGAAGGAGACGCGGATCTCCTCCTCCTCGTAGTCGTCGAAGTTGCTGGTGTCGCCTGGTCCTTTGAACTTGGGGATGAAAGGAGCTTCGACCTGAAGACGAGCAGAAGCACCAGTTGAGAAGCTAAATGCACAGAAGGGAAGGTCACACCTCTACACAGTTACTGCTAAACACACACACACTTACCTTTTTCTGATAGATGGCGATCCAGTCGGTGGTTGCAAACCACTTGTGTCCCTTGATGTCGTTGACCCCGTTCTTGAGGTTCCCGTAACGTTTTGTGAGATCCACCTGAAGATGGAGCCAGTTTTTCCTCAGTTTTCCACTGTTACACATTTTAAATGCACAGGAGAATAAATGCAACCCTGAAATCAGAGTGAGATGTTTGCTTTTTTTTACCTGTAACAGGTTCCTCAGGAGGTCCTTTAGGTCTGAACTGAAGTGAGATGGGAAACGAACCTGAGACAGAAGACCAGAGAAACAGTGAAGTTTGGAGATGCAGCAGCCGTGTGACCAGATGTTTGTCGTTGTCGTATGAATCCCTCACTATCTGAATATGTCTGTGCAGGAAGAGGAGGTTACTAACGCGTAACCCCTCATCAACTCATCACTTCTTAGATGTGATGGTGTGACGTGAAAAAGAAACTCATCGGACCTGGTTCTAAGTGTGTAAGTGGGTTCTCCAGATGTTACGAACAGATGCTGGATGTGGAACATAATCAGACAGAGTGACTCACCTTCCCTGATACGATCTTTTCATAGATCTGAATGGGCTGGTCAGCGAAGAAAGGCGGGTACCCTGCTGCCATCTCATAGACCAGTACGCCCAGCGCCCACCAGTCCACGGCCTTGTTATAACCCTAGTGGATGCAACCAGGAAGGAGGAGAGGAAGAGAAACATTACAGACACTTAATCCCAACTACCGATGTTTTCGTTTTTTTAAAAATGTTTCAACATCATTAAACTTAATTTTTTCCTGCACTACACTTTATGTTTTCCATCCAGATTCAGAGGGAAGAGACACGGACGTTGCATCCATCATTTCACCAGCAGGAAAGATTTAATAAAATATATTTATGACTTTATATTGAGCTAACAGCTAACAGCTCATTCGAACATCTCCGAGCTAAAGGAAGGATTTAGCTTTGACTGCTGCTGGTCGACACCTTGTGTAACATTTATCCACCTTTGTTCACAACCAGCTGACGACCATCCAGAAATAAAACGGCTTTAACTTTGTGAAACAGGCTGAATGTGTCATTAAAACAAAACACAGATGACATATTCATGAGATATAAAAGGGGAACACTGGTGGCTCACCTTGCTGAGAATAATCTCTGGGGCCAGATATTCTGGGGTGCCACACAGTGTCCAGGTCCGACCCTTCACACGTTTGGCAAAGCCAAAATCTGTCACCTGGAGGAGGAGGAGCAGAGAGAGGGATGACAAATGATGAAGAAAAGAGTTAAGAGGACAAACAAAAGAGAAATCAGCAGACAGACAGTCTGAGTGGATCCACAGAGCAGGCAGGGAGTTATTTACTGACTGTTGTTTCACTGGTTAACACTAGAGGGCAGCAGATTATGTACAACACAGTCCTGAATCTGCCAGCACACAAACAAAGATGATTGCACATCACACTGACATGACGGCTGCACCTGGAAACTCTCTGGGTGTTTTCTTTAAAACATTCAGAACCTCGATGGAGATTTCTAAAATAATCTCTGCTCGTCTGTTGTCATGTTTTATGATTTCATCTCCATAAAATAAAGCCGATTGTCACTTTGCACTACTCTCATGAGTTTGGATCATTTCTGTTTATTTTCCTCATAAAACACAAACTGTACATTAACACACACTCTCTTCTTTCTTTCTTTTTTCTTCTTCTCCTCATGTGTCCTCGGTGATCCGATCACAGGTGGACACCTCCAAGTACAGGTGTGGCCATATGGTCACCTTCTTTTAACAGCCTGTATGCAAATGTGTCCTGGCCTACTCAACAGACGTCCTCTGTAGGTCAACACACAACACAGTCTGATGTTTGTGAGCAAGCTGTCTGATTCAACTAACCTCACCAACACCAGACTCCCTTCAAAATCCTGCAGGTTTTAGAGTCGATGAGTGAGACGCGGCAAAAAGTTTGGGATGAAGTGAAGCCAAATACTTTTTCATTTATTCCCTTTTTTTATTAAATTGGCATTAAAATACATTAAATGTTGTTTATTTTGTCACAAACATGAGTCTGTTGCTTTGCCAGCCTGTGTTCAAAATGAGCTAACATTCTGACATCCAGCAGCTGTTTGAACACACTGATGTTTCAGCTGCTTTTACCGTGTAAGAACAAATCAAATTTACTGATATGAGCTACAACTTGGCTGTGAGCAGGAACGCCTGAGGAGCAATCTGCCTCTCCAAACCAATTTTATGACAACATGCAGGATTTTTTTTAATATAAAGGGGTAAACTGCTGTTGCCGAACAAGTTTTTTTTAAATCAGAAAGTAATCTATTATCAGCTTTTGTTCATTATTTGCATCAGGTGTTTCTTACCTGTATGTAGCCCTGTTGGTCTATGAGCAGGTTTTCAGGTTTCAGGTCTCTGTAGATCAGGTCCAAAGCATGCAGGTACTCGAACGTCAGGACGATCTGAGCAGCGTAGAACCGAGCATGAGGCTCACTGTAAACACACACACACAGAAAAAGAGAGTGGTTTAGTGAAATACACAGTGCAGAACAGAACAAAGACAAACAGAGTGACATAAAACGTAGCAGAGCTTAAATCAGACCTGAGAACAGCGAACAGAGGGTGAGCAGAGCTCCACAGTTTAAACTCTTTGTGTGTGTAAACATGTCGTTTAAACTCCGTCACACACGGACACTAACCTAAATCTGCCAATTCTCCGTAGATGGGAGAACATCTCTCCACCTGGTACATATTCCATCACCATGTAGAGGTTAGTGTTGTCCTGGGGGAGGGAAGACAAAGGTCATATTAGTGACACTCACTCAGCTACACACTCCTATTAACACACAACACACACACTCACACACACAGGATGGGCAGCTGGACAATTTGGAAACAGTATTTAGTGTGTGATATTACTGTGTAAAGTTACTGATGAGGAATTGTTTATAATTTAGTCTGATTCGCTCCATCAGAGTCAAATATTTCATTCTGGATTAAGGATTTCATTCTCAACCTGCGTCTCTCCTGAACTTCCTGCCACAAACCGAGCATAAGGTTAAAATGTCCTGGTTGTGGACTCTTGTATCTGTGTGCAGGACGAGACACGTGGACAGGAATATTCTGTTAATAGGTTTATTTGAGGCATCAAGGATATTCAAACGCCGGGCATCCAAGGTGCATCTAAACAGCTTAACCTGAATAAGGCTTTAATTGGAGCACGGTTATCCGCTGGGTTAGTCTGCATGGGCACAAACAGCCACTCAGGCAGCTTTGGGGGTGAAAATGCTGAAGAGGAGATGGAAGGTGTTTTTGTGTTTTGCTCATTTCAGTCTGAGCATGCAGACGACAACCGCTGTGACAGGATTAACGCTCAGTGATGATGGATGAGATCAGCTGATTCACAGACTCTTGTTAGTGGGACAGCAGTTGATGTTTAAATGAGACGAACAACAGACCGGAAGAGTGATGATGCAGAGTTTTGTTATCGTTAAAAATCCTTGAAAGGTTTACTTTTTTCATCTTGAGGTCAATTAAATGATTCATTTTGTGGTATTAAAGGGGATCTCTTATGCTTTTCCATGTTTTCTGTCACATATATGTCACAGTGTCAGATGTTCATATGGCCAAAGATTCAAAACAATGAGCTCAAAGGATCTAAGATGGATCCTTATGAGCTAAAATCTCAGGTTTCAGACTTCTCTGAACACTTTTCTGACATTTTATTTTCAGTTTTGTTTCGGACAGCCTGACGTTGCTTTGTTTTCAGCTTGTTTATTGGTCATACGTAGCAAAAACGGCCCAAAAAGTGAAAGAAAGCATCAATCCACCTGCTCTGTCTCTCTGTCTGTCTGATCCCACAGAGTCGATCCACAGCAACCAGGACTCTGATCTGGATCAAATTTTATAGAAAAGATTTGACTCCCTCAGTTTTTTCTGCCTAAACTCTTAGATAGTGGTCAGTTAGCTGATTCAGAGACATTATAAGAGAGACATGATGAACTACTTGAGGCCTTTTGTCGAGAAAAGTCCGGAACAAATCCCAACGCTTCCCCACAAAAGCCAGCTGTTGCTTTACGACAGTTAAACACATTTAGCCATCATGTTGGCTGTGGGAGAAAGTGAAGAAAAAGATGTGTGCAACCCTGAATAACTTGTACTGGAGGGAAAACTTGCATGGAAAGAGGCTTAATGAGCTGTACTGAAGCTAAGTCGTCATACCTTTTCAGCTTTTGTAGAAGGTTTTGTCTATATATCACATATATGCAGTTTTTTGAGCCCCGGCGAACATTGAAAACAAAGTTATGGCTCTTTCTCTATTTATTTAGATTAGGCCTGGTGTTGTTAGCCTGAAACAACTGGCCAGGACTGTTGCCAAGATGACTGCTAAGTGGCGGGCCGTCTTGGCAAAGCCAAACCTACAAAACCTCTTCCAGTCTGGCCAGAATCAGATGGCTTCAAAAAAATGCTTGTTGTAGCTGCTAACTGAGCTAGCTAGCTACACAGCTACTTGTGCCTAAAAAATAAAGCGGCCAGTTTATCTGGACACTGCGATCTATTTTGTCCATAAAAAGATGATCCACTTTCATCGAAATCAGTGAATGAAGCTGTAAAGTTGTGTTCATATGCAGTAAAAACTGAGGCTTAGTCTCATCAAACTTAGTGACCCTCACAGCGAACACATCAGCCTGAGAACGAGGCCGTGATCACGTCGCTGTCTGATCCGAAAGTGCTGCCCCCTTCAGGAGGCTGCTGGAAGTTTGTCTAATCAGAGGACAGTAGTCTCATAAGGAGGGGCCTTAAGGAGACCAGAGCTGAAGTATTTTAGACTGAGAATGAACTGAAGGGGTGTTTAAAGTTACAGTATGAGATAAAG
>JAQMCX010000043.1:14757888-14785756 GCA_029814765.1 Acanthurus leucopareius | reverse complement strand
CATTTACAAGAGGAATAAAAGGACATTTACAAGAGAAATTAAGAACAAATGTATGTAAAACCAAAAGAAAAACAAGCACATGATGTGCAAATGGCAGTAGTGCAGGAGCAAAGAGGTGCAAGGTCAAGAAACCAGTAGTGCACATATTTGCCATTGAGTCTTCAAAATTAAACACTTTTACATAATTTTCTTTAGTTTTTAGTCTAAGTATTCAGTGGGTTCTGTGGTTTAGTTGTATTTTGGATGAAAGGCTGCTCACCTGAAAGACAAACATGTGTCTGCCGGCTGGAACCGGACCCACAAGAACAGAGTCCAGAACCTGATCGTACTCCTCGCTCTCAGCTGAACCCACATAGATGATCTTCCACTCCAGATCTGACATCACACAAAATGGACAAACTTTAAAAGGTACAGTTCTGTTTGTGGAGACTATGAGTTGCACAGGTTAGATATCCTGGGTATTTGCTACGAAAACTGGGTGGAACTGGGGGAAGTTATCAGCACTTCTGACGTTCAAAAAACAAGAGCTGGATCTGGAGAGGAAAAAGTCCAACATGCACTCTTTAAACGGCATCCTCTCAGCCAAATGCTTCAGTATTTTTTTTAACCCAGACTGAAACATATCTGCTGTTGAGATCTCTTCAAATCCCACAGTAAAAATGAGATGAACAAAATTTTGTTTGAGGCGCAACATGTCTTAAAAAATGAGATGACGTGTCCTTATTAGCAATAATAGCACAGATTCACTCAGTTTTTAGAAGCTGATGTTTGATTCCTGTATTGTTCCTTTGATGGCTGTGATTATTACGCAAAAACACATTTTTAAGAGTCTTAATTTTAATGCATGAGTAAGTTTTTTTTAGACTTGACTGGCTGAAATGTAATGGTGGTATGGACGGAATACAGTCTGCTGATCTCCAGACAATTTAAATATGATGAAGATAAAATAAAGAACAATATTTATCACCTCAAAAAAGTTTACAACACTAGATGTTTTTCGTTTTTGTCACCATAGTTATAATAATTACATCCACATTCAGCACATGTTGCTGCTCTGCTGTTGTCTTCACCCGCCGTTCGCGGCAACCAGTTGAGTTTAACTGTTGCTACAGTAACATAAAGTTATTAACCAATCATCTTCTAGGAAAAAACTCCGAGGAACATCCCTCATCCAATCACCGCGGGCCGGAGGCGGGGCTCCGAGCACAAACGCGCCAGCGCCAATTTTCAACTACTTGTCAAATGAAATCAGCAAGAAGCGACAGCAACGATTTAAAACTGGTTTATAATCGAGAGTAAATGCAAACTTATCGATAACTTATAGAGCAGAAAATCAATCGACGATGTAAAAGTTACCCACAACGCAGAAGGCGCCCATAGATGTAGCCAGTGTTAGCTTACAAATCACACAAACACAAGTTAGTAGAAAACAATACTCACCCTCCGGTAAATCCTCCATGCATTCAAACGTTATTTCAAACTGAAACGGATTTCCAAACGGGCTCGGGTTGTCAAGCACAGCAACATTCAACACTTGTACCTTGGCCATAGCGGTTTCTTTCAGAGACACCTCTCAATCTGAAAATCTAATTAGTTTTTTTTTGTTTTGTTTTGTTTAAATCTTACGAACAAATGTTTAAAAAAAAAACGCTCTTCACTTTAAAGTGCCTGTCGCTGTATTTCCGGTTTGGTGAAACGCTTTGCCGCTGTCTGTCTTCAGGACTGTAAGTTAAAGACTGAATGTTATAATCTCCGAGATGAACACCAACATCACCCGGCGGCGGCGGGGCGACAGGAAGTACGTCACTCTCTTCTTCGGGTTAACCACAGCGCTCTTGGTGACGCATTACTGCCACCCCTCGGCCAAGATGAACTCCTACACTGTCAGCTTCGTCAGATTTTTCCTGTTGTCTGCATGGAGCGGACTCAAGTATGTTCTTTATCCTTCTGATTTAAGTCTTAATCTTTAATTTTCTCGAAAGGACGGAGACATGAGGGTGAAAACTTGAAGAAAAACAAGTGTTCATATAGTTTTATTCTAAATAATCTGCAAAGGCACCATGAAAAACTCTTTTAAGACTGATAATACCAGGTAAACCATGTCATTTATGGGTTTTATTCTGTCTTGTTTTCGCTAAAATGTTGACAACATTGTAACGAGTGAACAAATTCGCATTTAAACAGACTTTTTTAATTAGAAAATCTTTACAATTTAATATCGTGTTTCACGCTTGTGATTGTTTTTTCTCAGTTTTTGTCAGTTTGTTCACAGATATGCTGGACGATAAACACAGACTTAAATGAAATAAAAATATGCTATTTTTTTAAATAGTTGTAGCATAAAAAACCCCAATAGACTCAAAAACTCATTTGTATTTAAATTTTTATTGTATCCAATGCAGGTTGGTGTGTTGTGGACAATAACGATTAACTCGACCTTGTTGATCTTTATATCCACAAAATATTTCCCCAAATTTACCTTTACCTGTATCTTTTTCTTAACTTTTTTTCTTAACTTCTTTATTAATTTGTGCTTTTCTTATTTCTTTCTGTAAAAACAGCACCAAATCCACAATATGTTTCTTTCCTGCATTTAAATCTTGTTAGTTGCTGGATTCTTGTCTTTGCTTTCTTAAGGGAACCATGTGAGTCTCATTCCGATTATTTATTTTCTGCCTTCCTTCCCAAAGTTCGTTACAAATACAGCAAGTTAGTACCACACTGTTACTTTCGAGCCTTATTCACCAACCAACCTTAAGAAGAAATTTCTTCTTAAAACTCACCAACGTACTTTTTACAAAGATTCTGACATTCACCAGTGTTTTCTTATTTTGGATTTATTCGTAGCTAAGAACAGAATCTACGAACAATCAACAGTATTAATCTTATGCACATTTGACTGCAGACAAAAATTAGTGTTTATTGCATTTTTGTCTACGATTATATAATATTATTTTATCGCCTACTATTTAAATTACAATAATACTTTTTTTCTGCACACAAACAGTTCAGTCTGATGCCCTTTTATGGGCATTTATGTGCATCTATCTATGCTAATTTAGGCAAACCATAAGTTTAGGGAGGAGACTGGCATTCATCAGTATGAGAGCACGAGTGTGCACAATTCTGTGGTTTAACAACACGTTCATGAATCTGACGTCAAGTCTTTTTTAAAGGAAGAATTTTAGAAGATACTTGAGAAGATATTGGTGAATGAGGCGTGTCAGAAAATTGACTTCTTTTACACAAACTGAACCACTTTTCTAGTGTTTTGTATGAAAAATATGAGTGCAGCAGTTTTCTTATCAGTTTTAAGTTTTGGTGATGTGGTTTAAATCTTGTTTTCTTGTGTTTACATCATCATCCTGGTAAAGGTTCCCTGAAAGTGATACCTCATACACACCAAATACTAACACTGTAATGTGCTGGAGATGATTTTTAATAGAAACAATTTGAAAAGAACATTTCATTTCGTTCGGTTTTCTATTGCCGACATCCTTGTACTCTGTACAGCTGGGCGAGTTCATTCAGGCCCTCACAGTTCGCTTTGTGTGTCTCAGTTTTGCACTCGGCTTGTGTGGGCCAGTACTCGATCCAGGTTCTTTCCCCGAGGACATACTGATACCTGGAGAACACAACGAGAAAAACAGATCATGTGTCACATGTTGAAGTGAGTCAAGACCAGAGAAATCCTCATCATCACCTTGTGTAAATGTTAAATTTGAGAATATTGCGTTCAAACACACAAAAAACTTACGATTGACTCTGATGATCTACGTAAATATCTTTGGATACACCCATTATAAGGTAGCTTTTGCCTTTTTTCAGATTTAAAGCTGCTCTGCAGTGCGGATAACTGAGGAATGCGCGTAGTTTACCCTGAGGACCCACATCATCGTTTCCTGAAATTAAAATACAAAGAACATGAGAATATAGTTGCATAAAAACTGGTTTATTACAAAGTCGGCTTAACGTTTCTTGTTGCCATTTTTTGGATAAGTTGTGATGACACTGAATTTAGTAACTGCTGAGTTACTGACAAATTCATACAGGGAAAGAAATGTGGAATCTCATATTTGAAGCACCCTTGGAGAAACATCTGTGAGAAGTTTGAAGCATTCAAAGTTCACAGGAAAAACAAACACTGACCCTCTTTGATGACGTCCAGTATCTGCACTGTGTAAATGTCAGTGGACAAGCCGTCTGTGAAGTCTTGCAGTCTTATTTTGTACACTGAGGACAAACACATCGCACAATGTTAAGTTCATTTGTTCCCTCACATTAAACACAAACAAACAGAAACAAACTCTTACCGTAGTCTACTCTGCTGTTCATGAGAGTCTCACAGGCTTTATCCATGCGCTGGGCATTGCTAAAGTTGCCCTTCTTCTGCAGACTGCAGTTCTCTGAAAGCACAAAAACGACATGAAGGAAGGCAAATAATGACAGATAAACGTCTTTTACTGTTTGCAAACATGACATTCAAAGTAGACTCCACCTCCTCAGCTCAATCATCAACTCAGAGTGAAGCAGTGATGACTAAAAAAATACCCAAAACTCAGAAAAAAAAGAAGAAAACTGAGGATTTGTGCAGAGAGAAGACACTGCAGCACACTTCTTTATGATAATAACAATTGGGAAAAATAAGTAAACGATCACAGACAAGTCCAGTCCCCAAATCAGCGATAAACACAAGGTTTAGCATCGTGTTTATATGATTATTTAACAAATTTATATTAACAGACGACAGATTAGGAGGCCAGTCAGACGTCATCCTGTTTACCTTCAGCACATGTGCACACATCGTTCCTGCAGAGGCGCAGCAGCTCTCCAGCTCTCCTCTCCGGATGGTAAAATTTCACACATCTGGTTTCTGCAACGTGAAAGACAGATGTTAAGAAGATGTTTTGTGCTATTTGAAGGACTGCAGACTGAAGCAGCATACACTGTGATTCTGTGTGTCTTCATGTCCCTGTTTGTTTTCCTGTCCACTTCTGTTTTTCCAGACGCTGCAGTTCTGCTTTTATCCACCAGATGTCCTCAGACTTTCCCTTCCATCACCATCAACTGACTTTCCCACCCAACTACACACCTGATGTCCCTTCACCTGCTCCTTCATTGACCCTGCAGGCACATTTCCACTCATTTTCTTATTAATTTGTGCCTTTTGTATTTGAGTTTCTGTCTACCTGTCTACCTGCCTGTCTACCTGTCTACCTGCCTGTCTGTCTGTCTACCTGCCTGCCTGTCTGTCTACCTGCCTCATGGTCCTGTAAGTTTATTAAGACTCACGGTCACTGTGCTGATTGTTGTACTCATAGACGGACACAGCAGCTGGTTGTAAGACACCAACTTTCAGCTTCTGATGGACTCTAAACACGATCTCCTCCGGTCGTGTGTGAGAAACCTGAGACAAGTTGCAAAGCGAACGTGAAACGGAGATAAATTAATAACAAACAAGGCAGAGAGAGGAAACGTAAAGTCTGGAAACACATGATGTCTCACTTTATCCAAGAAGATGATGAGGGAGCCTCTGTCTGATGCTCCTGTGTTCACCTTGTAGCTTGAAATGGTGCGCGCTCGTCCTTTGGACAACTAAACACACAAATTAAAACACATCCTTGAGCTCTTTATGTGTGTGTGTGTGTGTGTGTGTGTGTGTGTGTGTGTGTGTGTGTGTGTATGTGTCTTACTAAGCTCAGGTCGTTCGTGTTAACATCGAAGCCTGTTAACAAGCCGATGTCCAACGCCGTTGTGGCAGCATCACGTTCTGCGTCCTTAAACCTGCAAAGTGGGCGGAGCAATTAAGAAAAATATAAATAAACATATCAACAAAACTGCTATAAAACCTCATAAAAGAAAATGTTTCTTAAAATCATCTTAAATTAGCCGAAAAAACTGTGACTTTGTGGTTAAACTGTCTTGTTTTCTGTAGTTTCTGATGTCACGAATAAACTTCAAATCTGAGCCTTTAAAGTTTCTGTGCACAGATGAGATTTTGAACATCAAACGGCAGAAATGAGCTATTTGCCATGTAAAGTAATCGTGGAGTAATGGGTAATCCTGAGTAATCCTGAGCAGATAATGAAGTCAAACTCCTCACTTTGTGTAAAACTCTCCTACCATCATTTATAAAGAGGCCAAGAAGGTGAAAAAGGCCGGCTCGATGGCTTCTTTTGGCGTCTAAAGCAACTAATAATTTTGTTGCACAGATTCATGTTTTCAGTTCAGACTTGGAAAACAAATTTAATGTAACATTTTTTTTGCTGTGACTTTGTCATTGTACTTACAAAACCTCTATTCTGAGCTTATAAATCGTCTCATCCGCCTCAATTTTGTCTGAAGAAACAAAGCACAAGATGAGAATGAAACATTTTTCACAAATAAAACATCATAATTTAATAAAAACAAAATAACTTGGTGAAATGACAGCAATGATACAAAATAGATAATCAAACAAAAAAACAGACAAACATATAAATTAATAGAAAAAACTACCTGTGATGAGCTGCACCGACAAGTTAAACTTCTGACAGTCGCTTTCCTTTTCTTTCGGCAGAGCGTAATACAGCGACACCATCTGTCACACAGGTGAAAGTGCAGCTTAATATGGGAAATCTTAATCAATCAATACAGAGAGAAATGATAAGAAAATATACTTTTCTTACTGTCAGTGTCGCTTCTCCTTTGCCTGAAGCAGATACCTTTACATTCTGGTTTATATCATTCATCTGTGGGAGCGTGAATATGCACACACACACACACACACAGTGATCAGCAATGATGGTGTTGACGTCCCGCTGTGTGTTTGTTTACGTGTGTGTGTGCGTGCTTGTTCTCACTTTAGACGTTCGTGTGGTAAACTGGTTTTCGGTGTTGAAGTTGAACTTGTCGGGCTTCGATCTGCCCGGCAACAAGATGTCCACATTCAGATCGTACTCCGGCCCTTTAGAGCTGCCCCAGTACTCGGCTACAGCCTGGTACACCAACAGAGTGGCCTGAAGGGGGGGGAGAAAAAAAACATGGAGGGGAGAAAATAAAACAAGATAAAAGGTTTGAAGTCAGACATCTTTAAAAGAAATGTAGAAAAAGAAACACGATATTATGACAAGCAGAGAAAGAGAAGTGTGTCACCTGAGTTGATCCATATTCTCCTCTTTGTCTCTGCTGTTTGTTGAACCATCGGACGACAGTTCTGGCTTCCTCGAACGCCTTTTGTCAACAGAGTGCAAAGGTGTGCATTTAAGGTTTTTGTTTAATTATAATAAAGATGAAAACAGAGTAAAAATGACAATAACTGTTATATAATAGAAATGTAATTTTGATCATTTATATGGTGACACTCTGTGATGTTTTTTAAAGAATTCTTGGCTTTCTGGATCTGTTTTTTTTCCAAGTCATGCACAACAAATAAAATCATGTTCACTTATTACAAATAAAGATGTTTTTTTTGTGATTAATCATTTTTCTGCTTTCTTGCCTCGCAGATTCCCCTCGATGATTGTTTCTGTACTGCACTTTCCACCATGATCGTCATGCATATGTCTCCATTACATTGTTGTTATTATTATTATTATTATTATTATTATTATTATTATTATTATTATTGCGTCACTGTTTCTGTGTATCTCTGTCTCATCCTCTCTTTCTCTCTCTCACCTCTGATCCCGGATCTCCTCCGAAGTTTCCGGAAGTTTTTCCTTGCCGAGTGCTTCCTAAAGCTGGAATTGCTCTCAATTGTTGGGTCTTTATAATTTGAATTCTAGAGTTTGATCTCGTGGTTTCGAGTGTCTTGAGACAACTTTGGTTGCGATTTGTCGCTATATCGATAAAATTTGATTTGATTTGATTATCAAATAAGTTCTCTCAGCCTCCACGAGGAAGGAAAAATGCTTTCAGTTATCTACATTTATTATGTCGTTTGAAAAGAGGTTAGCAGTTGTATAAAAAAAGGTCTTTTAATTTTTTCACGTGTTTACAAAACTTCTACATTATCGTGTGGTCACATGACAGATGAGTTGTCTCACTGTTTTTTGGGAGGTTTTTTTAAGCATAACTTGCCGTTACGTGACGCACAGACACAGAAAACGGCGACATGCTCACCGAAGCCCTGACCAGAGCCAGAAGAGAGTAAGCTGTGGCCTCCAGAGTGTAGACGCGTCCCTGCGGCGTCTGCCAGTACGACAGGTCTGAAAACAAACATATATTTGTACTTTAGTGAGACTGTTTCTTTATTACAGTTATTTTTATATCATCATTTATAATCTGTTTTTCTGTATTTGAGTGTCTTTGTGTGGCGACACCTGGGGAAGAAAACTTGTAGAGCATTTCCCAGTTTAGTTTGTTTTCACTGGCTAAGGCGTACGACGCCATGGCAACAGCATATGGGTTGGTGAGGTAAGGCAGACGCTTCTCCAGGTAGGCCACCGATTTGTTTATTCTGTCTTGCAGACTCTGGAAGAGAAGAGTTTTGATTGAAAAAGTTGAAGAATGTGCTAATATGCGAATCCTTTTTGACATAAACTCGATCGAAAACAGTTCAAAGACAATATATTTTATTTTTTATCTCACTAACTTCATTTTTTAAATTTAAATATATGCTCTTTCTGAATAAGTTTCATCACTGGGCACATACAAGAAACACTCAGTTGACAGATTGCATAAAGGACAATGACAAGAACACTTTGTTAAAGCTGCGCCCAAACTTTCGTGGCGTCTGGGGTTTAGATAGCCGGAGGTTTCCCTTCATGACAGACAGCTAAAATATTCAGAGTACAGTCATGCCTGCTGAAGCTGCTGAAGCCTATTCCAATATATAGTATTAGCAAAGTCTCTATAGACAAGTCCCGCCGCACGGCAGCCATGTTGCTAACACCTCCGGGCAGTTATTTTGGGTTAACAAGACCAAGCTCTATCTAAATGAATCGGGAGATAACCATAACTGTGCTCTCAATGACCATCAGGATATAAAAACTGTATATTAAGATTCATCAGTGAAATCTCATATAAACTGCCAAAAAAGTTTTGTATCTTTGCCCCAACTAACGTTTAAAAACACACTTTTTTTCATAAGCGATACCTCTGCTACGCATGAATGTGATTTTTACGGCACAAACGTCTTCACAGTTAAATCCAGACAGAGCCGATGAAAGAGACTGAACGCCATCATCAACATACATGTGAGAATGCTTTTGCTAACCTAAATGCTATGTTTGCTAAGTCGATACTGTTTACTGAGGCTACAGAAGGAAGATAAACACTTTGTTTTCAGGTCGTTAGTTGAACCGAACTGTCACAAAGCAAAACTCACGTTGAGTGTCAGTTCAGCTATTATAAAGCAAATGACTGGTTTCAAGTGGGAAATACATATAAGGATATACGTACATATAACCACCGTCTTTGTGATTACGAATCCCCCCCCTCTTGAGTCCCATTCAAAATGCACTGATTGGTGTGTCTTTTCTTACTCTATTGTCGCTGCTAATAGGTACAAAAAGGACACCAGCTTAATCACTCATATGGGTGATTACATACTTTCTGATTTTTAAGAAAAGGAAAATCACTGAGGAAAAGATTATTACAGACAGGATGCTCCCTGACACCACGACTGTGAAAATGCTAAACGTGTCCTTTCTCTCACCTTCTTTGCCATTTGAACCAAACCTCATCAGTTTCTGTGGGGCTGGTAAATGAAGGAATTTAAGAGTAGAGGGGGAAAGAAAAAGAATGTTTTAATGGAGGCAAGATACTCACATTAAGAACGTCACCACATATTGGTCGTGACTCCTGCGCTGCAATGAGGCAGAAGGCCGTCATGGAGACGTCTGAGTCTATGCCGCCCACATCACCCTGTACATAAACACAAATATATCAGGATCATCGTTATCATTACGATAACCTTTATTAGATTTATTTAATTTATTCAACATGACAACCAGAGACATGTAGTTTTTAATACAGTCGTTCAACTGCTAGCTAAAGAGTGAAGTCAAGAAAATCAGTGCACGTACAATCATGTCTCTGTGGTAAACTCTTCCAACTTCTCTCATCAAGCCATTAGGATGCTGTGCTCTGAGAAACAGAAACCGAACTGCACCACATATATGTTCCTTTTTCACCTCCACCAGATTGCTGGCCAGAGCGAACACCTTGGCAACATAAGCTGTCAGCCTTAGAGAGGAGAAGAGACGAGAGGTGTATCTGTTTAGTTTATTTGCACATGAAATACAACCTCCCTCACATGGTCCAAATCTAAGTTGAAGAATGACATGCGAACACGTGAGTTTGTGCATGTTCACAGTCCTCACCAGGTGCTGCTTTGTTGACCAAGATTCAAAGCAAAAGAGCCATCATGTTTACGGTAGGCAAGCTCGTTCAGGTAACCTACACAGAGACACAACGCAGCAGTTGTGACTTTGTACTGAATCTTATTCACTGGAAACCAGTTTGAGAAGCTCTGCAGACTGCTTTCTTATCTTATTAAACAATAATTTCTGAAATCTGTGCCATCAAATGCTTTTTTGTGAGCCCACCGGTCTTGATGTGTTGGAGGGCTTCACTACGTCTCTCAATAAAAGCAGGGTCCCACATGTTGGTTGTGTCCAAATACATGGTTGCAACGACAGGAAGGGTCATGTGGATCATGTTTTCCTCTCCACAGCCTGACGGCTGGTAGATCAGATCACCCATTGGTTTCCCATCAATTTCATTTCTCAGTATATCTGCTTGCTCTCTTCCTGCAAAAAATTACGCGATAAATGTTTCATAATTTGTCAAGAAGAGCCAGAAAGAACCACAGTAACATTTTGGTTAATGCACAGGCTGATACCACAGGTGCTTTAACAGTTAGCTTAGCATGAACCTGTCTTACCTGTCACAGAGATCTGAGTGCTCATAGGTGAGTTTGGAACAAAATCTTTTACAGGAATTTCACTTTTAATCATTTCAACTTGTGTACCACCTAAAAGGCAGAGAGAGTTTAATAGGTTTAGTATTAATTCAAATATTGTGAACATTTATGGGAAAGTTTTGATTTACAAGCTATTAAATATACAGAAATAACAAGAAAATATGTGCAATGAGCAATTACAATCGAGGTTGCAGGTTCTGCAAACTGCTCATGCAGGTTCAGTCAAGTCAAAATTACATTTTTAGTGTTAAAGAATCAGTATATAAATCATTAATACAACATCTGGACATCTCTGAGGGATTAACAAAAGAAAACGTATTCATATCGCTTGACTCAAAACTTAAATAATATGTATATCACTATGTATATCTTTCTTTGGTTATTTTTCAGCTAAAAAATAACCAAAGAGAGATATTTGGTCCCTCCATACTTTTTTGAGTTTCAGTGTTTAATTGGTGTAAATTCAAATCTTAACCATCAAATCCACAACACAGTTACAGGCAAAACCTTTAAATTCTGTTTTATTTTTCATTAAAAAAAACAAATAAACAAACTTTATAATAGCGTCTTTGCAATATTGTTATATAATTAACAGCTAAATTAAAGTGCTAAAACAGATATGATTAAATTATTGAGTTTTTTTAATACTGCAGCTGAATACGTAAACTCACCTGTGCCTTTTTTTTCAGGGTCAAGAGTTAAAATTTGAGGGGATTTAACCAGAATGCCTTCAGGCTGCAACACAACAGTTAGAACAAACATCAGGAATCACAACTATTTCAGTCAAATTTATTTACTTTAAAATCAGGGACATGTCAGAAAAAGTGCAGAAAAGTGCTGCCTCAGTTTGTGATTTATATATATATATATAAATGTAGCCTATCAGAAGGCTTTTATGTAATGAAATGTTGACAGAAGAACAGCTCGAAGCTCTCGACATGTTTCCCTCACCACCACCAGCAGCTTCCTCCGGACTCCATCATTCTGCATCGAGTCTTTGACAGCTGCTCTGACGTCAATTTGATATTGTCCGTCCTTCGTAGGAATTATGATGAAAGGTACAGATCTTGTAGTTTGGGGTCCGATTTTAACCTCCTGTTGATATTTCCCACGTTTAGAAGCTGCACTGCACACATGCTCCTCCTCCATGAGATCCACTCGCACCTTAAAAACAAGACAGAGATGGAGAAAGAGGCTGAGGTTCGTATCGGTTTCGGGCACTTTATGTCATTTCTGTTTCCGTCTACAAGGGCTCCGTTCCAGAGTTGACCAAAAAATTTAAAATGAAAAGTCATGTTATCCAGCCTTGGACTGGTTCATGAAATGATCTTACAGTCAAAGCATCAGGATTGTAGTTGTGAAGGATGGCTTTAACTTCAAGCTGCTCTCCACGGACGGCAGCATAAGGCAACCTGAGATCAATGAAGAAATCCTTCCGGACGATTACTTCTAATGGTTCGGCAATGCAGATCCCTTAAAGACAGAAAGAAGAACAGGAAAGAAAACAACCAGGCATGAGATCAGAGCAAAGGAAAAAAAAGGGAAAGCTGAGTGAGGGACAAACCAAAGGAAAGACGGTACAACATGGTGGCCTTCTGGTTTTAGGATTGGATGAATCCTCACCGTGAGTTCTTGACAGACTAATTCCAGTAAACTGCCAGGTTGTGATTGAGTCTTGCAAAGGGAACCTCCTCTCAACTGATGTGGTGTCACTGAATCAAAGAACAATTCACACACTTTGTGAGGCACAAGAAGAGTAATCAGTGTATTTTCTGTGTGTAAATTCGTATCAACTCACCAGTTCGGTCTCGACTCTGGGCAGGGAGGCAGTTTGATGTCTGACCACAGCCAACTTTCAGGAAACTTGGTGCGAGACACAATTTCATTGCTGTCCATGTAGCTGTCATCCTCCTCACCTAAGGTGTCATTAAAATTGTCACCATTAATATTGTTTCTAATCACCAACTAACTGGCGGCTGGTGATTTTTTTATGTGGAGAGGCTAACGTTCTCAGTAACCAAAAATGAACCACCACAAGGCAGCTGCCTACACCATAAACAGCTGCAGGAAACCCTGCGGTCTCTTCACAAACATTTGACGGACCTGCTCTTACTATGTATCACCAGTAGGGTGCACCAAAGTGCCACTCCTGAGCAAAAATAGACAATGTAACCACTCAGTAAATTTGAATTTAAATAAAATGGTCGACCAGCACCACCGCCAACTCGTTTATCTCCAATCACAGAGAGGAGTGAATTGCGCATGTCAGACTCTCAATGAAAAGTCAATGGACAAAGAAAGATTTGTACAATCCCAGGGATATGTTACCATAAGCACCTGTAGACAACGTTAAACATTTATAATCCACATTTTTATTGCAGATTAAACATTCTAGTCATATTAATATTAAAGCCTGTACTTATACAGAAGACACACTACAGTCTCATCTTGATGGTGAGGTTAAGGTTGGGGTAAGACTGCTGGTGGGATGGAAACCTTAGCGTCCTTTTTAACCCAGTTTTAATGCTAAAAGGACGTTAAGGTTTTACCCTCACATGCCACGTTGTCGTTAATTGCGCAATTGCTAGAGGTCGCCCTACATTCAAAACGTAAATAATGGTCATGAAAAGCTACTTAAAAAATGACCATCGTGGTCGTTTTGGCAGGGCGGCACCCTAGCGCCCTCTACTGACCAGCCTCCCCTGTTAACTACCAGTATGACCATGGACAGTAACCTCCCGGGCTTCCCTCCATCCCTCATCCTGCCTCTTACTGCGAGCCAGTTGTAAGCTGTCCTCCTTCCTCTCTGCTCGCTGGTTCTCCATCTCCTTGCAGCAGTGCAGAAAGGCCTCGACACAGGCTGCTCCTTCCGTGATGTACTCGCTGCGCCTCTCACAGCTGTACGACACGGGAATTTCTCTCATTCCATCCAAACAGCAGTCACGTTGTAGTTGGTCTGCATACTGACTCGCTGGAGAGAGAAAAAAAGGTTGTATAAGAGAAAGAGAGGTGGAAAGGTTTGGAGTAAAAGCTGTGTTTCTAAATTTGAGTGATGAAAAGTATCTAAAAAAGGGGCCAAAAAATCATCGAAAAAGTTTTTAATGTAAATTTAGGAAAGGGTTTATATATGACAGGAAATTGAACAGTTTTGGCCCTTTTCTCCGTTTTATCAGTTGAGTTGGACAAAAATCAAATCACACCAATCATAGAAGTCACACAAACAAATACAACAACTCAATTTTTTTTAGATATTTTTACATTAAACATTGAAAGTTTTCACCTATATTAACAGACGTTGGTTTTTACAAGACTTTACCCAGACACGCAACACAGTAAAAATCACAAGGATCTATCGACTTAAGTAAAAGTAAACTAAAACTACACTTGTTTTTAAAGTCACTGGTTATCGGGCGCTGTGTGTTGAGCAGAGGGTAACAATTCCCTTGATTTAAACAAGTCAAAAAGTTCCCAAAAAAATGGGAAAAGGAGGAAAAAAATGTGAAAACTGCAATAGTAAGAAGGACTCACTCACCCCTCCAATACTGGACAGAAATGCAATAAAGGTAGTGGCAAGAAAAAGGTCTCAGTTTTATCTTTTCATTACCATATTACATAGCAAAGACAACATATTGTGACAATCAACAACACAATCTGCAAACATTTTGTGGAGTCTGAACTGTTCGGCAGAGAATGATTGAACATGTGGTTCTTTGGTTTAAAGCTATGATTGTTACCTAAACTGGTCGTGGCGTCCATTATAGAAGCGGCTCGTTTCCTCCTGCTGAGGGCCAAACATTTCAATTCTGGAAATGAAGCACAGACTAGATCTTTGAACGAACTCAAAAAGGTTGGAAAAAGACTTCAGGATACATCAGCATTTATTTGGTGCTTGGCCTTAGAATGACCATTAATTTCAATTTTTTATTTGTCTTGATTATCCAGCTTTTAAGATACCTAATGTTCCATAGTGTTTACCTGCGAGCAGCCATGTTTACTTGATGTTTATTTGATGCTTGGCTTGGTAGTGTAACAGGGGATTTTAGATATTTTATTTTTTAACAGCAGGCTGCTTGTTTGAGCAAGACAGATTAGCAGAAAACAAAGCCAAAGCATTTGTAACCCATATATACACAGCTGACCAGCTCCTGCCTGTATCAGCTACATGTTAGCATACGGTGAATGAGTCATACGGAGGCTAATATTTCCCACCGATATAAGTTTGCTAATTTCAATCAGTTTTAAGAAAATATGTTTGGTTGATGTGATGTTACTGTCATGTTTGTGAGCATGCTTGTGTTATTTCCAGAACCTTAAATATGTATATAAATTATCACAGAAATGCGTCATGCAATCTAGATGTGTTGTCATGAAAATGTTGCATATTTTTAATATTTATTATTTCTTAACAACTGGCTGGTAACACAACATCTGAAGGTGAAATGTGGGGAGATGTGTCCTTGAGCTCCTCCTACTTCTGCCGCCTTCTGACTCAGTTCTGCTTGATGACGTGTCACTCAAAATGAAGGGGAAGGGTTAAGTGGGTAAACCAGGACAGACCAAGTTGTAGAAAACGCTAACTATTAATTACTTGGTTAACAGAGGTTGATTTCTGGGTATTAATTGAGGATACAAACCTTGTGTGGAGTCTGCTTAGCTTTAAATGTGTGACAGTAAATAACGGACTCATCTTTGGATTTTGCTGCTCCTACAACAGCACATTTGGAGGAAACAAGGTTAGCAGGAGAAGAGAAAAGAAGGAGACTGGAGGGTGAAGTAGTGTCACCTTGTCTGCTGGGAGTCCCAGACGCCAAGTTGGACTCAAATAACAGCCCAGCATCGTAGAACACACTCATTGAGTTCTTCCCTCCACCTGGCGTGCAGCCTGTGTCGTATGTTTCCACCATGTCCCAAACCTGAGCAGGGTGGAGGTCGTCCACGCACCGAAACACAAACAGACCAGTCTTTGGTTATGCTAAAGCATTGTCGACCAAAACAGTGAACCCAAAAAAACTTGAACAAATGTGTATTTAAGTTTCTAGTAGTGAAAAAAAATAATTAAAAGTCAATTAAACAATTTAAAATACAAATATTAAATGAAGAAACTGCCTTTTTCTGGCTGAGGCGGTGTTTGTTGTTTAGGACGTAGACGCCTTTGTCAACCGCCACTAGTCCTACTGAGGCTCCTGGATCACCTGTGACCTTCAGACCAAACATCTTGCGAGGCTCATATGATGCAGAAGGAATTAATGGTTCCAGCTTCAGCTAAAGGAGGAGGCACACTCGTATTTGTGAAATATACAAATAACTTTATCTCTTTGTGTGTGGGTCTTTTTTCTGCTTAGAATCTGCCACGTCAGTATTTCATGTCTCACCGAGCCCATGCAGGAGTCCTCTGCATCCACCCAAACAGAGTCTGCTACCACTTCATTGTCGTTTCTATGGTAGTAGGCTACAATGCGGAATGATGGCAGCATGCTTTTGGTGATGGGAACGATCAAAGAAATCAGGGATTGGCCTTTTGTCTCGTAACGACCACTTTTCACCAGATGGCCTCTGCTCAGGATCTGAGGACACACATTCAAACATCAGCTCTTATGACACATTTTAAACAGTCTGTGCTGTGCAGGCTGTAGAAAGCAACAAAAACACAAATGCATGAGTAAAAAAAACACACACACACATAAACAGGTGCAAAACATCTCTCACCAGGTATGTGATTTCTTTCGGTGTACCGTCCTGCCTGTTGAGGTTGATGCTCATTTTCATGTTTTCTCCTAAAGTTACTTCAGCTGTATCCACTCCTGCATAAACAACGTTCCAATATTCAAAACCAATGTCTGAAATTCAAGAACTTTTGTGTGGTAACTTGAATGCAATAACACAAACACCACCTGACACCATGACATTGCTGTATTGTTTCATGCCTCACCTATGTGGATGTAACTGTTGCTGTTGGAGTTATATGGGTGAGCTGTCATGTTGGCTAATGCCTGCCTTTCAGGTGAAATACGAGGATCTTGGGTCTTAACCTACAATTAAACACACAAGTAAATGTACATATGCAGTTACACAAAGTAAGAGGTTGCTATCCATAGCCTGCAGTGCAAACAGGCACAACTACAGGTCAATAGTTTGACATTATACAATGAAAGGTGATGCTCTTGTGCCTTCATGCAGCACTAGAGTCCATTTTAACAGCTTTGAGGTAAATTTTAGTCTTTTTTAAACATTTTTTTACCTGTTTTATAAAGGCATCCCTAAAGCCTATCTACAAAGGCTGCCTCTGGCTAACAGACAAACAGCCTCCCTTAATCTTTGAGGTACAACATGGAGGATTTTCTTAAATAACAATGCATAGACTAATACAAAAGTAATCTCTCTCTTTGATGACCCACTAAAAGTGTGGTGGTGTGTTTTTCTACCTTCTGCCTGTATTTCTCATTTTCTTGTTATTGATGTTTTTGGGTGGAAACCTTTGAGTAGAGTGGTGCAGCCCCCCCAGCCAATGACAGCACAGGACTTTATAAATAATTGGCTAGTTATAAATAAGTCGCGCCAAGCCACAAAGCAGAAGATGCAATAATGGTGGACACAGCAGCAAAGAAGTGTAATTATAGTGAGGCGAAATGCAGAGCCAACCAGAGTAGTTTTAAAACCAGAGTGAATCTGGAGTCAGCCTGTTTTTTGTTGGACAGAGGAGTGCTGGCGATTAGCCTAATTAGCCTCCTGTACAAACAAATACAAATATATCATTCTTACATAGCTTACGTAGCACACTACGTAGCCTATGTAAAACACACACACCAAGTTTTACTTTCAAACAATGACAACAATTTTACATTCAATAACCCTGGAGATCTGTGATGCTGACTAACTTTGAATCATTTTCTGTAAAACACACGAGTCGCTCTGGTTAACACAAGCTATCACATCTAGGCCTAAAGTTGATTGTCTGAGACTAAATCTACACCCCTCCGTAGGTTCCGTAGGATGCTGCAGGTGGGTGTATGTGTTAGAGGCAGGAGGCGTGTGGTTCTGCTGTCGTTGGGCCAATTTTGAATTGTGTGTTTATGAACTCCAGCCGGAAAATGCTGCATATTCTGCCTTTAATATCACCGGTCCCATTGCACTTGTTCTCTGGTGTCTCACTGTGAGGTCGCTGTCTCAGCATTGTTTTCCCCAGAAGCCTGCACAATTACTCCAGTCAGTTATTAGCTTGTAGTGTGATGCTCACTCCGATGTGAGTAGCCAACCTTTCGCCTATCAGGGGCAGGTGCTGAAGCTAGCAAGACAGGTCCCTGCATCTGCTAAATGGGCTAAAGTCAAGAAATATAAATAAATAACTAAAACTAGAGCAATTTTCAACACTTACTGTGATTGTCAGTGGTTTGGGATTTTCCACTGTATTGATGGAGAGCCTCGCCATGCCATTGGCTAAAGTGATGCCCCGCACCTCACCTGGATTTACCACCACTGTGACACCTTGTGCTGGAGTCCCATCAGGATTCACAACTTCAATCTGCCACCAAAGAAACAGATTAAAAGCATCTGACAATCCAGTGAAAAGACACACAGGGATGAATTGAATGAATGAATGAATGAATGAATGAATGAAAGCAGAGGAAACTCTCTGCAAACTTCAGCAACTGTTCTGCAAATCTCTAGCTTTTCCCTTTCAACCACAGCGGTAACAAAATGATTTCTTAAAAGTAATAAGTGATAATTCTGTGCAAATTTTTATAATTTGTGATGAGATTTGAGAGTGGATCGTCTTGAAAAAAAAACCTTATCAATAAAATGACATATGGCTTTTGGGAAAGCTCTATTTTTTATAATAGATTTTAAAGTTTTTACTTTGATTTGAAAAACATATAAGTATACTCTTTACCGCGACATCAAAGGACATCCCTGGTTTAAAATATTTGGGTGTCCTCTTGAAGTGGATGGTGTACGGAGATGTGACAATCTGGATATTTCTTAATTCTGCCTCCACCATTTCACTACCTGCACAGATTACACACAAAAACACATACAAAGACACAAGCACACACCAACACATCAATAAAAAAACATGGCCTCTCTTTCTTTCTGAGTGGTGGTACAGAAAGTGAATGTTAAGTACTTTATATTATCTCACTGTCACTATTTTAAAAGAAGCCTTTTAAACTTTTAAATTTCTCTTTAAAAGAGTTTAATTAATAATAAAAGAGTTTAAAGTTCTCTTTAAAAGAGCCTAAATTTAGCCAAAACTCTCAGTCCTGCCGCCTCTGTCCTATGCACACAAACACACACACACACAGTTTAAGAGATGCATTCATGTGCAATTTCTAAATTTAGAAATCCGTATCTCAATGGCCACAAATTTTGATCAGAAAGGGAAAGTTTTGCCTATTTTTTTAACTCATAGACTCACATTTCTCTACATTACATTACTTTCTTGTTTATTCACAACAGAGATTCTAAATGATAAAATTATAATAATAATAACTAAATAATTTCTATGTCAGTTTAAGAGTTCTTTAAAACAATAGACCTGTTAATGGCAAACATTACAACGTTCCTATGCAAGAACTGCTGTGATCATTTTAAAGTTGTTCCAGTGTAGCAGTTTTTTGTTAATTAAATCATAAATTTTATCCAACATGTGTACAATTTGGCCAGTAAAAAATATCTTTGTCCCTGGATTTTTTATAATCTACGAGTCAGCTTGGCTGCTGAGTAAAAAATATAGTCCTTAAAGGACTTGAAAGTCTTTGAATTTAAGCCTGGTGTCCTGTTAACACTGATCATTAGGTTGAGTCCAATCACTGCGTTTCTATGTTGTACCATTTGTTCTGCTCCGCATGAGAGCCAACATTTTGGTACCGGTCAGGCTTCATAACACATACACACACACACACACACACACACACACACACACTCTTACCGCTTTCAGTCAGCACACCGACTGCCACAAATATGGAGTTTCCCACCAAGTCGAGGATGTTTGGGAAGGTGTGTGTGATGTGGTCTTTCTTCAGTTTGACTTCCCCTTTACCTCCTGTAATCTAATGAGACATCATTTAAAATTGCTTTTCTAAATTAAGTTGCAGACTTCGCGGCACAAATTAAAAAAAAAAAAAAAAAAAGTAAAGTTTGTGCTTCTTTTTAATGTGTGACTGAGTGAAACACATCTAAGATGAAATGACCAATCAGCTGACAGACAGACATGGGAAGCAAAGTTTGCACTGACTTGCACTCTCTGAAGGGAGCTTGGAAGACTTTTTTTTTGACCGTCATGCACAACCCCGAACACCCCGTAGGCTGTCCCATCCACATCCTCACCAAACAGATACCTGAAACCACAAGAGATCGGCTTGTTTGCTTTACAGTTAACAAGAACAAAATTATTAAGGTTAGAAACAACCAAAAAGTCAAAACAAGGCCGTATACTTTAAGTATTTACAAATCAAACATGATTTCTAAATCCACAGAACAAAAAGTGCCACATACGTAGCCTTAATGCTGACGGTGAGCTCTTCACTGTCCACGTAGAAGAAGGGACTGTCAAGCGTCAGTTTAACTTCAAAACTAGGCAGCACTGAAAAAAAAACATTAATTTTGTGTCCAGAAGAATAAAAAAATATGTTTTTAACAGATGACGAAGTCCGTTCTGACCCACCGTATTCTTTGACCTCGAACTCTGCAGAGTAGCTCTGCTGTGGTCTGCTGTGAAACCTCGCCACCACTTTCCACAGTCCGAAACTACACACACACACACACACACAAACGCACACACACACACACACACACACACACACACACATGCTTGTAAGTGTGTCTTATACTGATAAAACTGACACTTAGATGTCAGTATTTCTAAACTGAGGGAGTAAAGGTAATTTTAAGACTTAGTTGAAATTTTTAGAAAACCCACATTTGAACAAACAGTTCATTTTTTATTGTCTTGATGGAAAAAAAATATTAGTTTTGAAACACACTGTCTTCACATTAATGAATACAGTACCACAAAATATTTTAATTCATCCCATAAAATGCTGCCATTCACTGAAAACACAATTCAGTTTGGAGTGTAAGTAGCTTTATGTCTCCCACTAATGTCCCTCTTGATTATGTTTCATTCAACGCCATCATCAGGTCAGAATTTAAGTTTGTTCAGCTCTTTGGTTTGTGACTTAATCTTTGCAAAACCAATTCCCATCAGCCTCAGATATTTTTTTGCTGGGTGCCCTTTAGTAAATGTTAGCATGCTAAAACACAAGAGCAACATGTTAAGTTCACATTGCACGCGCTAAACATCACCATGTTAGCACTTTTCACTGTAAACGTTAGCATTTACATTGTGCAACATTAACATAAGTACATAAACCTCATAGAGCAGCAAGAATGACTTCATGAATGTATTACAAGTGAAATCACCAATGCATGCAAAAAGGAGAATTCACTACTAAACAGAAGACAGTGTATTAATCTAAAATAAATACTTACCTGACAATTTCAGAAAGTCTGTAATCTCCAGTGTGCATCCCTGATCTCAGAGAGACTGGGTCAAGTGGCAGAATGATGCCTTCAGGGGTCTGAAATCAGGTTAATGTCTACATCAGTTACCAGGAAAAATCACCACTTTACAAATAAACTCATTCATTGCACACTTCTTTTTTATCAAGCTATCCAACAATATTCTTTTCTCTATTATTTTTGAGTCCTCAGCCTTGATCTGCACTTAGCAGGTTATTAAATTTTGGTCTTTCTGTCAAGTTGCATTCAAATGCCCAATCCCTACTGTAAGGAGAGTCGACATAAAACATTTCTTATATTATAGTTTAAAAACGAAAGTTATCATTCACAAAGTTTCTCCTACGATAGTTGTAAAAGGGAAAAAGTTTCAACTCTTTGTAATAAAATAGAATTAATTTAGTTTTTGATTGTCATTAGATGTCATTATAAAGCTCAAATTATTTCAACCCATCTGAATTTTTTTTTTACCTGCAGTTAAATAAAAAAGATGGTTAAATTAAAAACGGATGGAAAACCACATAAATTGGCAACACGGACGGCAGCTTTCTTCTGTCTTCTCTTTGCTGCATTAGACTTTGCACAGATTGCATAGAGGACAACGCCTTTGGTAACTTTTGCTCTGGCGCCACCTTGAGGTCGATTTTTTTATTTCCTCAGGCATTTTTGTTTTATGACTAAAAAGCTCGAGACATCACAGACTTTAGGTGAACTCTGTGTTCAGTGCAACTCAGCAAACGATGGGATGCATCTTTAGTTGTTAAACATTAACATTCTGACTTTGTGAGCATGTTAGCATGCTGACATTAGCATCTAACTCTTAGCACAACTGAGCCAAAGGTGCAGACCTGCTATAGCTGTAAACTCTTCTGTAATCTTTGTCTTTCAGATTACGGAATGGAAATGATCTAAAATAAATTAAACATTTTATTTGGTTCTCTAAGATAAATTACAATACCACAATCTCAATGGCAATGGAGGCGTCAGTTTCATTATCCCTCTCCACAGGCTCCATGTGGGGCGTCACTGCAAACATCCTGTAATGAACTGAAACAAAAAAGACACGAGTCCATCTGTTCAGGGTTTAATGAGGATGTTTATCTATGTGCTGTCACCATAAAACAGTTCAACTGATTTATTCTCCCATTAGCTTCATACTTAAACCACAAACAACTTAGTAGAAACAGATGGGATGTCAGATTTAACTGCACATGTCCACAGAAGGACTGCGGCATTTTAACATTTAACATTTTGAAAGACTGATGTTCTGCAGCAGTAAAACTGGACACACCTTTGCTGTTGGGGATGTAGAGGGTTTTGTCGGTCTGGATGTAGATGTAACCAGACTGGAAGGTCACTAAGACAAGTTTCTCCAGGTCTGCATCAGGGAACTGAGCTTTCAGGTACACATACTGGTTCACATTTGGATCCTTACTAAAGTCAACAGCAGGGATCTGAAGAGACGCGGGGCAGTGCATGAGGGACCGGACGGGTTAATAAATGTGCATAATATTTAATATATTTTTCCTTCTGCACAAGAGTATCAACTATTTTACATCACTTCAGACAAGCTGATAAATTCAGGCTTTAAAAGAGAAATAATACTAGCATCAAAATATTGTTTTCAAAGAAACAGTGACACATATGACAGTATTTTGATATTACCCTGATAATTCCAAAGCCCTGGAAATGGTTTGCTTTGGTGAGGGTCACAGATGTGGAAAATAGCCTTTTGGATTTGGTTGGAAACGTGGTCACGCTGATTTCGACCTTGATGTCGTTATCGCCGGTGCAATCTTGACACTCCACAAAGATGTTTTCTGGCGTTCCCACCTGCAGCACGTTGGGGGCGGACATCACCTTCCTGCACAGCAGCAGTAAAAGAGATTCAGAGTGCAGAAAGAGCTGCATGTTGTTAAGGATGCATTGATTATTACTGACAAACTGATGAAAGCTGACACATATATTTTGTGATTTTTTGTTTCTGTGGTTTTCTTAATTGTTGTTCGAGTATGTACAAGTTTTGATTTGAAAAAAACAAAAACATGTTTATTTAGATAGGGATCTTCAGCTCCAGCATTGACTTCACACATAATGAGTGACCTATTGATTATCTTGACTAAGATCCAGTTCTGGTTCAATGAAACATTTCATCATTGTTCTGGCCTCTGTTTGCTGTGTCTGATGTAATGCATCACTGTGCATATTTACATTGCATTCAGACCAATTTACGGGAAGCATTTAAAAGATTCCAGTTCATTGATTTATGTTACGAAACACGTAAATATTTTTTTTAACTGGATAGTTACAGTCTTAAACTTACATACGATGATCAGGTTAGATAGATAGACAGATGTACTTTATTGATCCCAATTTGGGAAATTCCACTGTTGCAGCACTCCACAACCAGAAAAAATACAAACTATACAAAGGTCACTAGAAGGAGTCTTCAAGTGAATAAAGAAGTGGCTTTCCTTTATTCTTTAGGCTACAGGTGTTTTGTTGGACATGAAAGAGGGCCAATCAAACAAAATAAAGGTTGTCTTTAAAATTAAATAATTTCATCAGTGACTGCATATTCAAACTGGTGTTAATCTTTCTTGTTGCTTCACTAAAGACAAAAGTGAATGGAATTTTTGTCGATAGCATCCAATCAAGTAATGTTTCTGTTCATTATTTGTCATTGTAATTCACACTTGTCCACAAGTGCTGTGCATTTTTAAAAACAAACTGGGAACTGGAAACAGAAATATTACATCAATTGGTCATGGAAACAATCCACTATGTGGCAACAGGTCATTAACCTCATATCTAACAGTCTTACTTAAAGTAAAACACACAAATCTTCGCATGAGGAAACCCCCTGATTACATGCAGGCTGCACAGAAAAACCCCCCTTCATCTGTCATCTTTTTTGTTTCCCCTTGAATTTTTTCTGCTCCTTTAAGCAAAAACTCAAAGAAAAGTGCAAGTCAATGCAGGTCTACTTACAGTGGAGACCCATCAGCCAGAGAAATGACAGAGGAAAAGGCAAGAAGTGCCGACAGCCAGAGCTGATTCCCGGTCATCCTCCTGCCTGATCCCATGTGTGCTCTTATTGGAGACTCTCGCTCTGCAGCACTGAACCTTTATGCTGTCAGCTCCCCTTTCCTGCAGCTTTACAACTCCTGACTGTTTAACAACAAAGGTTTTCTGAAGAGCATGCAGTTACATTCCTCACATAATCATGATGTTTTTTTTAAATGCAGTGCTGCCTGAGTGACCAAAGGTCACGGTGTTGCCTCAGTGTTGGTTCTGGCCTTGCCCTTCACTTGTAAAGTTTTTATTTATTTATTCATTCATTTATTAATTTATTTATTGGAAGGATAACACCATGAGATGTACTGTCTCATTTTTGAGGGAGTCCTCAACACAAACAAACTGAAAGTACAAATACAGAGAAAAAAAAAATTCTACCTAAACTAGCAAGTCCCCCCACCAACCAACCAGCTTCCCAAATATACTGAGTACATTATGTGAATGTACACACAACCCTGTTAGGTCAGAATGATCTGTATACATGTATTTACATGTAACTTACTGTACAGGCACAATGACAAACTGTTTCCATACTAATAAAAAAGAGACAACATATAATTAGAAATAAGAGGCGGCTGTTTGGAGCTGGTTAAATAAGGATACCTGAAAGAGATGTACAGAGGTAATCGACCTTATTGAGCAGGTTGGGTTATTCTCGTCAGATGGAGCCTTAAATTGAAATGCATGATGATCCGATTTCTCTACACATTTTAGGAACAAAGAAACACATCTGCTTGGTATACCTTGGATTATATGAGGACCTAAAAGGGACTATGATTTTTTTTAAATAAGAAGGATTATTAAAGTAATAACATTTAAAAATTAATTGCAAATGGTAACGATTACTTCTTAATTTATGTGTTAAGCCATTTAAAGGACTTGTGCATCAACATTGATGAGTATTATAAGCAGTGTTGGGCAAGTTACTACCAAAATGTAATGTGTTACATATTACTTGTTGCTTTTATTTGAAAGTTATAAATTTCTTTCCAATTTTACTGTCTGTGAAAAGTAATAATCTGCTGACAACACTACTTTTGCATTACTTTCACCAAAATAACCGCCTAGGTAGTATGTCACGGCATAAAAAAATGGAAGTTGGAATATTTTTTCATAAGTTCAAGTTCAAGCTGGCTGCAGTTTATTACATGTCCAGTAGGGGGCGACATTGTAGAGCCTAATGAAGGGCTCTCTTGCATTATGAGCAGTGATAACCATCATGTATTAAAATTGCCCACTTGAATTATAATAGTATGATGAAAAAGAATGATTAACTAAAACCTGGATGTTTTAACTAACTCTAATGTTTACACACCAACAAATCAGACGGACACCATCAACAGAACAGCTTTCAGAGGCTTTATTGTCAAACACAGGACCTCAATGTGAGACACAGACCATCGAGAACGTTCAATGAACAGAATGTACTGGAACATTGTGACTTTTGCATCATTTATTTCATTGTGACATAACAGAAATCATGTGAATTACAAAAAAACTGTAAAAAGTGGTTAATTTTTTATTTTCATTGATGCGGACATTTAAAGAATGTGACAATTACAATGTATTTTGACCTAAGTGACATGATAACATCCTATCATTAAGCCTGAAGAGATTCCTACCTCTCATATACAGTCTGTAAATCCTACACAAGTTAACTAAGTCTGCTGCTCTGATCTGACAGTTTCGTTAATTGATCAAGACATCGAAAGACTGCGTACCGGACCAGCTCCTCCATAGCCAAACAGGTTGGTCTGTATTCCTCAGTACGACACTCAGCGCTTGTCGGCCAGTACTCGATCCAAGTTTTCTCACCAAGTACAATCTGAGAAGGACTGAGGAGAAAAAAGTTAAAAAAAAGTGTATCCTGGGTCTTCAGCCTGTGGTTATAAACCATTTTACAATCTATAACATGTTAGACTGAAATAAAATTGGGAATATCCCTGTCAACACATTTTTAATTTCCTCTTCGATTGTGTTTGTGTTGTTAAGATGATTTTGAGAATTTTCCAATATGGCTTAGAAACTTCACCACATCACATAAGACTTACAATGCAGGCGTGCTTAATTTGAATTAGAGTGCACTGAAGTAAAGAGCAGGGACAAGAGAGACACTTGAGAATTATATGAATGGTTCCAGGAAAACAAACAAACACACAGAACAAACTCACGATTCACTCTGGTCGTCTTTGTAAAGATCTTTGGATTGGAACATGATCAGGTAGTTTTTGCCTGTTTTCAGATCTAATACTTCTCGGCAGTGTGAGCCACCAACAAAAGTGACTAGTTTATTCAAAAGATTCTCAGTATTTCCACCTGTAATTGAAATAATAAATGGGAGAAGATATACAGAAAAAACATCGTTAATAAATAACAACAGGTTTGACTGAATAACTTGTAAACATCAAGTTGTGTATGAATAGTTAAAGATCCAGTGTGTAGAAATAAGTGGCATTTGGCGGCACAGACTTGACAGATATGTAATAAAATATTCCTAAGTATGATTTAATTAGTGTATAATCATTCGATAATAAAATTTGTTTTGTTTTAACTACATTTTAATTAGACTTTCGATCTACGCGGGAGCAGGACGCGCCACCATGTTGGACCGTCACGTTTCTACAGCAGCACAGAACGGACAAACTTAAGCGCGGCTTTTTAAAAGCGGTGTGCGTCCTCTAGAAACACACCTGTTGTTGGAAGACGACGACGAAGAAGAAGGGGGAAAAAAGCAGGGGAAGAGTTGCTATCGTGTGCCAAACAATTTGTATGTACAAAAGTTTCTAAAAGTGATAAACTTATAAATGGAGGACCATAACTATTATCCATCACAGGCAAATGCATGGTAAGCAACCAAGAAAAGAAACCACAACGAAGCTGGACGAAAGGACGAACAAGTGCCAACATCGGTGTTTCCTTTCCCAGGTGGATCGCTAATGACAGACGTTTGAAAACTGCCTGTTTTCTGCTGAACAGGTAAAGTGAATATTACAACTGACAGTAATATAACATTTTTATATTTTCCCCCAGCTGCACATTTTTCAAAATGTAAGCTAACTTTAGCAAATGGATGATGTTTATGAGCACAAAGTTACATCGATGGCGCTGGTCACAACTTTGGTGGTAATGTAAGTTAGCGTTAGCATAATAACAGACAATAATGAGGCGACTTTGTGCTAATAACTGTAAATGTATTTCTTTTCTGTGGCAAAACATTGTTCAATAACTAACAAAGATATTTAGGGCTGGCTATGTGCAAAAGAGAGTAAGTCAGACTAATGTAGTTAGTAATCATTCCTGCCTGTGGCCATCAGTCTGTACAACTCCTCACTCTGAGAGTTAGATACAATAACTACTTTGATGTGC
>JAQMCX010000043.1:14678268-14747867 GCA_029814765.1 Acanthurus leucopareius | reverse complement strand
GCTCTTTCCCCCGCGCGCCCCCCGCGGGCGCCCGCCCCCCCCCCCCGCCCCTCGCGCGGGCCCGCCCCCCCCCGCCGCCGCCCCCCCCCCCCCCCCCCCCCCCCCCCCCCCCCCCCCCCCAAGGAGAGAGAGTGAGGAGAGGGTTAAAGACTAATTGATGCCCTGTCTGGTGTCAGCTAATGATGGCAAGACAACTGAACAAATAGGATGGCTGTCCCTCCTTCACCACTGGAATGACAGCAGGAAGGAGGAGGAGAACTGAGATTGATGGAAAGAGAAGTGACAGGTTGCATCGATCACTCTCCAATATGCTGGTCTTCTTGCTCTCATCCTGGCCCCTTGTTTCTTTCCTGTCTTGGTGGTGGGAGACACAGAGGGACAGAGAGGACCAGAGACAGATGGAGCAGAAACAGGAGCTGGTGATTAGGGATGGGTCATGATTTTTTGAATTTCTAATAGTTGTTTAATTTATAAAAATCAGATATTTTATGCAACAATTGTCTTGTCTTTAAAAAATTCCTTTGTTTCTTTACGATGCCTGGTAATGATGAAATACTTTGTAGTTTTACTTTATTGCCAAGCGTCGGTGAAACAAACATTGATGCCAAATAACAGTTTTCAAATAATGGTTGAACTCAGTGACTATCTACTCAATGCCCATCCCCAGTGGTGATCACTACTCCATGGCCTCCTGGTTCTCCTGGTCTGCACTGATCTCCTCACTAGCATCTTTGCCCTCCTTGCTCCTTTTGCTCTTCTTGTGTTTGTGCCTCCGGTGGCTGTCGCCCTCCTCGCTGTCGTGCCTCCTCCTGCTACTGCTACTAATGGAAGGAGACGGACGAAGGTGTACAAAGGGCAGAGGAGGTGGAGGGGGGGGATTCAGAGGTGGAGGAATGACATCAGTATGTCAGTCAAGGGGCAGGGAGGGAAGGGAGATAAAAAGGTGAGGCGGGAGGAGAGGGATAAAGAGAGACAGGAAGATCAATGGATGATGGAAAGAAAAGGTGAAGTGAAACAGAGAGGCAGTGTGAGAGGCGGTGAGCTGTCTGTCAGTCCTCCTGTTTTCACAGGGTACATATGTAGTTTACAATAACAGTAGCAGATTGACAATCAAAATTCTTGATCATTTTTAAATGATGGACTCTTGATGTCACAGGAAGACAAAAGCAGCGCCTCACTTCCATGAAATGGTGGAAAAAACTACCTCTCCAGCTGACACTGATGTTTTTGGCTAATTTGTTTTACAATGAGATTATTAGAAAAAGGTTTTGGATATATGACAATTGCTACATATATGATGTCACGCCAAAAAAAATTAAAAAAAAAATAGATAAAGCTAAGAGGCAAACAGCATCTGCACCAAATGATTCATATAAAAAGTGTGGAATTAATAATCAGTAACATCATTCTTGCATTGCATTGCTACTTGCTCAAGAATAACAAGGAAAAGATACTTTTTCTTCAGCTGCTTTAAGCACAATTAGTCAAGTCACAACACAAGTTGTCTTGCAACAGTTCAAAAACAGAGCAGCTTTTGACCACATCACATGGTGGAAAGCAACACACATTGTTGATATTTCTGACTGTTTGTTCTCACTCTCAGTTTTCCAAGAGAAGAAGTATTGAGGGAAAAATAATTTGATGTGTTTGGCTACAGTACTGGTGGAGTTTCTGGAGATCAACCGCCATAGTGGGAAGTTTAATACTACATGGTGGATGTGCGAGCTGTGAATGTGATTACTCTGACACCACCTTTTAAACTCCATTCATGCAAAGTGTCACTACACACTCTACGAGATAGGTTGTTTGTGTGTGTATTTCTGTACCTGCGTGAGGATTTGTGGCGTCCTTCCTCTTTCTCTCGGTGCCGCCTCTCTCTGTGCCTTTCCTCTTTCTCTCTGCTCGACCGATCGCGATGTCGCTCTCCATAACCGCGCTCCTGGTACTCGCGGTAACGATACCGCTCCTCGTCACTATGAATGTTCATAGAACAAGAGCCTTCGCTTTATTGTGTTATGTTTTTTATACATGATGATAGTGATTATGAACTCATGGCCATATGTATATATACATTTAAGACATTTATAACTTACAAACAACTTTTAAGCTTAAAATTCTGGAGACAAAAAAAAGGGAGGCATCAATCAAACCTTTTCTCTCATGGCTCCTATTTAAATATTACAACTCTGAATATTTAACATTGTTTATCACTTTTGATGAATTGCAAATGCCAATGACTCATCATGCAGCATGTGAAAAATACATCATGTGTGTTTGTATGAATGGCTGTTTTTGTCCCTCTCACCTGGTGTAGCTCATAGCTGATGGGCTGTGCTCCCTCTCCCTCTCCCGCTCATGTGTCCTCTCCCGGGGACGGTCTCTCTCCTTGTCTCTCTTGTCATCTCGCCGGGGATAGTACTCCCAGGGTTTGGAGTTGTCCATCATTGGGGGCCATGGCGGAGGCACAGCTCCAGCCATTGGTGGAGGGTATGCACCTGAGAAATGTAAAGAGCAGGAGAGCTTCAGCCATTGGTTATTACATTGTGTTCAAATGCTTTGTTGAATGAAACTTTGTTCAAATCCCACTAGCTGTCTGTCAAATAATATCAAAAATAGCATTCTGAAATTACATTCTGTATTTAACAAGTTTGAAATCCTACCACACTAAAACCAATGATATTAATAGTAGGGAATATACATATGCTTTAATCTGTCAGATCTTTGAACTATAAACTGAAAACAATTGCTGATATTCGTTGTGCTGCTGAGGTTTAAAAACAGATAATTTAGTAAAGCTTCCTACTTTGAGGGAACGGGTAGGAAGGAACAGAGCGTCCATCGTAACCTCCAGGGTGGCCACTGTGGAAACAGAAAGAAGACAGCATGTTCCTGTGTGTGTGAGGACTGATCTTGTCAGTTACAGGCTGCAGTCCTGCTTGATTATGACAGGCTGCACTGTTTCACTAGGAAGAGACCACTGCTGTTTTTGTGAGCACTACTAGTCTGACCTATATTTACCCTCATCCAATTCTTTTGCACTTTGCATTGCTGCTGCAACAACATGAACCAAAATGTGCTTGGAGACACCCACGCAGTCTGTTCACCCAAGACCTGCTGTTTTGCATGTTATTTTGCTTGTGCAAATAAAAAAAGGCCTTCATAGTGTGTACATCTGTGTTTAGATGTGGGTTACCTGTCCATAGTGGGGATGATAGCAGGGGGGGGCCCACTAGGTGGAGGAGGAAAACCAGGAGGAGGGACGGTCATGGGCAACCCTATGAGGAAGAGAGAGGAGAGAAAATAAACATAAACAACAGACCGAGCAAATACAGAGTAAAATTGGACGATGTTGATGATGAACTTACTGGGCGGGGGGATGAGTGGGGGTGCAGCGCTGACACTGGGTGGTGGTGGAAGGAACGGAGGTGGGGGTATGTTTGGAGGAAGTGGTCCAGGAGGGAAGAAGGTGGGAATCTTAGCTGGAGTCGGCTCAGCGTCTGATTGTTCCGCAATCACCTACACAACAGCCGACAGGACAAGCTCAGCTTACAAACTAGAATTCAGCTCTGTTTTCATGAACAAGTCCAGACAACTCAGAACAGCTGTCTGTCTGCGTTGCTTCTGTGTACCTGGATATTGTTGCCATCTAAATTGTGTCTGCGTCGCCCTTCAACCCTGCTAATGGTGGCCGTCTGCCCACCGATCACATCTATTGTACCGCTCGTCTTCCTGGGAAAAAAAGTGAAAAATTAAAACATCAAGGCGCAGTATTCAAAACAAATGACAAATTTTCACATACACACCATCAACCACCATACACACGAAAAGCAATGCATGTAAACTACACAGTGTATCTAAGCCAAATAAAAACAAACATGTAATGACAACTACATCCTGATACTGGATTTGAGGCTGATTCTCATTTGAATTTTTTTTTAAAAAAGGTCACTGTATTTTTTAACATAAAAACATAAATTAGGGCTTTGGTCAACCAAAAATTTTAAAAAAAACCTTGTTCGCCTTATATTTCACAAATTCTGCAATCAACCAGTTGCTTGATGGGATACAAAAATAAGCACTTTATCTGTAGATTACTAATGTGCTAGTTAAGCTCTGATGAGGCTGCCTCTCTCTCGCACAACATTGAAGACAAATCCAAACATGCACTGCAACCCTGAACTTATCAAGACATTACCCAGAGGAGCTGTTAGTGAGAATGAAATGTCTGAACCAGTTGGAACAGACATAAAGAAGCCTTTACCCTGCCAGTTCCCTAGCACAACAATAGTGTAATAGCTGATGTGTATAAAGAGCAGCACAGCAAGCAAGTGGACGCATTAATGACACTGAGTGTGCCTCACCAAAACAAAAGAGAACTTCTAGTTGGTAAACGTTGTGCCTGACACAGATAACTGCCTGTTATTCGCTTGACGTTTGAAAGGGCACCTCCAGAAAACACCTGATTCTCTGCACACTTTTCGGAGTTTGTATGAGAAAAGAGCTTCTGTCTGTAATAACAGACGATCCTGTAGCACTTTCTGATTGGCTGTAAGTCACAGGTAAGAGCCTGTAAACACTGAGGGTTTCTATACCACGAACAGTCAAAGAGGAACGCATGCATGCAACGACTGGAGCTGTGCTGGCTGGCAAACAGAGAAGGATTAAGAAGCATTTTCCTCCTGATGAAAGTAACACAAGTGAATACGAATAATTTTCATAGGTCAGAAAAACCCATAACATCAACAGTGACTGTAAATCAAACCTGGAAGCTACTTTAGCATTTCTTGCTATTTTTGACCAACATATGAATCAATGCCAATATATGTGCAAAGAGGATCATATCTGCCACGCACTGGCTGGCCGATTCAGCAGTCTCAATGAAAACCAGATTTTTTTCATTAGTGCCAGAAACAACTGTGTCCCTAAAAGAAGACATGTAATAGCCAATTATATGGAGACTCGAGAAAACTATGCATCTTCACAGGGACCTAATTTTCCACTAGTCAGTGTTTATAAACAGTTAATTCAATAAAACCAATGTGACTTATGTTTGACTTTGAACTGCTCCAAAGTTTTATCCCTCACCTTTCTGCAAGTCCTATTAAATCAAACCACCTCTTGCCTTCAAGCAAAAGTCCTTCACTGTATCACGTCCTATCTGAACATCCTGTACTAATTTAAGATACAACTTATTAAAGAGGAATAGTAAAGGTCTTTTAAAAAAGTTTTTATCATATACAAGCCCATTAGCACAATGTTTTTAGCTTTTATAAAGAAAAAGTTAAAAACATTAATTATTTTGTCTGATTAAAACAAAATAAAACTTTAATTTAAAGCAAGTAATTCTCATAGTTATCAGAGGGAAGCCAAAACAGTGACCGGTGGATTCAGCTATAATGGCAATATGCTTTGTCTTTTCCCTTCTCTTTTTAAATCCTAACTTTTGTATACTTTTTTGGTTATGACATATGCACATCAATCATACAAAAAAAAGAAACATGGGTAAAAAGAAAGAAGCTCTGAGGTCTTTGAAGTGGCTCTTGGAGTTTTTCTGTGGTCACATTTCATGGTCAAGAAAAACACCAGACCCCTTGTTTCAGCATGTACACATTTCCCCATCAGGCCCATTTAATCTTGTAGGGAAAAGGCCATGCCCACTTACGTATAATAGGACATGTCCTGAACAGGCGGGCCAGTCCACTGAGGGGGAGAGATCCTACCATTTTGAAACAAAGGACAGGGGTAAAGGAGATGAGAGCAACATTGGCCCATTGGCCCACACAAACACTCACATAAAGCCCATGGGGTTCTGACCTATCTAAACCACAGGGACACTGGGAGACCTGAAGGAGACCAAGTGTGTTTCGTGTGAGTCAAAACTGCTGTCTTGGCATGTTATATTGTTACATTGAACATGCCATATTATATATTGTATTAGCAAAATAAAAAAATGTTTTAACTGTGCAGTTCCTATAAATACAAAAAACAAATCATTGCTGCCTCACAGAGCAGCCTGATAGTTTCGAGTTATGACAGTCTTCTCATCGCTCTACATTGATCTGATGTTTTTATCTGCCACTATTATTAGTCTGTGCCATGAGCACAAGCTTCTGCAGATGTTCAAGCTATGTGTATGATTAATCTGTTACAGATATATAATGTTTCCACCTCAAAAAATTCTAATGCAATATTTAGATTTTTGTCTTGACTTTGCAACGTCTCCACTTTTTTTCTGAATGAGAAAATGAAAATGAAATAAAAACAGATGGATGGAAACTCACCTATAGTTAGCTTAATTCTTGTGGAAAGTTTATGTGTGTTATTTGACCAAGTATCTTTACTATTTAAATATGGAAGCAGAAGTATTACCTGGTGACCTGAGTGATGGCTGACTTGTACAAGCTGACAGGAGATGTGAAGTCTGGCTTTGAGGTGTGAACAGGCAAACTGGATATGTCCTTCTCATTGCCTGTCCTGCCTTGTTGAACCTAAGGGAGAGGCAAAGAAGGCTTGTTTACATATTTCATATGCTAATTAGGAAGAGATCAGGAATCACATGAGCTGAATATTTTTGGCTGTCCATCATTTTGACAGATCAGAATGCTTCAGGCAATCTACCGCAACGTTTAAAAATTGGCACAACTGTCAGTAACCACCTCTCTGTCTTTGATTTCAAATTCATGGCTTTTTGTCCAGCTATCTTTAAGCATCACATTTACTGGCTATTGCACTTCAAAGCCTGGCTGTAAGAAAATGTCACAGCAGCTGAGTGTCTAAAGTTTCAGTAGAAAACTCAATTATTGTAATTTAGCCGATAAACAAGGTGAAACAGGGTTACTGACGCTGTGGAGAATGAGGGACAGGCAAATAACACTGATAAAGTTTATCAGTCAGCAGCAGAAAATGTTATGGGTCAAGCAGGTGGCAGCAAGAAGGTGAATCTCGTGTTACTACAGGAAAAAAGACCTTCACGTTTGATGTTGTGTTGACATTAAATGTGACCGCAGTCAGTGTGTGAGCAAAATGATGGGTAACAAAAAACTTTGACAGAATTTTTACAACTCTGTCCAACAAAGTGACAGACAATGAAAAAGTCTAATGCAAACTCTCATAGAGATAATGATTCTTGATTTTAAAGTTAATACTTTAAGATGTAGTAAAACAAGGTTATTTATAATAGAGGCAGTCTGTTAAGGGCAATGTAGAAATACAAGGGAGAGATGCAGGAGACAGAACTAAAAATACTTTCAGGAACTTAGCAGCAAGCTGATGACGGAGGGCAAACAGACAAGGTGGTGAAATGCAAAGAACAGACCAACAAGGACAGGTGAACCCCTCGTCACTCACAGTGATCTTGCTCGTCACAGAGCCGACAGTGGAGACCTCTAGACCCATGCGGAGCTTCTTCTGTTTTTCACAGTAAGCCTTCCACGTGTCTTCATTGAAGCCATAGTTAAAGTAGTCTGACAGATCCGCTCCTGAATTCACACACAAACACAAAACTTGTAATTCACTATACACACCTTACAGAGCAGGTACACATTTTTTTAACTGTTGAGTAGCTACACGCACACACACGCACGCACACACACACACACACACGCACACATACTGACCTGGCTTCCTCCAGGGCTTCTCTTCAAATGATTCCATTTCCACCTCCAGTACTGGAACTCCATTAATGTTTCCAGGAGCATCCAGATCTACTCCCTTCAGCTTGGTGGCTAATTAACACAAACAACTCACTGTACATTATATCTATGTTTTGATTCTTTTGAACAGAACAGTTCAGAATAGTACAGAAAAGAAAAGGCAGTTTTTATCCAGTCACACAGAAAAAAAAATGATACCTTGTCCGTAAGGTCTGGAGCCTGTTGTCTTTATGTTGAGATTGACAGGTGGAGCTCCATAAGGTCTGACAGAAATACAAAATGAACAAAACCATTTAACAGATATATCACAAGGTCTCCTGTGACATTTACCACGTGTACTACTACACAGAATGTGATTTTTAGGATTAATCTGTTAATAGTGTGCAATTAAAAGATCAACGCTATTTTCAGTCACTTTTAGAAGCTGCACTCCAAATTTGATTATGCTCAATTTTTATGACAAGATATTTATGCATTAGGTCATAGCACTAAATAATTCATAGTGTTTTAGAAATCAAAACCATTATTAAGACTGAGAGCTTAGCTGTATGAGCATCTGGCTGAAACACTTAATTTCTCTTTATTTGTAACTTATAACAAAGCATTGGGTTAGCTTTAAATTTAAAATAGCCAATGCCCCCACATAAATAATGCAACACTTTGACTAAAACCTACGTATACTGTGGTGCTCCAGTTTTTATGTCTCCAATGGTAACACGGACATCATCGTCGTCATCATCACTGTCGCTGTCACTGTCAACATCCTCTCCTGCAGCTTCACCTGTGGCCTAAAAGATGAGGAAGACAAAAAGAGACAAAAAAGAAAACCTGTGAGAGAAATTAAGCTGGACAGCAGACACAGTACAGTATGTTGCAACACATGCTGTGACTGCGTGCATGCAAGTGGCCTACCTCAGAGGCCACGCCATTCCCTGTAGCGTGTGCAGCAGCATCCTCTGTTGAAGCATCAGCAGGTGCACTGCGGATGAAATGAAAAATTATACTACAATTAAATAGCAGATGATAAAACCATCTTTTCATTAAAACAATAAACAGGGCAGAACTGGGATAAACCAGGAGCCAGGATTAAAAGAATCAGTTTGTAAACAAGAAAGCTTATTTTTTTAATCAACTTTTATTCAGTTATTTTATTCTGTTGGTTTTAAAAGTATTGAAGTCTTGCATTATCTGTAGCATAGCGAAACAGTGAGATCAGTTGAATAATGATGTTGATTAACTGGTCATTCAATGCCAACTTTTCACCCATATATGTTTACACACTGATATCATACATATTGAAAACAGTGTGCCTTGCTAAACAAATGGTCTGTTTTGAATATTATATGAAAATATTACATGTGCTAAGAATACGTTTCTTTATGCTTCTTCTTTTTTAACTTGTGTTGCAGTGAGTAGTTCTTCTTCCTTCCTGTGTAAGTATGAGTTTCTTTAATCGGTTAGGCAAATCCAAGGTGTTAATATTGGTGAATACAGATTCAGTACCTGACAGCAGCATTCAGTTTGGCTTCTTCGTCTTCATCTTTGCTCTCAGACTCATCTGAAAGTTAAAAAATGCATAACAGTTCTTGTCACCATCAAAACACCCGAAGGCTGCTTTAGTATCACATTTTTCACAAAATCTACAGAGATAAAGTGAAGTGGTATTTTACACATTTTGAAGTCGACTACTTCAATTAATATCGCATTTTAAATGTTTTTTTTTTTCTCATGTCATACGGCTGCAAAGGCCGACAGAATCAAGTCAAGCAGGCGCGGCTAGCTTAGCTTTCATGCTAACACTCGAGCTATTCTTCACATAATAGCAGTCAGTGTTGTTTGTTAACAGTTCATTCGCTAAACAGAGGAGCACACACGCTGATTCATGTCCCTGACGATCAAGAGGAGTCGTATTTACGGTCATTAACTGTCTTTTTTTACCTCCATACAGCCATTCCTCCTCCTCATCTCCAGCACTTGCGTCGGTGGTGGTTGTTTTGTCCGCCTCCTCCGCAGACATGTTTAGCTAACGAGGAGCGCTAAACAAACAGCAGCCTCACGAAAACAACGTGTAATACAAGTTTCTTAATTCAGAAACACGAGCACAATTTCTTCCTTTATCAAGGAAACGTGGTTATGCATAAAAATTATGCCTTCATAGATACATGTTCAACCTCTGCGATTTAGCGTGACCCCGGAAGAGATTCCTCTTTTTCTTCTTCTTGGTCGAAGTTTTACGGCAGCAGGCATCCAAAATGTTGCATTACTGCCACCGTCAGGCTTTATTCTCCGCCAGTCTTAGAGATGTATGGCCCGTCCATGGACGTATAACGTTTGAAAGTAGTCTTCTCAGTCACGGAGGAGGTTGCTGATGTCCTGCTCGAGTCAAAGTGTTGTTACAGAAAACTCAGCGCCCCCAGCGAACAAGACACATCACGATTAATTACAGATCTACTTATTGGCTTCCATGTATCAAAGGTTATAAAGAGTGTGATAACCTAAAATGTAATTTTTTAAAAAACACGTTGTAATAATATAAGTGTACCTGTCGTTATAGTATATAGTATCTATAGTATACACATTATTTTTTTCACAGTCTAAGGAGAACTTGGCTGTTGCAATTCTTCGAAGAAAAGATGATTTTTCGAAGGAATTGTACCAAATCCTCTGATTCTCCTACAAAGAAAGCTCATTATCATAATTATATGACATTGAGGTTTTGAGCACCCTTTTCTGTAGGAAATATCATGTCAATCTTCTCCATAGTTATTTAGGGTTCTAGCCATTCTGGGAATGAAGATATCTGCAATTCAAATTTAAACAACAACAACAACAAAAACACAGACCATTAGAAAAATGCAGGCAAAGTGAAAAGTGCAGGTTCTTTTATTCACTGCTCTGCAAAAAAAAAAAAAAAAATATTGATGCACTCCACCCGTAATGTTCCTGATGCAGCATTAAGACTGTGGTGGATTTACTGAAGGGCTACAAGATGTAATGCTCTGCATACTATGACTTGCTAGCAATAACAGTGTACACACAGGGCAGGTTATTGCTGCAAACAGAGAAACCACTCTGTAGCTTTTAATGACATTTGTATACCACTTCTCTAACAAAAACTCACTGATTATGTAGAGTACATAACAAACACTAATAAGATTACACAATGAAAAAACAGGATTAAATAAGAGCAGACACTAAATGACAGTGTCCTATCATCCAAAAGATGTAAATGCATACTAATCATATGCATCTCTCAATGCATCACATCAACTAAATGCTGGGGAGCAGATGCAATAACAGCAAATCAAGGTCACCTTTCGATATATAAGACTAGAAAATGTTAGAGGAGCTAATTCTACTGACCTATGCATGCACCCTTTGCATGTATCAGCTTAGTAGGTCATGGAGCTTGGAGTTAAATCCATTAAATACCCTAAAGGCGATTCTCAGATTAATTCCTCAAAAAAAGGTGTTGCTGTAACAGGTATCATTTAAAATCCAGCTTTTCCCAATGGCATCAACCGCAAATATTAGCATTTATCATTCATATACTCATAATACAAGTTTACACAGATTGCAGTTGTGTTTTTTTCCTCACTTGCAGAGAGCTGCATCCTTTCACAAGTTGATGAAATAAAGCAGCAGCTGCAGGCTCACCATCAGTAAAACGAATCTCATGGTTGCTGTTGTGGTTCTGTTTGCACAAGAAGTTGTCCAGTTAATGCAAGACGATTGTTGATGCATTAATGGCCTTTGACCAGTTAAGTGGAGGCCACTTTAGCTTTGAAAGTAATTGACAAGGAAATGTATGGATTCTCTCACTCTGTCCTTTTTTTTTTAAAGATAGTTAGCTTTGATCACTTCTATAGGGTGGTTATATAGCAGTGTGGACAACATTCGTACATACTTTGATGCATTGATGGCTAAAATGAAATTAAAAAGAATTGACATGAACACACACAGAGAAACAGAATGGTAATTTTACATTTGTGAGTAAAATTATTTATTTGTTCACAGTATACACACACACTTACACACAAACAAACATGCATACAGAAGGAGGCGGTGCAGAGAGGATGCCAGTGGCCTCTGATCAAACTGATCGGATTGATATTGCTCACCTCTCCTCTTCCTCTTTGGCCCTCTCTGCCTCTCTGATTGCAGTCTCCCTCTTTTTTCTGACTCTTTTCCACTATTTGATGCTTTTTTTTCAATCTATCTGTTTAATCAATTGTAACGCTCCTGGACACTCAAATTTTTCTAATTGAATTTTGCTTGGTTGGTATGATCCTAATTAGATGAAGCTTTGGTAAAGCACTTTTAACGTCTTATAAATCCTACCTTTAAGTTCATTTTGTTGGAACTGTTCAAGGGTGACATTTCTGTCCGTCCAACCTATTGACACCAATGAGGATGGACTAAATAACAGACACAAGTCTCTGTTGTATAATTTAATACATCAACAGAATTCCAAATAATTTTTTCCAAAATGGCCATCAGCATCTCTCTCAAACAGAAATGATGATAACCGAACATTTGACCACCATGAGAGCAGCATTAATACAGAACTAATGTGTAAGACTTCATTGATGTTACTTAGGTGGACATTATAAATGGCCAGTATACAACACAGCAAAGAGGTACAATACAGCACAACAAGTGAATGTATTATGGTGAAAACCAGACAAGAAAACAAACTTTTGAAAAAAATTAAAGGAGGGGGAACTTGTTAAAGGAGTTTGGAACAGTTTTATGGGTTGTTGTCTGGGTTTGTGACCTGCTCTGATGTGATTTGCTGCTTCACTTACCTTTTTTTCCATGACCCGTTCTTCCTTCTCCTCCCTTCTCTCACTTTGCATCCCTTTTTTTAACCCCTCTGCTCTGCATCCTCTACTTACTTCCCGCTCCTCATTTACCCTCCCCTTCACCCTCTGTATCATACCGTCTCTCTCTGTTTGGCTCCATGCTCCCTCCCTCCTTCCCTCCCTCCCTCCCTCTGTCCATCCCTCTCTCCTTACGGTGGATTAGGGCGGTTTACAGCCTAGTCGATGCTAATCGGGTTTATCCAGACAGAGGGCGATCATTGGGCTATCAGTAATTACACACGCTGATATTAGCTTACACAGTGCTCTGGCACATTTTCAATCCACATCATCTCTTTGGACCAACCAGGTTATCTCAACAGCATGATGCCATACATGACAGCTAAACAAGGCAGTTTCTCATCTTTTGTTTTGCAACACAAAGATCCATCTGTTTTGAAAATGAATGCATGAAAATGAGACAAACTGTTTCAAATCTGATTAGAATAAATGTATTTTTTTTTCTTCTGATGTACAATTAAGATTTAAGATTAGAAATAATTTACTTTGCCATTATGTTTTGCATCAGAGGTTGACTGCAAAACTGTGAATAGCTAACAGAATTCCCCTCTATTTTAATGCTTCAATAGAATATTGAACATCTGAAATGCAATTATTTCCTCTCGCTTGGAAAGTTGGAAGAGAAGACGGACACCACTCTTACACAATAAATATAAAGCCACTGCCAGTTAGCTTAGCTAAGAACAAAAACTGGAAACAGAGGGAAACAGCCAGCATGACTCTGCCCAAAAGTAACAATACCCACCTTCCAGCACCTCGAAAGCTCATTCATAAACACCAAATACTTTGTTTATTTGAAAAATAAAAAAAGTAGTATAAAAAATTAAACTTGAGTTTTTTTCTGGATAACCCTCTTAAAAATTCATTTTTTATTTTATTTTTTTTGCACTCAAAGTTTTGTATAGATTACAAAAAGAAAAATAACAGTGGTATCAATCTTGCTTTTAGGTGTTAAGCAGTTTAACTATTTTTTAGAAGGCTGCAAGTGAGAAAAATGAGAACTCTCATCTATGACATACATCATAGGATTCAATCAAAGTAAATCACATTAAAGTGAATCTACAGCCTTACCTCGTTTCTCTGAGGAAATGTTCTTTATTTTTTTTTATTTTTTTAAACCCACCTCTTAGTCCAAACTGTTCAATGGGTCATAATTGATAAATGAAACACCACAATTGAACCATGGATGGACACTTAACAACCACACGGAGTGGTTGCAAAAAAAACCTCCAGTGCACCGACTGTATTAAAGGAAAGACAAATGGACCAAGATATCAGGTTTATAATGTCCAGTCAGCAGACGGAGAACAGTATTGAATTGCATCAGAAAAAAAAAAGAAAAAGTAATGCTGAGCTTTTGGCCAATCAATGACAGAAGAAATGATGATGTATTCTTCGAGCTAAAATGTATGTGTGTCCAAGTGTGTGTCTATTCATGTTAGTCTCGTGCAAGTTTTGTGCTAACAGGCAAAAAAAGGTGTGTGTGTGTGTTTGTGCCTGCCCGAGGGTGTGAAGATAGCTCCATTTGTAGGTGATTAAGTTAGGATGTGTGTGTGTGTGTGCGTCACGATAAAGCAGAAAGGAGAGAGAGAGAGAGAGAGAGAGAGGACAGAGGGGGGAGAAAGGAGAAGGTGAAAGAGAATAAGAGAGAGGGACTGAGGAGAGAGAGGAATGTTTTTCATTACGTAATCTAATTTAAGTGGCTATTTTTCTTGTATAAAACCTCTGTTGCCCTCTGCGAGACCGCTGTCCTCATCTGTCTAAAAGCACTGAGTGAGTCATGCTGTGGGTCCACACACACACACACACACGCACACACACACACCAAGTCACAGTGAGTCAGCCAAGATCTGCTATAGATGCTCACTTCAATGATGAATAATGTAAAAGGCAAATGCATATAAACTGCTCAAATGACATGTGAACTCAATGGACAATCAGACACATGGATGATCCTGATAGATGCATGCTTACAGCCAAACACACATGGTGACATCTTCATAGAGCATATGGACAGCTGGACTATGGGTTTAGGAGCAGATGGATTGTACTTTGACACCTTGAGGTGCAGGTTTCCTATTGTCTGAATGCATATTATTCAGCAGAGGGTCTCCAGCTGGACAGAGACAAGTTAAGTGAATCTGGCATTGATGCAAAAGTTTTGGTAAAATGGGCTTAAACAGTTGAGTCAGAGAGGTAGGTGATACCACTGTCATGTTAAAAAAAAGCTTCATCCTGCAGGTGATAAACTTGTCTTAGCTTAGCCTATCAAAAAGACTGAAAACAAGGGGAAACAGCTGGGCTCTGTCTGAAGGTAACAAAATAGGCAACACCCACCAGCACCTCTAAAAGTCACTCCCTAACACATTATGTGTCGTGTCTTTAATTTGCACACACACGGAAGTGTAAAAAGGATAATTAGCAGTTATTATTTTCTGGCCTCAAACAGTTCCCAGGCAATTAGTGGAGACTCAAAGAGGGTATAATTCCCAACTAAGAATTAAAAATGTGTGATGTAAAAATTCTTTTTAAATATCAGGAGTCAGTCATGATTTTCCAAAATTGCTTTTTGGCCCATGGTTGTTCATTTAGATAGAATTGTTTCCCCAGTTCCGGGTCTTGTGTAACTGCTGTAACCTTTTATTAAATAGTGAAATTGACTTCTTGAAAATTAATTTTGCTCAGTCTAAGACCTGTACAGTGTAATTTTTTTTTTTTTTGTTAAGCTTTTTAGGCTATATGCCCTAAAGAGTCTTAAAGTCGGATGTTTGACCAGATTGTGAGGCTGACCCAATTTTGGGTAAGAAACAACAACAGTTTTGTGCTGCAAATGTGAAATACCCCTTTGAGGCATCACTGTCTGCAAAAAAATGTTTCTGAGACCAATGGTTTGTCCCTCTCCCACGACAGACTTCAACCCCAACTCTCTTTTACAAACCTCACTCTCCAAATATCTTAGCATATTTTAGATTATTTGATGAAAAATGATGAAAAATCCCAGTTTCAAACATATAACAGTCTATTTTGCATAGTTTCCTTGGAAAAAATATGCTTTGTTACAATGACTAACTTGACTCACAAAGAAATGTGTAGCCATTTGAAGTGCTTATCTTTGTTAAAGAGCAGACAGTTTATCTTCTTTGCATAGATGTTAGCAGGAAAAAAAAACGTCCAAATGTCCAGAAACTGGGCCCCAGTCTGAATGAGTGTGTGTTTGTGTGAAGTTTTCCATTACTAATCATATATTTCCAGGAAATTACACTAAAAAAACAAACTAATTAAGTAAATAAAAACACTTAAATTGATGCTGTGCTTTGGTCTCAGTTTGGTTAGCCTCACCCTGCCATCATGTGCTGAAAATGGCATGAAGAGCACTGAGGCCATGCAATGGTTATGAATCATGTGTGAAAAAGGAAATAAAAACCCACAATGATCCCGTTGTCCTCCCCCCATGTTCCTTTTGAGCAACAGGAAACGCACACAAATAGAAAGATAATAAAACATTTAAAACTAACACAAACCAAACGCACACACACACACTCACACACACGCACACACACGCACACACACGCACACACACGCACACACACACACACACACACACACACACACACACACATACTTAAACATGCAAAACCAGCCCCAAGCATGAAGCAAACTACATGGCTCTAAAGGCCTCTTAGTCACACTGAGCATGATTTTTAGATTCTTCTCTAAAAAAAAAATTGTTACAATTTTGGTCAGCTATTTTAATTTTGTTCCAGTGCAGACTGTTAGTCTCTTTAATAGATTAATATTTATCACAAAGTTATAGTAAGTAGACCCCCTTAACCAAGGTTGGGTGAGTAAAATAGGCACAAATATGGTTAAAGTATACCCTGACAGACCAGTTTGTTTCAGTTTTTTTGTTTTTTATTACAGTAATTGCTCAGTTAGTTTCAAATTTGGTTGGCAAAGTGCATCAGTAGTACACAGATAACAATGAAATTGTAAATGACCTCAGTTAATACAGCTCCTTACCTGATGAAGGTCTAAGAGGCAGAAACAGCGAGTTCAAGTGACTAAACAGTGTTTGTTGGAATTCAGTTCTTCGTTCATTTCTACTTCTTTCTATGCAACTTTTTTTTTATTACTGCTGTTCTAGCAAGTTAATTTCCCCAGTGTGGGATAAATAAAGTCTTATTATAGATGCTAGTTTTTAGTCTTATGAAACAGACAATGGTGTGGCACAATTAAATTCAGTGTAAAACAAAAAAAAAGTGGCCTCCTATATTCAATAGTATCAAATTACATATTTGTCAAGATTTATTATAAAACTGGGATTTTTTTTGGGAACAGTCAAGGAAAAACATTATTAAATGGTACGTTGGTGCGTCAGTGCGTGTGATTTATGCACTTTTGAAAATGTTTCCAAAAGAATTACAATGTTCAAAAAAACATGGGCAGTAAAGGCAGCAGTCTGATAGTAACTGATATTAGATCTTTATTGGGGTGTAGTGGGTGTGGAAGCTAATTTAGTTGGTTAATTGACTTCTCGTGGGTTTTAAAGGTAATTAAATCTATAGAAAGTGAGACTACTAAGAAATTACTGATAAGAGATGGAAAAAGTGACGCCAGGAGTTGCATCATAAATTGAACGGAAACCTCTGCCTTGTCTGTGGAAACATACAGCGATCATCTTATGGATGAACACTCATTTCTTTGTATTTGTGTATAAACCAGCACTTTATCGAGGAAAATCCTTACATTACACATTCTTTTCTAGCAATGACTGTGTAAAAAAACGGTGAGGATCGCTCCGGTAAAAACCGACTCATCACCTTGGCCAGTGTCCAGCCAATGCGGGACAGAAAGGAGTGGCAGCCATCCAGAGAGGGGAGGCGCTGCACTGTGTCTTTAAGCACCAGTGAAATCCATCAGGGGGAGTCTCAACCTGCCGGATCATTGTGTTTATGCGCTCATCACGGTGGAGGGTCCTGCTCTGTGTTATTGCTGTAGATGGGATCTGGTGTTGTTTGAAGCTCATGATGGTTCCTTCTGCACCTGAAACGCATGGAGTCTATTAACTAGCTTAAAAAGCGCCTAATCATGAGATGCCACTGGGTTCTTTTTGCCTCACATTTTGTTTTGCTGCCACTAACAGGTAAGAAAACAACTTCAGCCTTATAGAAATGATTAAAATGTGTTTGAATTATTCCTGGGTTCTTAATAATGACTTTTTAAAGATCATATTGTATATCTTAACCGCATTATACTTTCATGATGTCATAAATAGACTAATTATATTGTAGTAATATCTCATTCCAAGTGAAATAAAAGTAAACCATGCCTCTTTTAAAGAGTTAATAATAACAATGATTGCATTGTAGACAAAATTTGTGCTTTTAACTCAACAACTCCAAAACCTATATTGATATTTTCTTTCCCCTCATGTGTTGTCTGTGACGGTCCATGTCCTTTCAGATGACTAGAGTGTTGTTCTGTCTCATAATATTGTGCTTTGTAGGCGTCTTTTTTGTCCATAATTTGACTATTTCAAGGGTGAACAGCGGCATGTAGCCCGTTTGCGCATATTTAGTGCAGCTTCTATTACATGTTTCGGTCCCTGAAAAGCGCAAACGGTCCTCACATTGTTTTAGAAAGGCGGTCGACATTTTTCACAAAGTGGTGTCTAACGGTTCTGACTAACCAACCTGCCACCGCAGGCCTGCAGCGCATATCAACACTAATTTGCGTTATTACTGTGTATCGAGATAAGGCGGAGGTGCCTTTGGGCTGTTTTGACCGGCAGGCAACAGGTGTGTGTGTATGTATGTGTGCGCGCGCATATGAGTGTGTGTGTGTGTGTGTGTGTGTGTGTGTGTTCACCGGGACCTCAATTTACTTGTGGGTTAGGACTTTGTTTTAGGGTTGAAGTCAGAATTAGGTTAATATGAGAGTTTAGGATAAAACAATCAGTTATAATGAACTAGGGAATGTATTTATCACAGGGCCCCCTAAGACAGGTGTGCAAGGATATATGTGTGTGTGTGTGTGTGCGTGTGCGTGTGCGTGTGTGCGTTTCCATCACTATTGGAAGACGATTAATTATTTATCCCGCCGAAATAAAAGAGATTAAGTTGTGCGCCCCAGCTGCAGAGGGAACAAAAGAAACACAGCCTATCTGTGAACACAAACACGCCCCGCATCACCTTGACATCTCCACTTCTCCCACTGCTGCAATGAGAACTTTGTGTGTTTAGTCACGCAAACAGCCTTAGTGCGTTAAACCTTATGCTCACCTTTCTAACTAATAGCTGCAAAGAACACATTCACATGGATAGTATCTACATGATACGCATGCTCAGCCTGCAAAAACACAAATATTGGTATTTGAGAAGGGGATTATTTGCATGCACATGCCTCTTTTCCTTGGTTACTCAGCCAGGCCCGAAGGCAAAACAGTCACATGAAAATCTTGTTCTTGAAATGGCGCCTATCATGTGGAAATCTGCCAAAAAAAAAGTTAAAAAAAAAACAAAAAAAAACAAAAGGAAACTTGAAGAGGCTTTGCTGCTGAGGTTCAGAGGAAAATATTAGTTAGTTTACTCATCTTAAGGGGATGGATTCAGGGGCCTTAATGCATGATTACTCAGCGGGTAGGCAGCTCATAATTATTGATTGTTCAATTGAGCCATGGTGGTTTGATAGCACTCTGTCTTAAGGGGCTCTCTGCCAATCATAACATCATATTTAACTGTCACATTATGTGCTACTCTCTTGTCAGTGGAGCTGAAATGATAACTAACATTTGTTGATTAGTTGATCAAAAAACAATAATCAGTAATTGTTCTGATATTTTGGCAGAAGTACTACAAAAATATTTTGTTACAGCTTTTCGGTTGTGGGAATTTGCTGTCTCTGTCTCATGTGCAAGTGAAACAACCAAGAGGCAGTTTGATTCCCAGGAAATTGATTAATTGTAACTATTTTCTAAAATCTTGAGTACTGAGCAGCCATTGAATTAGCCAACAAAATAATATTAATAGAGACTGATGGTGAAAAAAAACTTCTTTCCATAGATCTTCAAACTTGACTTCAAACTCCATCTCTTTCTTGCTGGTTGTCATAGTGGTAATAATTCATCACATCTCCTGAAAGCAGCAGGATTTTTCCGTCTGCACAAGATCTTAACCCAAGCTGAACCTATCACAGCCTTTATAAATAGCATCCAGGTCCATCCAGGCATACGTCAACCATACTGTATGTTCTCTGTTCCAGTGTGGTGCGAGCCAGTCATCTCCCCCAGCGGGCCTCATGTAGTCATTCCCAAGAAGGGGAAGTTGGAGCTGCGTTGCCATGACAATGCCACGACATCTGGCACCTCGTCCCGGTTGAGGTGGCAGAAGGAGAGGGCTCGCAGGCTGGAGGGAGAGGTGGAGGAGGGCGGAGTGGCTTATTTCAAGGTGTCAGCAGTGCAGCCCTATCACATGGGCCTTTACGTGTGTGTCAACAACAGCTCGCTGGAACACAGCTCCATCTATGTTTATGTGAAAGGTGGGTGTGTGAGTATTGGTAGTGATGGAGGGAGAGCAAAGGATTGCACATGCACGTTTGTCTAGTGACACTGATCAATACAAAGTTCTCTCTCTCTCTCTTTTCATCTCTTTAGACCCCCTGAATGCCTTCCAGCGGACAATGGTGAATGTCATCCTTGTGCGTTTAGGGGAGAATTGCACCATCCCCTGTCTTGTGACTGACCCTGAGCTCACTCAAATGGCTTTGGAGACCTGTGATGGGCGACCTTTGCCCACCGGTATGAGCTACCGCAGCAGTCATCAGCGAGGCGTCATCATCAACAATGTAAGAAAGGAATATGAGGGCTGTTACATCTGTGTGGGACAGCTCGGTGGAACCAATGTGACGTCGAGCCAGTACACTGTGGATGTACGACTTGGTGAGTGAAAGATATGGCAGGGTTATTAGTAGCATTTTTGTTTCCTAAAACTGTAATTCGTGTTAGTAAAGGGGTTTGACACCACTTTTTAATTGTTATACTTGTGTCATAGCATTACAAGATTTGTTCCTTTGGTGATAATTAGTCCAAAAGGTAAGAAGAACAATAGAGTGGTTGTGTTGGCAGTAAAAGGATTAAAGGTGAGACTCTTTCCATTTTTACTGAAGGTATAAATAGTAAGAGAAGGTCAGATCTACAAACAGTGAAAGTCATCAGGAAAAGGGATAGCCTGCTATCCATCATGTAGCCTACATTTTCAGCCTAAAAGTGGCCATTGTCCTCCAGTAATTAGTCAATGAAGGGAAAAGCCCACGGGGAACCATAATGTAGGTTAATTGTCCCGATTTTTGTTTCAAAGAGAGCAATCATGTAAATACAAAGTAAACTGTCACTCCCCACAGCCACAGCTGTTTGTCTGAAAGCAGAGCGACTCATCAGATGAACTGTGGGTATAAACCTGCCATAAGCTGACTATTTCAGTCTGCGTTCTCCTCACCTTGTGCTATCTGTGTTTTGTCTGTTTATTGCTGCATCAGTCAAACAAGTCAGAGGGATTTTTCCCCTTCAGAATGATAATCGGTGCAGCCGGACCTTTCCCTGGCACTGATACAGTACTGTGGAGATAGGACTGGTTTTGGCAGAGTATCAAGCCAAACATCTGAATAATGTGGGGGAAAATGTTACATATAATGGTTAATGTCTTCTTCTGATATAAGATACATCCTTTTGTATGAGCTATTTGAAGGTGGCCTCTTAATGTTCAAATGTTTCTTATGATTAAAACCTGCAATTCAGAAACTTTAATAAAAAATATCTTGGAGAAATCTTAGAAAATAGGCGCCTTATATGTTTGATTGTAATTGACAGACAAATGATACACCTGCTATGTTAACAAGACTAAGAGTCAACATCCCTGCTAGCTGCTTTAGACTGCTCAGTGCTGCTTTGAGCCAAATGCAATTGATGACATGCTAACATGCTCACAATGATAATGCAAACTTGCTGCTGGTAAAAACGTAGCATATTTACCATGCTCACCGTCTTAGTGTAGGATGTTAGCATGCTAACATTTGCCAATTAGCAGTATGGACAAAGAGGGGTTGAGGTTGATGGAAAAGCTGTTGAGTTTGCAGGTGTTCAGTCATAAACTTAAGTGTTGGACAAATTTAAATTGATCACTAAAGTCAGTGGTAGCCTCAGGGGATCACTAATGTCTGTACAAAACTCCATAGCAATCCATTAAATTGTAATGGTGGACAGACCAACACTGCAATTTGTGGCGCTGCTAGCATGGCTACAAATCTCCACGAGAGACCATGAAGCATCCTGACAAAGATCGGTTTCAGATCAGATCAGCTGGTCACAGCAATAAAAAAAAACTTACTTCATTATGCACATTGCAGATAGATTTGGCAAACAAGTTTTAAAACATAGTAGAATTACATGAATAAGAAATGCATCATAAAATGTGTCTGTGGAAGCTGATGGTGTTTCTGTTCGTCCCTGCTCTGCATCAGCATTTTCTGTCTGGTCTGCAGTGGAAAGGAGTCTGAACAGAGATGAGCTGGGAGAAGCTGGGACGTAGTGTCCTTTCGACTGTTGGTGAGAGGGAGTGAGAAAAGAGATGTGAGGGAGGGAGGAGCAGAGGGATTACAGTCCCATACTGAACAAAGCTTTGTAACGGTGCATGAAGGCTGCGTTTGGGGTAAATAGAATTACAGCAGCCTTTGCCAAACACAGACCATGAAGTGACGTCAGACAGCATTTAATACTGGGAATTAATCATCTGGTTCATACATGTACAAACACATATGCAAATAATGGACACGAGTGCTTTGTTGTGAGTGTTTCTTTGTCCTCTTAAGAAATCCTTGCCACAAAGCAAACACACTTCTGAAGGACGGTTATAGTGGTATACAGTTAAGGCATGTATTTGTCATGTTTTTATGAGTGTAAAATATCCAAATTTATTTTCAGCAGCATTTAAAATATTTCAGAGAGCAACACTGTTGCTAACATGCATGTAGAGTCATGATTCAGACAATGAGCCACATCCAAATCCAGACATTGTAAACTCATAACTAATGTGCAGGATCAGGACATAATGATTTAAGAGTCCTTGTTGCTCTTAGTTATGATTAATGCAATTGGAGTAAATATAAAAAGAAGGTGGAGGAGTTATTTTACTGTGCTTGTGTAAATAAGCTACCGATTATGATATCATTGCTTTTGCATTTCTTGATCCAGTTCCAGCTGTGCCTCCAGTGGTGAAACTGTCCCAGAGAGGTACTGTTATCCTGAGAAAGGGAGAGCAGTTCCAGGTTACCTGCAGCTCCACCAACGTCAACCCGGACTTCAGTCTTAAGTGGGATTTCCCTTCAGCAGCGGTGAGATTAATGCAGAGATAGACTTGCACAGCCGACTGTTTTTCTGCTGTCTTTGTGTGCAGGGGTTGGGTGGAGGGATGGGAAACTTTTTGTTTTTCTAACTGGTTTCCTTTAAAAATATTTACCTCTATCAGTGACCCAACAGCAAAATTTCTAGACTAGTTAGATTTTTTTCAGAGTTACCAAACAGTGAGGACCAAAAGCTTATCTAAGTTATATTTATGAGAATTTGAGGAGTGTAATGTGATAAAGAGACCTGGATTTTTTGATTACACACATATTCAAATATTTTGTAACACAAAATATTTTAGGATTTAACAGTTCTTGGGTAAATAATAATGTACCTGATAGTATAGGAACGTGTTTGAAGCATTATTTTTGGAGCTACAGTTTACAAAAACACAACCTTTTAATTGAATTTAAAAATTATAAAACATTTGCTGCAACCCTGGAGTTGTTTTTCTAATCCTATGTTGGCTGTCGGGGATAAAACACTGTTAAAATAAAACTGGAGGGAATGTTTTCTCTCTGTTAAAAAGTTGATCACATGAAAACAGTGGATCTGTTGATGTGCAACACTCACCTTTGCCCCTGATGCCTCGCAGCATCCCAATGAGTCCCACACGTCTCACATCCTGTCTGGTTCCCGTGGTTATCAGCGCACCAACTCGCTCTCAATCACAGCTGTCAACCAATCAGACTCGGGTTCTTACCGCTGCTACGCCCTCAACGAGCGAGGCACCAATGCCACGGCGGTGCAGCTGTTTGTTCGTGGTAAGTATTGATGATGGTGTAAAGGCTTTTTACAGGCAGTCAGAGCCACAGACACTGCACATATACACACCTCCCCCGACTGGATGTGACCACCTCAACTTCTACCACCCCCCACCTTTGGAATATTCACAGGAATATTTGCTGTTGGTCAGAAAAGAGAGATTAAAACTTAACCACTAGAAACAGTTTTAACTCCTGAAACAACATTTTTTAAGGCATATAATCTCTCATTTGCATAGAATGCAAATTAGTAGATGCCTCAAGGAACCAGCTCTTATCAAGTGTTATTCAATACCAGTGAGAACATTTAAAAATCAAAACCAGTCTACACATGAGTTAGGCCACAAAAGAGATGATCCAAAAACCCTGTATTTGCCATATCGGCTGACTTGAATTTTTACAGTTCAGTCTTTTTCTACTAGTTTCTGGCTTCTTTTAATAAACGGTATGCACATGTCCAATCACTATTTTGTTGTTTTTAGATAAGTGGAAGAAGGTTTAGGCACATTTCATGAAGCACCTCATTAGGCATTTTGGAAAATCTGTAGTAAATATTAAAGATGATTGAACATCAAAAGACATGTAAACCACGAGTTTATTTTAATGCCACATTAAATATTTACTGCATAGACTCATGACACAGTTTTGTTTTTGCTTATCTGTAACATATGTACTTAAATGGACTACAAGTATAGAGGTGAACTTTTACTTTTAACATCTCCGTTGTCCTTCAGAGCAGGGGTTCATTGCCATATTAGGAAGCTCAGGTCCAGTCCATGCTGATGTCAAAGAGGGGGAGAGCCTGAGCCTCAGAGTAGAGTTTGATGCCTATCCTGCACCAATCTCCCTGTCCTGGTCTTACAACGGCAAAAAGCTCCTCAACACCACCGAGCATGTTATCACCATCCACCGCCAGAAATACAGGTACATAGAGTAAGCAGTATATCTGCGAGAACACACCCACGCACAAACACACACACACACAATTTAAAATGTACCTTTGTTTTATCAGATACGTCAGCGAGCTCAGATTGGTGAGGGTCCTCGGCACAGAGGGCGGGATCTATAAGTTCTCGGCCAGTCACGAGGATGCATCTGTCGATCATTTATTCCACGTGTACGTTAACAGTAAGTAGCTCTCACAGCTGCTCCATTGATTTGTAGAATTGGAGAATACACAATGCTCTTGAGGTCTCTAGGTTGTAATACAGACGTAATGTCTCTACATTCAACATGTCTTTGAACCTGCCAACATTTTTCTCTACAAGGTAAGCCAGTCATCATTGCCCAGGAAGGCCCAGTTGATGGACAGGTGCGGTGCATTGCTGCTGGTCACCCCGTCCCTAAAATCAGCTGGTACTTCTGTAAACTGCCCCACACCAGGTATATCAAACATTTATTGCACTTCTTTCCTAAATGAAAAATGAAAAATGTCCTTATTTAACTGTATTTGCTTTGTTTTCATGTCTAAGTCAGAATAAGACTGGACAGATGATGATGATGCACAGCTACTGGATTATCTTGATCTTTGTTCCAGCAGCAGCACTGGTTCCATAATTTATTGATTTAAGACCATGCTGACCAACTTTGCTCAAATATGATGTTAGAGAGTGCAATTGGAGAGCTCAGATGAGTTGAAATAACTGTTGATGTAATAGCTATCTGTGCAAACAAACAAACAAACAAAACATTGAATCATGAATGATTTTCCAAGGCGAGTTAAATCTAGGTCAACTCTTAATGCTTGTAGATACTAGAAAATGTTTCATCAGGAAAAAAAAGGATCAACTTTGTAAAATAAACATTATAGAAAAAAAGCAATCGTTTTAAATTTTCCTGCCAATTAGATAATTAAAAACTGTGGTATTGTGTTGCTCACATTAAAAGCTGTAACTGAACAGCAGTGTGACTTCGGATCATTTTACTCGCGAAACATGACTCATCTTCTGTTGTTTTGTCTGGCAGTTCCTCTGAGAGGACGAGAGGCTCATGAGAGCTGAAAAAGTCGGTTCGCAGGTTTATGACTCATCTCATTAGCATCTAGACAAATAGGCCATCTGGATTCGCACTGTTGGTCAGCGCAACATGAGCACTTTGAAAGTTTGAGCCATGGTTAAATGGGCATCAGACATGTTTTTGAAGTTTAATAAAACAAACACTTACTTGACTTATTGACAAAATAACTCGTTCAGCACAGAATGGCCACAGTTGTGGTAATTAATTAATATAACAGGATCTTTATTTTGTAATCTTGAGAAAATAATGCATCTTTTCTAAGGGTATATTTCAAGTAAAGCAGTTTTATTATCCTTAGACAAGTGGATGATTAACACTGAATCTCGAGATAACAGTAAAACCAGATTTGTAAATAAGTCTGCACAGTAATTTTGATTTCAATAATCTATTAGACTCGTTTTGATAAAGAGAGATCAAATGAAGATGCGTGGCACTTAATATGGTTGTTAGAAACAGACTTTGGAAAATCGACCACATTAATGTAAAGCATCTTTATTAAACCTGAGATATAGGAAATGTAGCTTTTTGAGATTTCAACAGCTTCTCAGTAAAAGATTGCAATGATATTTTCAAAAAAATGTGCCTCCAAGGACTTGAGGGATGTTTGTAGAATATTTTCCTGCATTTTCCTACAATGTAGGAAAACAGAAGTGAAGAGAAGATAATATCAGGAAGAAATGTCAGAATTTTCACCAATAGAAGGATGAAAGCAAAACGTGAGAGCAAATATCTTCCTTGCTGAACCTTCTCCAAAGCCTCCTAATGTTATCAGCCACTACAAGAGCAAAGAAGTACAAACATATTGTACCAGAGTCCTTGTAGTATCATCACTGCATTAAAATGTAAATTCTAAAATTTGCTAAAACTTGCTCCGATATGTAACTGCAAGAGAAACCTGTGACCTGGAACGACATTATAATCCCTCATTAGGTGCTCACACCTGCCTAACGCCACCCAATCGGAGACTACGGACGTCGCCATGGTGACAGAGTCCACCTTTGGTAGGAGTGAGGTGGAGAGCCGACTGAACGTGAGCAACAAGGAGCATGCACACTATCACACCCTGGAGTGTGTGGCGAGCACGGAGGGAGAGGAGGCCTACACACTGTTCTCCATTAGTGGTACGACACACCGTCATCTCACTGTAATACTGTAAAAAGACGTTGGCTTAGTGCATGCACATGGGAGAGACACACAACCGCTCGACCCTGAGTCTGCCGGGGCCAGGTGTGTGGTTACTGGTTGCAGATTGAATAAGATTAGAGCTTGCTGACTATGCAGGCTGGGATTATATGGTATAGACTCGCTAATCCTTCACACAAACAAACATCACCGCTGCAGCTGTCTGCCTTAACACCAGAGGACGACCATGTGTGTGCGCGTGTGAGAGTGTGCATGTGTAAGTGTGCGCACATAGCTACAAGTAATTCAATCTGATTCATGTCATTTCTGATTACTCTGGGATGTGTTTCCACCCAGAACGCATCGTTCCCCATAAACTCTTCACTCCTCTTCTGACTGGCATGGTGGCCACTGGAGTGCTTCTCAGCCTCATCCTGGTGGTGCTGCTCTATAAATATATGCAGGTAAGAAGGAAAGTGAAACAAACCTTGCAGTATAGATATTCCATAAGAGTGAAACTAGACTTAAAAATCTCTAATAAGTCACAAAAATAAATGACCATCAATCCCATGAATCAGTTTTGAAATATGGTTAAATGTGTGTAGGTGTCAGGGAAGTATATCTACCACCAGTAATATGCTCTTTGTATCACCAAAACGTAAATGGCTGTGATAGTTTCTGGCAAAAAGCCTACTCTCAATTATCAGTGACTCATGGCTCCATCGAGATCATGGTTAAAGTTAGAAGTGTCTTTCTGAGATCAGACTATTTTTATTTGGTAAAGATACTCAGCCGATAAGAGTGGAAGTTTGTCCTTTTAATCAATATGAATGTGTGCTAATGAATTTGAAACGAATCAATCAGCCTTTCAGAGTGCACACATGCAGTAGTTAAAGGCTTTTTTGACACCCAGATCGTGTCTGGAGCCATTATTGTGCTCCCACAGCAGGCTGCTCTCACTGCACTCGGATGAGTCAGACTCCTTGAGAAGCAGTTTATGAATTTGCAGAGGGGTCGTCTAGACGCGGACTGACAACTAAAGTGCGTCGGGTAATCTAAAGATTGAATAGGAGAGTGATGAGAAAACGTAAGCTATACAATCATGTAGTCGCAGAACATCAGGAAGCAGATGTAACATCACTTTCTCTGGATAAACCTTTTTGTTTCTCCAAATTCAAACAGAAACCAAAGTTCCAAATCCAGTGGAAGGTGATTGACAGTATCCATGGCAACAACTACATATACATTGATCCTACCCAGCTGCCATATGACTCCAAATGGGAGTTTCCTCGACAGAAACTACGCTTTGGTGAGACTGTTTGTGAGAAAGCATATCTGCTGGCATGCTGGCTGGTGTGGTTTTGTTTTATGTAAAAAAATTGTGTTTCTTCACTTGGAGATGTGAACTAACACATGAGATGCTGAATGATGTTTGTATGAAGTGTGATTCTCAAAGGTTGTTTACACATTCATCTGCTGAAGGAGGAAAAATTTCTCTCCACTCACCTAAAAAAACAACCTTTTTTTTAAAAAAAAAAGGGGGGGGGGCGTTTTTCTCTGTTTAAGCATCAAGAAGAAAGAAACAGTCAAACTATCTCTTTATATACCAGTGCTATTTAGAGAAGCCACAATGGTTAGGTAATAGATTAAATGCAGAGAAAACACAGAGTGTAACTTCAGATCAGGTACAGACACTTGTTGCTGCAGCCTCAGCAGAGCCTTCTCTGCTGTGTGCCATGCAAGCCTCCGAGCACCAGGTAAACACTGAGGTTTGCAGAGATCATGAGTTCTCATCCAGCAGTGTGTGTATGGGCGTTCAAGCTGGCACACACACTATAGACTGAGTTAACACTTTTTAGCTTAGTGGCTACAGTGAAGATTTTGGCCTAAAGATGGTGTAAATAGTTTTATGTTTCAAATCTTTTTGGAATTTAAGGCTTTTGGAGACTTTTTTAAAATCTCCACATCTCCTCCATTTGTGTAGGAGAATGTTGCAACACTGGTCTTTTGTGGAAACAATTACAGTGTCTACATAAACATCAAAGTTTATTGTGTGTGTGCATCTCTGTTTTTCCCAAAGGTAAAACCCTGGGCTCTGGGGCTTTTGGAAAGGTAGTGAGGGCCACAGCATACGGACTCTGCTCTGCAGATACGGTTACGACAGTCGCTGTTAAGATGCTCAAACGTAAGTGTGTGTGTGTTGGTCTGTTTTTTTCTGTAACTATGTCCGAAACCAAACCTTATTTTCTCACTTCCTTATTCCCATGAGAAGTTTTTTAAGTTCCCTGTTCCTGAAAAGGTTCCCAGCCACCGGGGAAGGTTTTTGCTGTGTAAATGCTTTCTTCTAATACACTCTGGTGCTTTCTCTGTAGAGGACATTGAACTGAGATTTTTTTAAATGCCAACTTTTGGCATCTGCATGGGCATTTTACTGTAAGGGCTTAATTTCCACTGTGTTTGAGATGGATATGTCACCTTCACATTTCAAATTCAGCAGAAACAAGTGCAATACATCTTTTTCCCCCAGAATTTTGCCTCTTAGGCAACTTACAAGCTTGGAATTTAAGTGCTTAAATGCAACTCCCAATTTGAACACTTAAATAAATAAAATGGTAAACAGCAACTTTTTAGTGGAAATTCTCTGTTAAAGAGGTGAATATATCGCAAAGAGAGAATCATCTTACAAGAGTTTATTGCATTATTCAGTCAGTCATTAGTAAATGGACTTCTGAGCTTGTCAGGCGTTCAGAGCAGAATACATGGAGACAGAAGTTCAGCAATCATATTTGTACCTACAGTCAAATACGCAACAGAGCCCTTAGAGACTAACAATCGACCTTTAATGAATACGCAGTTGCTCTTTGTTCATTTATAGCTCTGTAAGGAGTCTCTTTTTCGATCTTTATCAGCTGAGAACTGAAGGCTGAAGGCCCAGTCTTACTGACTTATGATAAATTTAAGAAACAGGGAGAAACAAAGAGTAAAAAAGTTTCACATGTGCACTCCATAAGACAGTATAATTTGAGACATTTTCATCACACAGTCATGGTGCTCTATACAGAAAGAATAGGGAGAGATTTTACACCCAGCCTGCTCCTGCATGTTGCAGCAACATATGAGATACTGTAAGAGTTCAAAAATGTCCTGATGATGTCATCCCAGCCAACGCTCATTCCACGGAGAAGGAAGCGCTGATGTCAGAGCTGAAGGTTCTCAGTTACCTTGGAAACCACGTGAACATTGTTAACCTGCTGGGGGCCTGCACTGTTGGAGGTGAGAGGAGCAGCCTCATGCACACCAAACACATTTAGGCTTATTTTGGTCTGGAGACTTAAACCCTTTTGCATTTGCACATGTTCATTATATATTTATTGACTGGTTTTGTTTTATGGTTGTAGTTACTGCTGAGAGCGGTTGTGTAGGTCATGCAGACACACATTGATGTGCTGACTGGCATGCCTCGCTAATATTTTTCTCTTATTAAAAATCAGATATTGGGCAGTCAGTACTGAGCATCTTATGAAAGCGTGATTAAGTTTTACTGGTCTTAAATTTACTGTGCATTCAATCAATATTATCTACCTGTCTGGCCCACCACATTGATTTTAAGGCAGTGTTTGGACTGGATTCCACACAAGTGCACACAAGTGTGTTATTAGGAAAGAAACACTTGAAAAATCCTAATTTTCAGATATTGACACATTTTTGTTCAATGTGTTTTAATGAGAAAATATTAAGAAGAGCTTTTAAACACACATATTGTTGTGCATGTGCTGCCTTTTAAAAAAAAAAACAAATTGAACCAAATTCCTAAAAACCTGACTGAGCAGCTCTGCGAACACTATTTTCCTTTGGCTCTCAGTGTCTCTTTGTTTCTTTTTCATTGTTACACGCTTTCATATGGTTTAAAAACCAGTGAGCGAGTTTTTTGTTGTTGTTTTTTTTTTAATCTCTGAATCCTGCCAGGTCCAATTCTGGTTATCACTGAGTACTGTTGCTATGGCGACCTCCTCAACTTCCTGCGCAGAAAAAGAGAGTCCTTCCTAAACTCCCAGGTTGGTGATGGTTACTATCGCAACGTCTCTAACCAAACGGAGCCTACAAGGTGTGTATGTGTGTGTGTGTTTTGACTGTGTTCGCAACTGCAGAATGGGCTTCAAAATTTTATGCTCACATGTGTGTGTTTGTGTGTGTGTATTTGTGCATGTGTGCAGAGAGGAAACTGGCACAGGATACATGCCCATGCGTCCCTCTGAGAAAGAAAGGTCTTCTCAGTCAGGTAGGAAGTCTCTCACTCTTCCTGTGTAAAACATCTCATCAACACACAGAGTGTCTTACAGTCTGTGTTAAGCTTTAGTTTCATTCATAAAAGCCCACAATGTTATCTTTATCTAGATGACATAGATGAGTTGTCCCTGGACGCTGAAGATCTCCTCAGCTTCTCCTACCAGGTGGCCAAAGGGATGGAGTACATCACTTCCAAGAATGTAAGACTTTTACAGACGGTGTGCAGCATTTATAGATTAACAACAAAAGAGATTTGAAAAGTGCTGCTGCTAGTTTATAAATCACGTCATGGCTGTAAGCCAACATGCTGTGAATTGCTGTTGGCTATTAGTGCCCATGAAGTCAGAACTAAGCATAAGCAGAAAATATGTTAGATCCTATACTGCACATGTTTTTTTAATGATCTTAAATAAGCCCTAGCTCAAACCCTCTTGTTTTCCTCATTCATTTTTTCCTACTGCACTTTTGCTGCTTTTATTAAATTGGACATTGTTTATCTGTTTATGTCTAGACTGTAACTTATTTTTTCTTTGTATTATTTTTAGTTGAATTGATTTTATTTTATTTTATGCCCAGATGTATCCTTCTAATGCATTTCTATCTTGCATAAAGCACCGTCAATATGATTTTGTTGTTTGTAAGGTTGCAAATCTGACTCTCCTTATTGAAATGTGCATGCAGGGTGTCAGTCATTCACTGCAAAAACATGTTACAATGTCAGTACTCATTTCAGTGCTTGTGCTCATTTGTGCCTGTGTGTGTGTATGTGTGTATGTATGTATGTGTGTATTTGTGTAGTGCATCCACAGGGATCTTGCAGCCAGAAACATCCTGCTGACTCACGGCAGGGTTGCGAAGATCTGTGACTTTGGGTTGGCACGAGATATCACAACTGACGCCAGCTATGTGCTCCGTGGCAATGTGAGTCTCTCGGACACTTCCTTTCTTCCTTCCTTCCTTCCTCCCTTTCCTCTTTTACAAAAGCTGTGGCTGAACTCTTCACCTCACCAAAGCAATACATTTGGTGTCAGAGAATATAGGGCAGCAAGTTATGACTGTTTTCATCATTAATTATTCATTCGGTCTTCATAATATCAGTAGGTAGTGAAAAACACGCAACCAGACTTTCCTCAAATCCTAGCTGATGTCATCCAGCTGCTTGTTTTTGTCCAGTCAACACTAAAGTAATTCAAGAAGCTAAACATAAATAAGTTAACAATAATTAAAAAGTAGCAAATCCTCAAAATTTAAGACTCGGATGTAACATTTTATTATTTTAATGTTTGGCATTTTTGCATGATAGTGTTGCTAAACGAATAATTTCTCATGAGAAAATATCTGCCAGTTATTTTGGTCAATCAAGGAGTAGACTGGTGGCTTGTAGCTCTAGAAGAATGTATTCAGCATGTCAGAAATGAAGTTACTGCTTTGAAAAAATGTTTTACTCTTCAGAAATTATATATGAAAAGTTCTAACCTTTTAAAGACGATATATTGCACAAGCTTCAAAAACTATAACAATGATATACAGTCCACACTGCTCCTGAAATAGTGTCTCTCCCCTACAGGCTCGTCTGCCGGTCAAATGGATGTCTCCGGAGAGTATTTTCGACTGTGTGTACACCTTTGAGAGTGACGTTTGGTCCTATGGCATCCTGCTCTGGGAAATCTTCTCTCTGGGTAATATTTCCAGTCAGAGCTGTGCTCTTGCGTCTGTTTCATAATGTCTGAGCCATTATTGACTGTGGCCTTATTAGGGGCTCTGCTGATGCTCCTAAGCTGCAACATCACTTAGTTCACTTAGTTGTGATGACTCATGCAAACTTATATTGATTGATTGAGATACATGATGTAGCCCCAGAAACCTGCATCATAATATGGATTTATGATTTTGACATAAATGACGCTATATTATTGACTCTGCATGCATTCTGTCTGTCTGTGTTGCAGGTAACAGCCCATACCCGGGGATGCAGGTGGGCTCAGCATTTTATAGGATGATTCAAGAGGGCCACAGGATGAGCAGGCCTGGGTTTGCTCCAACTGAAATGTAAGTGCAAAACTTTAAGAGAGAGAGCGTGTGGTTATTTAAACTATAGATTATTTTGTATAATTCATCAATATGCTAGAATTTTTCAATAAATTAAAGAGTTTTTCTATAATTTAAAAAAAAAAAAGTATGCTATTTGACAACAAGATCAAGATCTCCCAAGTTAAAACTAATCCGGGTCATCTCTATAGGTATGAGATGATGTTGTCCTGCTGGAGCCATGATCCTCTGAAAAGGCCTTCCTTCACAAAACTGGTGGAGAGGACTGAGCTACTGCTGTCAGAAAATACCAAGAATGTAAGTAGATGGAGCTATGAAATGACAGGCATGGTTATTAGAGAATGATAGTGTGGATACAACACACTATAGCACATTTATCTACAGAAAGTGCAATACTTAATCACTGTAGTATCCTTGACAGACATCTTCCACACCATTAAGCAACAGCTTTGGAGAAACGATGTGAACACCTCCAAAGACATTTGGGATTTTTTTTATGTATAGAAAACTAGGTTGCTTGAATTTATTTTTGTTTTAGAACTGTGCTTTTGATATTGTAATTTACCATGTTACATTTTCGAGTCCTGTCAGACTGTTTTTTTTATTTTGTATTATGTTGTTTGTAAAGTATCATCAGATTTTAAAAAAAAAATCACAACTGTGTGTTGTTCCTTAGGTGTACCTGTGTCTGAGCAATAATTCAGGTCCTCCAGAGCAGCAGAGGGCGCCATCACGAAGACTGAGCTCAGTCTGCAGCACAACAGCTCCCACCCAGCCTTTACTGCAGAACACGGCTGATGTCTTCCTGGACTATGTCTGACACAGACACATATGAACACACACAGACATGTGTGCACACTCTCTCTCACACACACACACACACATATGGATACATACAAGCAGCTATGAAACACATGACCCCCCTCTACCTCCCTGATCATCCTGTCCTTTTACTGGAAAAAGTGCAAGAGCTGAACAGACTCTTTAAGCTACTAACAAAACTTTTACTCAGACTAACCCTCAAACACTGGCCTTCCTGCATCCCAGACACACACAGGCACATAAACACACACACAAACAGATATTGTATATATACGACCCTGTACTGGACTCTTAGAATTGGCCTCTATCTAAGCCCCATTGGTGCATTGATCTCTGTGGTAGGTGTATCAAGTGCATGTCTATGTAAAGCAGACTCCAGCACTAACCGCCCATCGGATACAACATCACCCATCAGCAGCGAGAGGAGTTTTGGCTCACATTTTGGATATTTTGACTTTTGGGACTTATACTGCTTGTTGAGAGTTAGATGAGAGGATTAATGCCGCCCAGAATAATGTGTTAAGTATGAAGGTAAAAGCTACCAGCTGCTAAGCTAAGTTTAGGATAAAAATTGGAAACAAGGTGACAGATAGCCAGGCTCCAACCAACAGTGACACGCTGACAAAATACAATTTTTGTTCTTGCATAATATCTTAAGAGACTGGAGTTGAGATACAAGTTATTTTTGTTGTTTTTGTTTTGTTTTTTTTAATAAGCATAGTTTAAAAAAAATCTGAAAAAGTCTAGTGGACTTTCTGCTTTTGCTATTTTGTGCCTCCTCTTCTCCTTCCTCCTGCCTGTGACCTGGAAATCTTTAACAGTGTGGAATCATGTAGGATGTCTCAATCCCAAAAATGCAACTGAAAGAGAAGAGGAGGCTTGCTGAAGAAGCTAGAGCAAGTTACAAAAATAGAATAAAGAGAAACCACTGCAAAGGTGACACCTCCTTTTCTATACATCAGTAAAAATGTTAAAATTTGCACTCAAACTGAAACTTGTGTGGGACCTTATGAGGTGCTGTTGTGAGAGAGAATATACTTTGCATGGATAGATAGCATGAGCAGGAACTAAAATGCAGATCATGAAAGAAATTAAGGATTTACAAACGTATAAATTAGGAAAGGAGAATGCATTCACTTTGTCAGTGTACTATATACTTGATCACTTTTATTAGGAAAGACCTGGCTGGATGACTCACTAGAATAAAACCCCCTTAATACTCTCAAACTGTCACCTGCAATGGCAAGACTCCTGTAAAGCTCTGCACAATCCCATTTAAAGCCTGTGATAATTGTTGAGATTAAATAAAAATACTTTAATTTGTGTTTAAGGCAGCTGTCATTGCCTCTAGACAGAGCCAGGCTGGTCATTTTCCCGTTTCCAGTCTTAATGCTAAACTAGGCTAATTTGCTGCTGGTTGTAGCTTCATATTTACTGTTCTCATCCAACCTCAGCAAGAGAGCTGGTCAGTAATTCCAAAAAACTGTTCTAACAGGTTCTTCCAAAATCTTAATTCACTGCAACGGTCGTTATCTCAAAACTGGTTTTAATGAGGCTTGACAGTAAGATTCTTCTGATAAGAAACCCAAAGTCTCTTTTATTTGTACATGATCCATAGCGAGGTGGCATGTGATAACTTCCAACAAAAGCAAAGCCATAAGTTTCCCACCTGTGCATTAAAGCTTTGAATACTGTGACTTGACTGACTGGTGCATTGCTGTATGTATTTTAGGGTTAGCTTTGATTTCATATTTTTAGAACAGCCACTGTGGCCATGTGTTTAGAGCTGATTGTGTGCTATTTTTAATTGGTTAATGTCTAATATGTATGCACTGTAATTACAATGGAGATGTGCCTTTAGATTTTTTTCAAAATACTGAATGCATCTGGTTGTGATACAGTTATTGTTGGTTGGTCAGACAGAAGAGAGCCTCTGGTGTTCAGGTTCATGTTGTTTTGATACAGTTGGTTGACTTGTAATAATAAAGAAAGAACATGTGATGGTAAAAAAACAACTGAAAAATGTCCATTTTCTTAAATGTTAAAATGTGAGTACGAGCACTATGTTAGCAGCTCAATGACGCTGTTTAGTAGCAAAGCAGTAACATTAGCAGGCAGTAATATTATGTACCATGATTATTACCTTAAGTTAGCGTCCTGGCATTTATTAATTATTGAGAGACACATAGCACAGCTTAGGCTGATGGGAATGGCATTATTTTTGCAAATAACTGGATTGATCAGAAGTAATTAAAAAATGATATTTTGTTGGTAATGCAGGATGCATAGTCATGAGATTGCTGGAGTTTTCCCCAAGGAAAATGTGTGCAAAAAACTGAGAAAACACTCCTATGAAAATCAAGTTGTTTTTTTAACCTTATTGATATGATGGTTTCTAGATGCCCCAAGACAAGATGTATTATGTGTCAACTCTGAATATGCAGTTTTGATAACCATATGGTGTTTCCAGCAGTTTCATCACTGCCTGGAGAGCAAATTTAATGGCAATATGTGCAATAACTATTGAAATATGTCCCTCAAACAGTATGTGTCAATTTAGGATTGCTAGAGGAAAGTCGAGGTCACACCATAATCATTTTGATTCATCCTCTGGAGACCATGAATATATGTATACTATGGCTGCAATCCATCTAGCAGATGTAGACATACTTTACTAGGTAAATAAATGGGCCTGTTAAAGGTGATTGATGAGAGTAATGGCTATGTTTAGGTGACATGAATACTTGTCCAAAATTTAAAGACAGTCAGTCTAATCATTATTTGGGGCTTTCACTAGAAAACATTATCAAACTTTTGGTAACACTAGAGGAGAAAACTTGATTACCAAAATCAGTATGAGTCATCCTTTGGGGAGCATGAATATCTGCATAAAATACACCACAATATATGTAACAGCAGTTTAAATATTTCAGTGTGGACCAAAGTGGTGGACTGCCATATCCATCCTTTAGCCACCATATGTGATAGAGCTAACATCAGATCAAAACACAACAAAATTACCTCAGACACATATCAGGTTTAATATTTGAAACAGTTTTTATTTTCAAATTGACCAAGAGGGGAGAGGAGGGTTATAATAAAAGCAAACATTTTGCTTCAAAATATTGATTATTATTACATTTGACTTTGGGGTAGATAAAGGAGCATAGTTCAAGAGCAGAAGGAATATAGACGGGTGAAAGATTAAAGGAAAAACCAACATAAAGTGTGTTAGTAAGGTGTTTGGCGATAATGTGCCGCCAGAACAGCTTCAGTGTGCCTTGGCTTTGATTTCTAAAAGTCTATGAAATTCTACTAGAGGGAAGCAGCACCATTTTTTAAAAGATAATCCCTCATTTGGTCTTTGCGCTGTCTAGTACATTTGTCCAATATCTCCCCATAGGTGTTCAACAGGGCTGAGTACTGATGACTGTGAAGGATATTGTATATGATTTAGTTCCTTTTTATTCTCATCCAACCATTCAGTGACGCCCTCATGTGCTTTGAATGGGGGGGAATACACATACATAATCCCAGATGAGAAAACTCTCATTAGAACAGTAATGTTTTGTCACAAGCAGTTAGCTCTTTTCCTTTTGCCATTTTGATTGAAACAATCAACAAGCACCTGCTCATAATTTTTTTTACATGGCACCCAGCATGACTGGATGTTCAGTGCTAAATTGTACCACGCAGCACGTCTGTGTGCCAGCATCTGTTAGCATTTGTTATGTTTCTTCTGTCAGGTTTTTCCTTTAATTTGTCACCCGCCTGTACATATAGTACAGGTAAGCATAGCACTGTTTTACACTGAATACTGGTGTTCTTAGCTTTGTGTATGTGTACAGTATTACACTAGAACTAGGACTCTCTAGAACCAAATTGTGTAACGGAAAGGTGATCTGTGTATCTCTGTGGACGGGCAGGGGGCGGGGCTTGCTGTCTTGTCTATGGTGTCCCATTTCAAATATCCTACACCTAAGCTTTCAGCTGCTTTTAAACTCTTCTTCCAACCAGATGGGTTTTTTCTTTTAAAAAAATCATTGTTGCAAAAACAGAAACAAAAATTGTGTAATGGTGAAACATTCAGAGGTTCTTTTACAATGCAAAACCTGCAAATAAGATTGTATTTGAAAATTAGATGTGGAGCCTAGCAGTGAGAGACATGATTTTCTTTCACACCCTTCATCTTCCTTCATCACAAAGCCTGTCAAAAGATTCTCCATGATCAACAACATCCATTAGTCTCTTTACAACACCTTTACATTCTTTGGGCTGGGTATCAGTGACACAAACTACAAACATTTCAACATTACCTTTTAGAGTGAGGCCTTCAACACAAACTAGTCTACAGAGGATCTACGTTTGCAATGTGATGGGTGGAGGACCAGGTTCAAATAGTAAGACCCTCATTGCAAATCTTCTCTTCTATTCCTTAACTGCAGATAAGGTCAAGAAGGGAGGATTTGTCCCCACTAAGTCGCACGCTGCCAATCTAAACCACAAACACATCTCAGAGGGTTACTATTTGGGACTGGTCTGATGTGTAGCTGATAAGCATTTGCTGAGCAGTTTGTCATTGTAAAACAATAACATTGCCCATATACTTTGTAGCCGGACAGGTGATCAATGCTCTGCATTGCCATGCATCCATTCATTTTCAGTCACACATCTGTTTCCACATGAAAATGTAATGGGTTACAGTGACAGTTAACATACAAACAAACACTCTCTTTCTCACACACACAAACATGTATTCAAGTTGAGCTGTCCCACACACGGGCTTTGCAGAATACTGAGCCCAACCGGAGAGGAAGTTTCTTGAATATTACAATTATTTCTTTATACTGCAACGCAAGAACTGATTGGCTATCGCCAGGGGAAACCAATATTGACCCCCAAGTGATACAAGAAGTAGGATCAAGAAGAGGAGACGCTATGATCACACTAACAGACACATTCATCCACACACACAGTCTTTACTATACTCAGAGACAAAACAACACATTCTAAAAGCTCCTTTGCCAACCATTACGCTTCCCACAATCCAAGGCTTTTCTGTTTGATATGGCTTTAAACTGTAATAAAGGGACTGAGCCCATTTCCATGTAGAATTTCTGAAATGGCCTTAGGCATAGCCCTGGTTTTAACTGCTGTTTGAGAACTGAGAGATGAGTGAACTGAACTGCATGAGAGTTTCTGAGGACTGAGAGGAGAAAGGATGAAACACTGATGACACAGAAGACCATGAGATAGTAGAAATACACGTTCACTAGTACAATGAAGTCAATCTATTCTAATACGGTGAATAGTGGATATATTTTTCTATATTTCTATTCCCTAATATCTCAATAATCCCTCCCCCCCTTAACAAAAATAGCATAGTTTTTCTCTCTATGGAGATTTCTCCCTCCATATAATTTTGATAAGGAAATAATAATGTCATGTCAGCTCTAGAAATCTTGAGACAACTGATTCAGCACCGCACCCTTCATGACGCTTCTTTGCTCTGGTCTTTGCAGCATCACTGTCTGATCCTTCCTGGTCTGGTTTCAGACTGAGGCAGAAGTGAAAATAAAACTTTCCACATTCCTGAGAATACAAGTACCATCCAGCAACTTCAAACCCTTTACTAAGTCAATTATTGTAAGACACAAGGGGCGACAAGTACGCACACTCACACACGTACATACACACAAACAACAGACCCTCTCATGCATACAAAGATTGTAATCCCAAAAACACACACTAGCTTACAGAATCACACCACAGATTACAAACAACTAGGTCTTGACAGTGATTTACTGTACACAACCACATCAAGTGCTAAAGTTTTAGGAGGTTGAGGATATACTGTTTGTTACATATAGGGCTCTCTGACTGTTAAAAAATAATCCCTACTATATACACACGCATGAACTGTATCATTAGGGGTAATATTTTGTTGGAAAATATATATACGCCTTTGAATAGTCTGCTTGAAATAAAAACAACATAACTGATTATGTTATTGGCACTTGGAATCACTAAACCCGTCACACGTACAGTGATCATCCTGCAAAAAATTCAGTTGAACTGTAATCTGGTTTACTTGCCGAACATAATGTGTGCTTACAAAGTTAAAAACAGCCATTTTTTGTCTCAGAGACACAGTGTTTAAAAACACAACTTCCACGAAAAAAACCCCAGCCCAACCATTTTTAACAAACTGAGAGAACTTTAAAGCCTTATTCATGACTTTTTTTTTTTTGAAAGAAGGGGAGAGAGAAGGGGATCTGAGGGAGCACATCACTGCCCCGTCTTTGACCAGAAAACACTTGAACAAAGTAAAAATTCATTTTTCAAAAGCGACTAATAAAAGCTTACACAGTTATTCTTTCCATGCAATCATATAAAATACTACATTTCTGTTTCCTGTTAGGCTATAGTGGAAATTTACAAGTTTTTTTTTGTATCATACAGTAAATCTGTACAAGGTCAGTCCACTTTGACACGCCTTCAAAAAAGTCTGTCTTTACCGTGTTGATAAGTTGTTTTCAGGTTCTTTCCAAGGAGACTCAAGCAAACGATCCCACCTCTGGTGAGGGAAAGGGGGAATTTAATCCATCCTGTTGCCATGGTGACAATCCTTGATGAGTTCCTTGAAGACTCACGGACTTCCCTCTTTCCTATGTTTCATTTCTTGCAGACGGAGGAAGAGAAGAGTGATCATACTTGGGAAAAGGAAGGTTTGTCAACAGCCACTCAACCAAAACAAATGTATGCAGCAATCCCTTCAGAGTTTCACACATGTTCCTTCAGATTTTACTGTGGCTGGCTGCTGACGCTGTCAGTCCTGTGTGATGACGGGGCTTTCTGCTGTTTCTGGGGCTGTGGTTTCAGCTGCTGCTGGTGCCTCTGGTGGTGAGATTGTTGCTGCTGCTGTTGTTGCTGCTGCTGTTGCCGCTGCTGCTGCTGTTGTTGTTGTGGTTGCTGTTGGTGTGTTGCCTGGGTGAAGGTGCCCTGTTGCTGAAGTGGGAAAGCTGCCTGCAGAATCAACTGGGTGGACTGGTTACTGTGGAGAAGACGAGTGCCCTGACAAAAACAGTGCAAGAACATTAGAATATGAAGCAGTTACAGCTCCTTATTTACATTCTTTGTGGTAATTAAAACCCTCTTTTGCAAAAACAATACATGAATAACTTGATATTTTGTCAGGATGTCAATATGGATAATTGACAGTTGCTGCCCTCTACTGATACCTGTAGGAATTGCTGTTGTTGCTGCTGTCCTTGCTGACTGCTCTGAGCCACTACAGCTGTCTGGTTTTGGCCGTCAGGTTGACCTTGGGCAGGTTGGGCTGGTTGCAGGGTCAGGGTCTGGGTTTGCCCTCCCTGCTAAATTGACACAGGGGTGAACAGAGAACAACATAGGGATGCAGGATAAGATGCAGATAACAACTTAATTTTCTGTTTGGAAAACTGTAAGCCATGTACTGCTGTTACAGAGATATCTCAACCTCTAGACGAATCACCTCTAAGAGGAACAATTAAAATATTTTTGACTGAAAAGACAATTAAAAAATGAACGGAATCTATTGATGTTTTCTTTGAGAAATAATCAGCTGGTCTTGTGACCTGTTGGTGCTTCAAGGACATAAAAAATGTTTAACAACTTCAAACAAATACTTAAAAAATACCAATCAATTTTGGAATTCATTTCTTGTTCACTGTCTTTATGAGCTGCTTTCAGTCCCAGAATTTGATTCATGTTGTCTTCATCTCCATTATCTTCTTTCACAGTCAAATATCAGCATCAAATACAAGAACCCATTTTTAAATTTAATTTCTAATGGGAAGATTTGCTGAGTAAACAAGCCAAATTTCCCCAACAATGCCACACTTTTTTTTCCATTTTATTTAACACTTACACACAACAACTACACTCTGTCTGCACTGAGCAGCTGGGAGGTTACGACGTGTCTCACACATTGCTGCCGGGATTGACTTTATTGGAGTGAGGTTTTTTTGGTTTTTTTTTTTCAGATACAGTCTTAGTAGTTGCTCTATGACTCACACAGCTTTGTACATACCTGCTGACCACCAAAAGGGTTGTATGCAGTGACCACCTGTCCCATGAACATGGAGGTGGGCACCATGACTGCTCCACAGGCCATTGGAGCCGTCACAAGCTTGGTCACCAGCTGCTGCCCCGCTGGGAACCTGGAGAGAATGATACGGAAAAAGGGTAAGAAAAAAACAGGAGGATAAATTACAGGAACCATGAATCATACCATGTGTCTGCTATTCAAATCTTCTATTACAGCTTGGTTTCAGTAAGGAACTTAATATACTAAGAAGCAGTATTTCTCTAACTCTCAGGTTTGGTTATCTACCTACCGGATCTGACGGTCCTGTGTGAAGGTGGCCACAGCAGTGCCTTGTTGAGTGTTGGTCTGAGGCAAGCTTGTGCTAATCTGTAGCACATTGGGTTGACCTGGCTGAGAAATCATCATGGTATTGTATAGTGGGGCAGACACAGCACCTTGGGTCTGGGGTTGGGGTTGGGGCTGGGGTTGGGGCTGTGGCTGTGGCTGGGGCTGTGGCTGTGGCTGGGGCTGAGCCTGCGGAGGTTGCTGCTGGGGCTGACGTTGAGGCTGGAGAGGGCAAAAGGGAATGGGAGGAAAGGACATGAAAAATTCACTTAAATTAGAGTAAACTATTAAAAATATATTTTATAAAAATCAATGAATTGGTGAGGTAAAACCTAAATTTTTTGGGCCCAATATTTAAAGTTCTTTGGCGCGTAATATAATCTGGTTGTAAAGTAAGGTGCCTGAAAAGGGCTGTATTTAGAGACTCGATTAGTCACAGGTGTGCTTTGGGCATGACGTCAATTAAATCAATTCAAATTCTCTCTTTTACATCAGTAAACACTAACAACACACTCTTCCAGACATCTAAATGAGATGTAATCAATTCTCCACATGTTGACACATGTGACCTATAGTGCCAAAGGTTCACACAAACTTACAAGGTCAAAAGACTCTACCTGAGGAAGCTGCACGTTTGTAGAGCCGCCCTGCTGCTGCAGCAACATCTGTTGGGATGAAAACAGTAAATGTCAGGCCACAGTGGTCTGTGTATATAGACTGGCAGCACATGCAGTTCTTTCTGTACATTTATTTACCAGATTCTTTGCTGTGGTAACAGCATACAATATACCAAGATTTATTTCTATTTAGAGGATACATATTCAGGTGGTAAAATTGCTGTTTCAGAAAAAAATATACTTAATACATGATCCAGTTCTGATCTAGGTCAGACAAAACCAGGCAGAACACAACAGGAAATAACAAAGCACAGTGCACCTACTGATCTTTAAATAATAATTAAAAAAAAAAGTAGTGTGGTGTGCCAGTTTCATTTGAATGAGCAGTTTTCCAAATTTGGAAAACATCATGAGGAGCAACATGAATGCTACTGCTAAACTCTTCAAGGTTTTCAAACGTGTTGTGGAAATTTTCCCAGTCTGCCTACAGGGAGTCAAAGAACAAGACTGGAAAGGTAGCATGCACCAAGTGTTTATTCTGTATAGAGAGGAAGCACCACACAGAACTACACGGCAGTGAGCGGTTCAGAGTTGTGCCCCCTGATTGAATGCTTCACTCCATTTTTATACTTTCTGACATGTATCTGGCCATTTGGTGGAAACATCACAGAACTTCTTCAACAAACGGAGAGTTGTAAATTGGGGTGCAATAAAAGAGATGGTGACCCATCTCAGGAATTTACAACAAGGTATAATCTACTGTTTGTGGGGTCAAACAGCAGGATTCACCAGGTCATCCTTAGGTCAATACAGCAGTGAACAGCTGAGGCTACAGACTAATTACAAAAGCATGCAAAAATTCCATCACAAGTGAAAGTCATCTTTTTTAGTAAGTTTGCAATTCTCATATAAACAGAAGAAACCCTTTCAGTAAACTGAAGTCACACTGTTTTTGATATACTTTTTAATATAATTTTTAATATAATTAGATTTCTTTTGCTGAAAAAACCTGCAGTTATAAAAAAGGTGAAGATCTACATTCTTTTTTGTCCATTTTATCTCTCTTCTGTCCAACCCCAAGTAAGTAAAATTGAGGAAGTCAGACACAGATATGAGGAAGGAAATAAATGAAGCAAGAGAAATTTTCACACAGTGAGGAGTTAGTGCACTACATTATCAAAGTCACATTGAAGATATTTAACTTTACTTAAGTTAATTAAACAACGTAATTGAAAAACAAATCGGACCATTATTTAAAGTCTATTGTGTGAAATAACATTTTACACATACTGCAGTCTCGCCAGCCATCAAGTGTTTGAGTCTACAACCCACCTGTATGCCCTGTCCCTGGACTCTCTGCAGCTGCTCTTGGATGTGTCTTAATTCTTCCTGCTGCCGCTGGATGTTGGCCTGAATCATTCTTGTTCTCTGCTCCAGCTGCTCCTTTAGATGCTGCATGGCATTCACCTGCGCTGAGAACTCCATTACCGGCTGAGAGTGGAGAGAAATATAAAAACAGGTCACTTCCTGCAGCAATACCATGTTTACATCAGTCTAAACTATAGATCAGCAATTAATTAACAAATCAGTTTAGCTCTACTCCACAAAAGCCATCATATGACAAAAAGAACCATCCTTCTCACCTGAACATTTGTCTGTATTGGCTGTGGCTGTTGTGGTTGCTGTTGTTGTTGTTGTTGCTGCTGCTGCTGCTGCTGCTGTTGCTGTTGCTGTTGTTGAGTGATCATACCAGGAGTCACACTCTGGCCTGTGGTCTGCGAGCTCATAGACTGCAAACATACACATAATAAAAAGAATTATGACAACCAAAGTGAATGAATTTATCATCTTATATTTTCTTAATCATGTTGCATTATACAAATATTATTTACAGAATAAATTCCATCTACATTTGTGCTGTTCATAGTCACAGACATCTCTAGAAAAGAGGAAATACCAGTTTGCTCTGTGTTAGTATTTTGGCCAAACAAGTCTCACCTGGCTGCTGATGGATGAGCGACGCTGTGATGTCATGTCCATGGTGGAAGCAAGTGACTGCCGAGGAGGCGTGGCCGTGTCCATGTGTAGTTTGGAAGCTGTTGCTGCAGAGACAGAATCTTTGATAAGCCTGAGTCATACTATTGATGATATTGCATCATCCTACTGCAGCTCTTGGTATACTGATGAGTATGTGCATGGCCTGAGTGTGTTTGTGTGTGTGTGCGTCCTTACAAGTGCAAGTGTTGTCAGAGACGTGCGATGAGGACTTGCGGGAACTCCGCGAGGAGGTTGAAGGTGTTCGGCTGTGGTCAAATCGCTCCAGAGCCTCCTTGAGGCTGGATGTGTTCAGCTGTGACTCGGAGCCAGAGTCCTGACTCTGAAAAAAATTAGAGAGATTAGCCACACAGAACACACTTTCACAGCTATTCCTTTCAAAATAAAAGTCATACTGCACAGAGGTGAACATTACAGGGCCCATATATTCCAATGAAATAAAAGAGTTAATGAAATTTGATTTTGAACAACAGCAATGGACAATAAAAACTTTGTATGTACTTTAACCTGTTATCCTTCCCATACATCAATTAATAGGCGCGTGATGACCAAAAAAAGGTCATTCATCAACAAATATATAGCTGAATTTATGTGAGATTAACAGCCACCATCTTAGAGTTTTATCTGTTTGTGAATTCCAGCTCGTTTGATTTATGATACATGTTATTGTCATCTTGATGTAATCACTAACCAAAGGCATTTAAATAACATTAAAGAGAACAACAGCCATACTGTCAAAATTTGTAGACGATGTAGGAAATGTAATAGGCAGCCTGCAACTCATTAACAGTGGTAAGTAGATAACAAATTTGGGGAAAAAAACATGCTTTAGACTTCCTTTTGCTTCAGGCAGATTACATAGGAAACATGTTTTGGGGTTGTCATTTTTTAGTCTTTTAACATATTTTATAAATATGTGTAATAACTAAACATTGTCAATAGAGAATTTCAGTCAACAGTTTATAAACAGTTCTATTACACTACTGATAAATTCAGTTTTGTCTGTTTTTCAGGCCATAACAACAAAATCTACGACCACAATGTGTTTTTACAGTTGTTCTTCCATACTTGGCATATTGTGGTTCCATTTATTATGGGGGCTCACGCAGTTATTAAATCAGATAAGTACAGACCATTTCTACAAGCAACTGCTCACCTTATCTGCAGTAACCTCTGGGTTAGACTCCTCGATGCCCAGTTCTCTGCGCTGTTCTGCCCTCACCTCTGCATAGCTGCATTATTAGATTTTTTAAAAAAAAGAGGTTTATGAAAAACTCATGAAAAAGTGGATATGAGTGGCCTTTTATCATCACAGAGTCAGAACATTTGTCTAGAAATTTCTAATGTTTGAAAAAAATAAAACATGTACCGAGGATACTATGAAAGGTTTATTGACCGACACATTTCCACACATTTTTTGAAACAAAAACATGCTTAAACTGTAAAAAACAGAGTTCAGAGAAATTTAAATGGAACAACAAAATTTTATTAGGCCCTACATGTACCATCAGTAAAAAGGCAAAGAGAAAATGGGCAAGCACTTCAGCTGCAGTACCTGACTACTGTGTGTGTGCAGACAATAAACTCAGGCCTTGAGTTCCACTGGTGGTAGGTGATGTAGTAATGCGTCTGAAGCCAGATCCACTGTTGACCTTTAGTCAGGAAACGGTAGTAGCAAGACTTTCCTTTGCCATACTGCATCACTGAACAGGAAGGGAGAGGATGCAGACAATAGCAGAGATGTTAAAATCAACAAGCAGAGAGATGCTTTTATGAAAAACAAACAGAGGTGAAAGTTTGTAAGTGTGAGCACTTACAGTGTTCGTGACACTTTGCTAGTGTCTCCAGGTCATCCACATGGTAATAGTCGTACCCTGATGTTCCCAGAACTTCAAAAGGTAGGTAGCCTATGATTGGTGGAGCTCTGAAAAGGGGAAAATGGCATCTATATATATCACACTGACACACAAAAAAACACCAAGTCACACAAAGTCCTGGAGCTCAAAAGTGGAGCTGACTTTGACCAAACAGCTGCTCTTTGTCTTGAGTAAAGTGTATCCAAAGAGGACGAAGCTGAAGCAACCCAAATCTCAGAGAAATTAAGAAAATGATGCTTATAGAGAACTACTTTATACAACACGTTGAACACCCACTTGGCATTTCACAGTCTCTCCTGTCACTGATGGTGTTGCGCCTGGTTGTTTACATGAAAGTGATAAAAATAGTAACGTAAAGAATGAAGTTCAACCCCTGCCTCCTCACATAACTTGCCAGTCAAGGTCTGACGTTGATGTGAATTTCAGACTATCAACTTGAATGTAACAGAAATGTCACACGGATCCCCCCTCATCCCGCATCTGGAAGGTGTGGTGGGAAAGGATTCCTGACACTATTCAGCTAACTGAAAAGCACTTCTGACTATGTATAATAGCAGCTTAAGGAGCAATGCGCAATTAAAATTGAGTTTCTGTGTGTTTACCTATGGTCTAAGAAGAGGAACTTCCATTCTAGACTGTGCCGAGAGGTGAATTCTTCATTGGGCTCCTCCACTGTACACATTTCCTTTAAATATAAACACAAGAGGAACAGAAGAGAGATGGTATATTAGATTAAGTTTAATTAATAACTCAATGTTTCTTTATTTGCATGTGTAAGAACTGAAGAATACCTTGATAAACTGAGGTTTGGCCAGTCGAACAGTGGCTACAAAGCACACCTGGTCATCAAATGCAGGTTGTAGTGACCGTTGTAATACCCCTGCTAGACCATTTCTCGTAATGTTGGGAACTGCAAAACACAGAGCACATTCATTTTAAAGAGTCACAAAATATATCTTACAGGAGGTGCACTTACTATTAAATATGTAAGCTTTTCATGGCAAACAAAACAAAAAAAATTGAAATTTAACTTTCAAGTTGTATGGGCTTTACTAAAATATCACTTAGCTGTTCTAAAACTTCTAAAGGGTAACTAAATGTTATGGTAGTTACTTAAAAAACATTTTTGTTTAAGTGACATACCATTATTCAGTGACTTGAAGTTGCCAATAAATTTAACATATTCGTAGACCGGGGGTTCTTTGGGGTCAATGGCCCCTCGCAGCATATGGCAGCAGAACTCCATGTGGCTCTTCGCTAGATAACAAAAAAATATACATACATAAGCTTAAAACACTGTGTGTTGGAAATGGTAAATAGCAAGGAAAATCAAAACAGAACAGTGACAAAGCACAGGCATCTTGCAAATAGCAACCAGTATTATTTTGATGTTTTGTGTTACTTTTTAATTCTGCATTAAGTATTATCTTGGCTCAGTGTGAGGATTTCTCTCTATCCACCAAGTCTGCATCGTTTGTTTGCTCTCCAGCAAACAAAAGATACAGAACTTATACTAAGCTAAATAAACCAAAGCAATTTTTGTGGCAATTAAAGGCTAAAACACACATTTATTTGAACAACCAAAGAAAAAACAACAGCAAGATAACAGCTGTGAGCTGTGCAACAAGCAGTAAAGCAGGGTGTATACTTACTCTTCAAGAAATCTGTGTTTAGGCTTTCTGGGTCGGTGGGGTGCGTGGACAGAGCCTTATACACTTCGGAGTGTTCCCCGATTGGCAGGAAGTTTAGTAAGTTCTGGTCCACCAAGTCCGTCTGAAGAACACACACAGACAAGCAAAAGAGCACACACTAATCACAAGAAGAGCCAAACCCTTTTTTCCAGCACACAAAGGACATCATATCATTTCAATTTGAACTCCAGACACAGAAAAATGCTTAAGCTTGTTCTACAATACAATGGATGACTCATATATACCAGGCAAAAGACAGAGCCTGTGTTACTCACCGGTAGGTGTTCTAGTAATGAGGTGACACTCTCTGAGACATAGAGGATGTTCCCATCAGTCATTATTGCTATAAAGAACCCATCCAGAGCCTGATAATGCAAGACAAGGTAAAGGAGAACACTTCTAAATGTCAGTCTGTGATAGTGGAGGTAAAAGGACAACATGAAAATAAATTACTAAAATAATTAACTAAAATAATAAAATAAAATCTGTGTTATCATCTAAAAGACAGAAGTACAGCACAAAATATGAGATTTCTGACCTCCAGCATGAGCTGGGTGAACTCCTCATTGCTAAGAAATGGAGGTTTCCAGTCCTGCCTGATCTCACTGGACTCTGACTGGGCTGCGATCTCTGATGGAGAAAACAACAAGAAAGCAAATGGAATTTGTGAGAGGAAAATAAGGTCTTTTGTCAGGAAGACAAAGCAGGCAATAACACAGGACTCCATAAATGTACCGACAGCATAAGGCTTAGAGAGAAAACAAGGCAGTTAAACAGAGCACCAGATAACAAAGTGCACAGGTGCAGTGAAAGCTGACTGTTAATTATCACGCTTAGCGCTGATAAAAGCTGTGATTAAACAGAGAAGTAACCCAGGCACAGTAAATAAATACTTAAGAATCCCAGTATTTTAATGGTGACCAACCAAGATTATTGAGAAAAGACAGTAGAAGATATTGCTGTAAAGAAGTTCAACCACAGAATGCAAGCATGGCAAGAGCCAACAATATGCAGTCAGAGTTAAAATAATCAATGAACAAAAATGTCTCACTTAAAGCTTAATAAAAACATGGAAGAACATGTCTGTTCTTTAAATAAGCCCCCAGCACAGACTGTAAACAAGCACAGACAACAGTATACACAAGAGTGAATAAAAAACTAAATATAGAACCCTGTGTAGCCCTGACCTTTGTGTTTACACAGGAAGTCAATGCTTTTCTGCAGGATGGTGGATTTGTCCATCTTCCTGGTGTTGCCCGGCAACATCGTGCCAAGTTCCTTGATGAGGACATTGAACTGGTCTCTCCGTTTCTTCTCAGACTTGTTACGGGACACACTGCAATCAAAACCACATTTAGGGATTACATTTACAAACTTTATGACAAATATTTAAATGAGCCTCTTTTTTCTAAATAAAGAAAAAACAAAACGCCAAGTATGAGCAGATGTTAGATTAATTTTGGTCACAGCTCCATCTTGCTGTTAGGCCAAGCAAAGAAAACTTTCATCTTGCTTTTCACAATATTTTTTCTTCATCTGTAGTCTATTCAGCAACTGAACCACCAAACCTCTGCTTCCTGTGCACATCTGCACAAGCGTGCCAAGTGTGAGTGTTATCATGTGGTATGCGATTTTCATTGTGTTAGTTTGGATGAGGATTACTCTTAAAACAGTGCTAAAACCTTTATAGAATTGGATATTGCTTCAGTTTTAAAATGAGAACATGTAGTGTAATCTAGCCTTAGGCCTAATTACGCCTGTCGTCAGATGTGTTTAAAATGTTGATTAATTTAACAAATGCAGGTCTGGTCGAGCGACAATTCCTTAAATACCATTTCATGCTTTATGTCATTGATTGATGTATTAATTATTTAGCATAACTGCACATAGCATTACTTATACCTAGCTTACCGTTTTGCTTTGTCCTTTTCATCTTCTTCCATCAACCCATCAAAGATGCTACAATCATCCCTACAGGAGGAGAGAAAAACATTAACTCTGTGCTTTCCAGTATGTGCACGTTTGTTGGAGGCTTTAAAGTAGTTATGTTTTGTTAATAATAGCCAATGATGGATGTTGGCTAATGAGAGGATTCCTACATGCCAGGAGCAGGTTTATTTTTGGGTTGCACATAAAGAGAAGGGAGACAGAGAGAGAGATAGAGAGAGAGGGACAGAAGGAATGTGTTGTGCTTGCCAAGAAGGTTACTAGTGCATTTGTGCAACAGGGCGTGATCTTGCCTACGTTTTAGTTAATATGGGTCAATACAAACACTTAAATTTGTAATGATGAATGATATTTGAAGCTGTTGAATAATATAAAATTTTCAAAAAAAAGGAAAGAAATGATCTTATTCTTAAAATTTCTTATTGTGGTGGTTGAGAAGAAGAGAAGAAAAAGACAGTAAGTAGAAAAAAAGAAGAAGAAGTAGATGAAGAAGAAGAAGCGAAAGAAGAAGAAGAAGAAGAAGAAGAAGAAGAAGAGGAAGAAGAAGAAGAAGAACAACAACAACAACAATTTTCAAAACAGCATTGGACATATAAACACCATTATGGGCACAATGTTTATGCAGACCTATACATTTTACATAATATACTTATACCATGCATTTATAAAGCCTATGCATATCATATATGACAGATTGCTACATTGTGTGTATTAGTGTGTTGCAACATACCCTATACTTGATGTCATGGTGGCTGCTGATCAGGGCTGTGGTTGCAATGATTTGCTTTTTAGGCGTGAGGTAGGCATTTGGAAGACCACCTGGAGGGCCATAAAAAAAAAAAAATATTGTACCAGTATAAGTGCCAGTTATGATTTATACATGTTGGAATGTGGATTATAAAATATTAATAAATATTTTGCCAAGGAGCACACAAGCATGGAAATTAAGAAACAGACTAATAGTTGAATAATTAATAAAAGCAATAACTTAATAAAGCTCTAATTCATTAAATCACAAATCAGTTTTGAAATTACAATAAACTCTGAATCACATCTGACCACCAAAGACTGAAATCAAACTATTTCCAGGTCAAACTAGTTGCTTTCATTTTAATACAAAAACAAAGTCATCTTGACAAACAGGTTAACGTCTCACGTAAAAACAGGCCAAGCTTTTTGAGTCATATAATCTGACGTAAGTCTTGTTTTACCAAAATTATAAAACAGAACATTTGTAAGCACTTTTAAATAGACAGGCAAAATTTGATGTTGGTTTTTTTTCATACACGTTGTCATTGTCCGACATAAATCACAGTCATCACTATTCCCATTAGCTTCAAGGTTTGCTTCTGTGGTGGCTCCTCTAAAAGTTCAGTTAACAGCTGACTAATATTTTAGTGTGAACTTGACTGAATCATAGCATGAATGTCAGAAAAAGGGCATACTTGTGGTCAGTAAACTAACACGTTGCAACATGTGCAAGGGAACAAGTGTCCAATTACAATGTAATTAAACTAACTTATAAAGAAAAATCTGCAGGATCTAACTTCATCTCTTTTCTAAGCTAATAAATGTGTGTTTAGTCATTTCTCACCCCAATTCAGCTCAAGCACGTGGTCAGTTAATTTCTTTTCTCAGGAACTGTAGAAAGGGTTTGAGGTCAAAGATGACTCTATGGTCAAAACTGAGGTCATCGAGGTCATGAAAGGGCACCTGATGGTGGAAAATACATGGTGTTCAACCAAATCTGTGAGAGAAATCAGAGCAGAAAAATAAGGTCATTTGTTGTCATCAGGTCAGTTTAGTGGCAGCTTTTCACAATTTCTCATCTTTACTGCTGTGGGATTAAGGATTGCACTGTTGAATAGCAACTGCTGTTGGCAAATTCTGATTTGATTGAGCTAATTTAAAAAAATAAAACAAACAAACAGAAAAAAACATTGCAGCTTTACCTTAAGGCTTATATCCCATATTAATATGTCTTAAAAAATATGTATTTTTGTCATATATTTTTTTTGCTGAGTCGTGCACTTCATTAGCATAAATATTTTCAAAGATGTTCAAACCCCGAGAAATCTCTGATTTACTTTTTAACTAGTCTCGTGCTACTACCGCTATTCAATGAAAAAGGAATAAGCTGGCAAACGTGACTAAAAGAATTATGATTACAACTTCAATATGTTCTCTCATCTGTGGACTTTCTACCTGCCTCAGATCAGACAGAATTTCACCTGCCAAAAAACTACAATTTTTTTTAAATTAAAAAGATGGAGACCTTTAGCTGCAGAAATTACATATTATGTGTAATGCAAGGAAAAACAAAATTTCTGTATATTTTCTGCAAAATTTATCAACATCCTGCTTTTATACTACTGTTATTTATTTAGAATAAGATGTTGTAAATCCTTTACTTGCATATTCAATTGATCAAGTATATATTTCAATGTGAAAAGCAGCAGAAAAAACAATAACTAGCCAATGTAGTAGATTAACCTCATGATTCATGAATACATAACATTTTTCTGCGTTGATTAAATTTTATAATCTGTCATTTAGCAAACATTCAATTGGCCCCATGCTGCAGAAATTGTACAGTTGCTTCAAATTAATACTGGCAGATTGATTTGTTTTACTTTTTCAGAAAAGCTGAGAAATAAATTAATAATAACAATACAAGTTTTGAATCTAAAACTGTTTAAAGGGTCTGGAATTTAAATACAAAGCTTTTAAGTGTGATTACATACACAAATGAAGCAAGGAAAACCTGGAATAAATAAACGTACATCCATATATTACTAGCCCCTCCGAGACTCTTTCGGAGCAAAGTGACCGAGTTATGTATTCTTAAACTTACTTTCTGGAATGTGTCTTTGCAGGCAAAACTAGCTGTTTTAGAGTTGATCCTTTCAGGCACTGACAATTCTGTATGTATGAGCCACACCTCACCTGCAACACAAATAGCCATAACTCATTTTCAAACATACCATGGGACCTGTATTAACCATTTACCTTGCATGCACAATCTAAAGACCCAACAGGAAATAAGGGCTGCAACCAACAAATAAAAGGGTTTTGATCAATAAACTATCATAAACTACCTATCAATTCCTAGGAGCCAAAGTTGTCATCTTCAAATTTTTCCTTTTTGTTATTTACACCAATGTGATATATGTGATATTAATAACAAAGATTAGGACTGCAACTAGTAATTAATTTCATTATCAGTAAACCTGCCATACTTTTTTGGTAAATCAATCAATTGTTGGTCTCTTGGTCTATTAAATTTTATGAAGAGAAGAGATCACAATGAGATTCAGTAGTTAAGAATTTTAAAGCTATTTTTTTTAATTCAAAATAATACTTATGCGATTAATGAAATATCAAAAATTCTTACTGATAACACTTTGTTAGTCGTCCATATCAATTCATCATTTTAGCTCTATTATTTTTTATCATATATCAATTACCCAATTATTTTCTCATCAAAAACCCATCACACTTTCCCACTGTCCAAGGTGATACCTTCAAAATGCTTGTTCTGTCTAACCAACAGACTAAGAAGTGATATTCACATTTGTCTACAGAAGAGAAGAAAGGGCAGCATATCCTCACAACCAAGAATCTGTAACAAGGTAATGTAAGTATTTTGCTTTAAAAAATAGGTAAATTACCACCAGTCTTTTTTTTTTTTTATCTAAGTTCTTACATTCAGGTGAACAGTCTAATAGTGACTGGTAAAGCAAACCAAACACCAATCGGACAACACACCACCACTTGCACGACATTGTGATATGACAGTATACAGGAAGGTCAGAGTGTATACAGTAAAACATTAAGTATTCTTATGGCACTTATTGTAACTGGAGATCACAGTGAGATTCACACATTTTATTAATTAATCTTAGACCCCATAGAGGTCTCGGGTCTCTACTGTGGGAGGCACTGACCTGATCACCAGTCATAATGTTATATTCCTGGCCAATAAGTGGAGCCTCGGACTCTGCTTCATTTAACGATTCTGCTTACTATACAACATTGCCAATGAATCACAAATAACATTAGCATTATGGCCCAGCGGAGGCAATACAATGGAGCGAAAATTGGACATCAACTATCAGATGAACACAGTAACATGTTTAATATGCCTTATAGTGCCACAGGTGCTTGTTATACAACCGAAAGAGAGCAACCCATATAGCTAGCTAGCAGGCTAACTAAGCTTGCTACGGAAAACTGCCCATTTAACTGAGAGACTTAAGGCTCTTACTGTCCCCATTTCCTCCCGCTACACTCACAAACACTGAATGACACACTTATGGTACGTAAAGCATTTCACTTTGGCTAAATAAACGAGGTATGTCAGTCTCTATCATGGCAAGCTGGCGCCGAGCCTGAAGCTGTCACGCAACAACTGACATTGAAGACAAAATAATCCCTAAAATATTACCGTTGGTCCTCAAACACCGCGAGAGAACCCAGCTCAGGCATCCGCGCGCGGCAAGATCCTCGTACAATCCCACAAAACACAAATGTCGGGCGGGGGAGAAATGTCTAAAACCAGCAATGGTGGAAACATTTTCGCGGCAGATGTATATACACACACACGCATACAGAGGGAGAGAGTCCCCGGGCAAACACGTACACACACACTGACAGGGATCCGCGCACACGCTCGCCCACTCGTACACATAGACACAGGCTGCTCTGAATGTGGGTCACTGGGCCTTGCTCTCCCTCAAGCGTGCGGAAACAGTCCCGAAGCCTACTCTGCAGTCCGCCTGCTTCCGCACGCAAAAAAAAAACACCGTTTACCGACCACAACCGCCGTGCTATTTTACAATCGGCGACCACCGCTGGCTTTAGATATGCATTAAAAAATCCTTACCTTCCCGAATGAGCGACGGCAGCCTCCGTGTTTTGCTTACTTGAACGTTGCATCGAGGTGGTGGGGGCCAGGAGAACTCCGGGTTGAGGAAAAAAACAGGAGGCCTACTTCATATTACGACGTACAGTCATGCGCAATAGAGACAGTAGGGCGCACTATTTTGCAAGTACAGTAGCAGCGTAAACGGAGGGGATCGCTGAGTGATCTACAGAGGGGAAATGACTCCGCGTCTTTTTTTGTGTGACTTTTTCTGTAAGAGCAGAAAACCAACAGTGTCACCTTCGTTTTCATATAATCAAGAATAAAAGAACCGGGCAGCGATTCTGACTTGAACATCTGATCATTTAATGACGAAAACTACATCGGATAGTAGATATCAAGTTAATTCGTTTTATATAATATTCTTGGCATAATGCTTAAATTGTTAAATTTCACCCGATATAAATATATCACAATTATATCTTTGTATTATTGAAATCAACATATTGTTTTCAGGGAAACACAGTTCAGGATGCAGTGGTCTGGAAATGTGACATTGGATGGTCGCCAGGACGGTGGGAAGCAGGGGATGAATGCCCTGCCTTTACTAAGGGGTTTCCCCTTTTATCGACGTCCAATCAGAAGCTCGACAGACCATGACGTTGTACCTTTACTGTGTCGAGGTTCCCCTAAATTCATTTTATGGCACATTTTGACTCTAGAAACCTTTTCTTATGAGGCATGGTGTGGGATCAGATGTTTTGTAGATGTTTGATTTTTTATGGTCATGCTTTTAATATACTACTTTATTATAAAATTATATACAAAAATGGACGCATTGTTGATAAGTAGGCTACAAATTTACAACCCTTTACAAAACATTAAAGGAAAGAGATAACTTTTTTATGTTCAGACTGCAAGATAATTTCTCATACTGTCCTTACAGATGCAAGAATGTTATGTTATCTGGGATACATAAGGCATGAGCCTATACATAAATAGAGAAAATTAGCAAGTGACTATATCAGTGTTTCAGAGCTGAGGTTCTCCAGTTAGCATTCAGCATTGTCAACAACAACAAAACCCACTGTTCAGCCTACATTCACAAGCATTTTAACTTTTATTAAAATCATTCAAGATTTAACATTTTCTTATAGGTAACTACTAATGTGCTGTGCCTTAAAACTACAGATTAATTAATTGTTGTTGAGATGTGTTTGAATGTGTTTTGATAGACCTGGAGGCGTCCATGTTTCCTGTGACCGGGAAACATGGACTTTGACTGTGTCATTTTCTCATATCAGTGCAGCACTGGAATTGCTGTGGGAGCATTATTTAACAAAGAAAGACAACTGTTTTGTGCATTATTCTGTTCAGAAAATATATGTTTAAGTCAAAACTCATGTTTGGAGTAAAACTAGTGAAAAATAATAATCTGGGTATTTCAAACTGTCTTTGCTCCTAAACAAGGATAAATCATTCATGTATTTTTGAAATAGGCCTAATCCATTATTTTCTTCTTAACCTAGTTTTAAAATGGCTGCTGGAATTTAATTGTTGCTTTTGCTTAATCATGAGTCATTGCTAAATCACCTGCCCTGTTCAAACATGATACACTCTCTGTGTTGACTGCCTAAAACATGACTGTTTTCACCTCCATCCTCTGTCGTCATAGTGAGTCCTATCCGACCAAAGGGGTGAGAATCACAGATTACATAAGTCATGATAAGAAACCATTAAAAATACATTTAAAACGATAAATATGGAATCACAGCGGTTCTGTGATAAGTGATAAATTAGTTAAAAGCATTGCATTACAACACAATGGTAAACTACAGCAAAGACCTTTACACACAAAGTTAAAAAATACAATACATACAAATAAATACCTCTTTTCAAATACAAAACAGCAATGAAATTACACAAAACAAAGTATTTTTTGTAGAAATTAAATCAAGAATTTTTTATCATAAAACTTCAAATACTACAATAATGACATAAAAATGGCAAATTATAAAATCCAGAATCTTTATATTTAATTAAAACAGAGTTCGTGTTTTCACCCTTGATTTCAGCCTGAGGCTCGTGCATCAAAGAAATATATTTTCATTGGCTCTACTTTCATTTGCATAATATAATAGTGTCAACCTCATTAATTCTCTCCTTTGAGGACTTATTATACCTGTGCAGTGTCTCAGATTTTCTCTGTCTCCTATTCCTTTCTTCAGTCTCCTTTCTTGTCGTGAACTCAATTTGCCCTCATGCTTTTTCTTTTTCTCTGTCATCATTTTCAGCTCTCCTCTGCTTTGTTAGGATTAGCCATTATCTGCGTCTTAAGGATTCTCTCCCTTTCAGTACCTTTTATTTTCTGTCCTATCCCAGCTTTCCTTCTCTCAGCAGCCCTTCCTGCATAATCTGCGTTACTCATTCCTTAATTTATCTCCACAGACTGATCCTTTTGCACATTCACCTTCTTGTTTCTCTTTAGATCTTCTGTTCTTTCTCCATCTTCTGCTTGCTTATGTCCATTCTTACAATCTCCAACTCTTGTTTCTCTGCATTTTTCATGTCTTCCCTCTTTCAGTGTCTTGATAAGTTTGCCTTTTCTTCTTTAATTTATTTTTTCAGCATTTCATTTTTTCTTTCTTCCCCAACCTTATCCGTCCTTCCGGTGTTACACACGTCTTCTCCTCATCCTTGCTCCTAGATGCTCTGAATTTACTCCTCAGCTTATTCACATACTCTTAATCGTCTTTAATCATGCAATCCTCTCTTTCCAAACCCCTCCCCTGTTGTCTGTCACAAGCATTATAGTTGCTATTCGAGTGTATCCTGTTGGTTTTCAGAGTAACTCATCTGCATGTTTCTACAAGCTACAATGTCAGAGATAATGGGGACATAAATCATCACAAGCCTAATTTCTTACAAATACAGACACAATCATGTAGAGTTTCCGTTGAATACAAATGGAAAATCTTTGCCGCCTTTGTTTTCGTGATTTTTGAAACTACTGTCATGTGCCAGTGAGAAATTTTCTCTATTATTCTACCCATAAGATTCATTTCAAGGCAAAATGACAGACATAGTCTACCGGGGTTGGAGTTTATGATATGTAAGTACCAAAAAACCTCATGTGTTATTAATGAGATTCAACACTTGTATGTTTCCTTTCCTCTTTACTTCCTGCCCATCCCTTCATCTTTCCATCTCAGAGGCAAAAAGCCTTTCAAGTGAACACCCACAGAAACCATCAACAACCACAACAGTGAAGCACTTAGCTATGGAACGATCCTTCTTTGTTTTCACAAATGTGACAAATCCAATGGAGCCACACTTTTTTTCCCCTCAACAAATCAAATCAGAGCTTTGCTCTGCTTCATTCTGGAGCAGTTTGCTTATGGAAAAGTTCTCCCAAAATGTTTTGACCCGCAACTCACTACGTTAGACTTTTATAAAAGTAAAGTAAAATTATGTTCTGTCTGTTTATCAGTGCATCTAGAAAATTGTCTTATGGGCCCTTGATGGCTAAAGAAGTCTAGCATCCTTTATATGCTCATAAAATCCCTCCATTTAAGTGCTTCACCCTGCTTGTACCTATTCTCAGGGATTGAATTATTACAGGGTAATGGAAACCATGCAGAGTGCTGTGGGACATCCTTTTCCCACACAACAACCGTTTAATCACAGACAAACATCAGGCACTGTGCCATATCAACATCTATATGTGAGTGAGAGCATAAGAGGTAAGAAAAAGACTCTCTTTGTGAGGGAACTTATAAATATGTACAGTACAAATAAAAAAAAACTACTCTAAGTGCCTACGCTTTGGGTTCGATTTACTCCACAGATGTGAAAACAAATCAAAGAAATAAATCCATATTTGAAGGAAACCTGAGCGTCACTTTCATAATGGATCTTAATTGAGGCATTAAAAGGCTAAAATGATGAAGATATTGGCTTTTAATTGCTCCCCCAAGTCCCTCCTGAGCAAGCTGGTATGAGGGTAGTACTCAAATGAAAGATTAACATTGATCATTAAACCTGAATGCTGCAAAGTGGAATTTGTGTGTGTGTGCGTGTTTGTGGTAGAGCAAAAGCTCATTTCACGCACGACCACATATTTTGACACGGTCTGACCGGAGCGAGCATCACCACATCCCTCCCCACCACCGCAAGGTCTCAGTGTCATCCTCGTTATTTTTTTCTCCCGACTTTTCTCATCACTCTCGTCTTTCTGCCTCACTGTTTCTGAATTTTTTTTTTTAATTCACCATCTGATCTTGATCCTTCTTTTCCCCTTGCCAGTGATGTCGTCTCTTCTAAGGGAGGAGATGCAGAGAGTTTTATTCCGACCTGGAAAACAGAGACTGGTGGAGTTTATTGAGATTGAGGAGCCGTTGCATGGAAGACATTTTCTCTGCGTCTCAGGTAAAAATCTTTCTTGTTGGTCAGTTAAGTATTTGTTTGTGATTTTTAATGTCATTTTTAGGGGTTAAATATGCTCAGTTAATCAAGGTAATTTCAAATCTATTTTTCATGAAGTTTATATTAATAACTGAATGTTAAATCGCATGTATTATTATTTTTGGCCTCTTGTTATTCTGGATACTGCATGAAATAGGCCTTGTAAAGGCTATGAAGCTTGATATAAACACAGGGTTTACTTTTACTGCAGATGAAATGCCCGGTGCTGCAGTGTACCTGTATTCTTGGAAGCAAAAAAGTCATCTCCTCTTTTTCTGCAGTGGCAAAAAACAAAGTGGTGCAGTTAAGTGTGGTGAGATGTCACATATCTCAGACATCAGTAAAGTCTGGATCCAAGAGGTCGCACACCAAACGCTCCAGCATACAGGAGTGCTACAGGAGGACAGAGGTCTGGTCCCTGCAGGACCTGACTCTTATTGACGGACGGGACCCTGATGTGGTAATAAAATAGAATAGATTAATTTCAGTTTTAGAGAGGCATGGAACAATTAAACTATAGTGTTTTCTAATAACTAAAAATGGCTGTTAATGAAATATTTACTATTTACAATTGCCAAGACTTTAAAACAATGTATTTTTCTCAAACTATTTTTTCATATCGTATTTCATGTATTGATCATTTTTTGCTAAATGTTACTCTCTTGTTATTTTGTGTGATACAGAAATAAATGTCAAAGTATCCTACATTAAGAACCTACATAAAACAAAAAGAGAGTTAGGGTACAAATACACCTCTCTGCTGTGCAAATGAATGAATGAGGAAACCTGGGTATGACAAAAGAACCTAAACTCAAGATCAACAAAACTTTATCTGAAGCATGTCAAACAATAGAGTGTTATCAATGGAGATCGATCATTAAGATCCAAGCTATTTTTAGAACATGAAAAAGTTGTAGCAGCTACGTGAACAATGTCTACTGTGTACTGGAATGATTCATTTATGTCTTTATTACCAACTTTATCATATCTATATTTTCATCTACAAGCAGTCTATTTGCTTATGTATATCTGGCTTCTCCTCATTGGCTATATGATTAATATCTGATTTTGAAAAAGGTTACACAAAAAATATATATATATTTTCCATGCAATTAATGCTATCACGTTCTTTGTCTTTATGTCCTCTGGCTCAAGGATGACCCCTGTTTCCTTCTGCACTTTGATAAGGTGCGTACTGTGACAGCCGTCAGCTGCTCAGCCAAATACTCCATCGTGCGTGCCCTGGTTTCCCTTAGTGACCAGCACTGTCAGAGGTCACTGACCCTGCGGAACTTTGACTGGGCCTACATCAAGCCCACCTCCTTCTACTCTAATAGAGGAGACTGTGTTGTACTCTCACAGATATGCTTCTATGCATTCAACCTAGTATGTCTGTCCATGTGTCCTGTGCCCCTGGATGCATAATGAATGTCAGTGTTTAAGTTTGGGTGTAAGTGTGAACAAGAAGAAAACTGTTGAGTCACAGGCATGGCGTGTGCCGTGTGCCTGTGACACTGATAGGGCTTTAATGAAGAGTTATACACCACTAAAATGTCTTTTGCATTAACACTCTGCTGAATGTATCTTAATAGCAATTGCAAGTTTAAAGCAGCTTCGTATTTGTATTTTGTACATTATACTTTTGTGACCTTTTAATCACTAATTGCTCAAAGTATTCAAGTGTGTGTGTTATTGTCAAAATGTAACTTCAAATAGAGAACAAATAAAGCAAAGTAGAATCATTATAGCCTAAATAGTATCAGTTAAGTTTTTTGGACAATATTTTTTAATTATCTAATAGAAGTTTGTCTGAGGTGCTTTAAAAAAAAGTGCCATTCAATAGCTTTTGACTTCAATTTGAGTCCTTATTGTACCACTAAGGGAGAGAAATTCATTGTTTTAACACCCTGAGGGTAGTTTACATTCCATAATATAATGTTATATTATGTTAACTACATTAACATTGGGCACATATTTTGCAGGCTGATTTCAACAGACTAATTATAATGATTACCTTTAGGCCAAAAAAAAAAAAATTTAGAGGTAGCCTAAAGGATTCATTATCACCCCTCAAACAATTTTATAGGCTACCTTTCATTCTTGAGAAGGTTATGATACAGTATCTTAACACTTTGATTGTAAGAAATAACAATAAATGACTAATTTTTAAAATTTTTTTTTTTAAAGAATCTAGTCAAAGCCAAAGGAGCACAGAGGACTTGGACTCATGACTTTGGTCCTTCTAGTAATTAAGACTGATGCTTCCTGTGATTCATAATGATGATTGGGGTTTCATATTTAATGTATTTCATTATTTGATACAATAATAGAAAAAAAAAACCCACACGCATTCAAATTAATTTTTTTTGGCGAAGTCTAACCCATCTCTGATGAGAGACTGTTTTTCTTTATCTTTCCTAAATCTGTTTGACACAGGACGAGTTATATTGTCTATCATTTCTTTCTTTCTATCTTTATGACCTCCTTCTTTAACCGTAGGTATACAGATATACATAAAATCAAAATACAGCTATATGTATGTTTCTGTAGTCTATCAGCTTTATTCAGTTTATTAACCTCAAAAATCATCTCACAAATACAGAACAGGTACAGTATTCTGCCTACAGGTGGCAGCAAAACATCGTTACAGGCGGCAGGTCAGGAGCACTTAGTAGCCTTAAAATTTGCCTCACGAAAATAAATTAACAAACATCTAAATATATGTCAGACGCAGCTCTTAGCATTTTATCTTTAATTCAAAAACATTCATAGTTATTTATTGATATGTACATTGAATGTGAGTTTATGTGGAGCTTAGACATTTCCAATGTATTCGTTCTGTTTCCGGCACAGTAGGGACAGACTCGCGACTCTGTACCTGCCGCCAAAATTCAAGTAGAAGAGAGAGGAACGCGTTTTCCTGTTGTCGGTTGTAAACACAGGGCTGTAACTCAGTGCCTCATCTTTTAAATTGCCGATTTGGTATTCGGACGCCTAAAATCTTGCCTCCGGGATTTGCGGAGAGAGGACGAAGATGCACATCAAGTCTATAATCATTGAGGGATTCAAATCCTACGCACAGAGGACGGAGATCAACGGCTTCGACCCGCTGTTCAACGCCATCACAGGACTCAACGGCAGCGGCAAGTCCAATATTTTGGACTCCATATGTTTCCTCCTGGGCATTTCTAATCTTACTCATGTAAGTACGATATCGGCCATCTAGTCGTTATGTTTAATGGGGAAAGTTACCGAGCTATTTGGAAACAGAATGATAGAAGTGACAGCTACATTAGTATTTTTGTTGTTAGCCAGACGCTTCGTTTCCCAAAACAAAACTATAAATGTGTGTCTCTTAATTGAAAGGTGAGGGCCTCCAACCTCCAGGACTTGGTTTATAAAAATGGACAGGGTGGTATCACCAAGGCCACGGTGTCTATTACCTTTGACAACTCCAACAAAAGCCAGAGTCCTCTGGGTTTTGAAACCCACGATGAGATCACTGTCACCAGACAGGTTGGCAAAGAAAGCACTCATGAAGACTCTTTTAGTCGTTGTGGGCAATGCTTGTACGAAAACTGTCACATATGACCTCTTCTTTCTTTAAGGTGGTAATTGGTGGCAGGAACAAATACCTCATCAATGGAGTCAATGCCAACAACACCAGGGTGCAGGACTTGTTCTGCTCTGTTGGCCTCAATGTCAACAACCCTCATTTTCTCATCATGCAGGTGAGTCCTTTGTCTGCAGCAGTTTGAATGGGTCTTGTTTAGCTCTCCACACTATTTTATCTCATGTGATGTTTCCTGTATTTTAGGGGAGGATAACCAAAGTTCTAAACATGAAGCCACCAGAGGTAACACATACACACGCTATCCTCCATCTCACCATCAAAACTTTCCTTTCCTATAGAGGTTTTCCAATGATCACCCTTTTTTTTTCAGATCCTTGCCATGATTGAAGAGGCAGCAGGAACAAGGATGTATGAGTGTAAAAAAATAAGCGCTCAGAAAACCATTGAGAAGAAAGAGGCCAAGCTGAAGGAGATTCAGACAGTATGTTAGACATCCACGCTCATTTTTAACTCATGTGTCCCTGTTTGTTTTACAGTGAGGAGGGGGCTCAAATATATTTACAAGTCATTTTAAAGTCTTTGACTATTTGTTGTTGTTATTTGTTTATTATTTAGATTTTGGATGAGGAAATTACTCCAACCATGAATAAACTGCAAGAGGTAGGTTTAGTGAAAAATAAATTCTCACATTTTCTTCTGTTATTGAAATGTATGTGCAAGGATGATCCATTTTTCATTACACATTTTTCTAGTAGTTTGCACCTTTTTGCTAACTGTCCTCTATCTGCAGGAACGATCATCATACCTGGAGTACCAAAAGCTGATGCGAGAGATCCAGCATTTGTCACGGCTCTATGTGGCCTGGCTGTTTGTGTGTGCTGAGGAAACCAAACTGAAGTCTGCAGAGAATCTGAAAGTGATGCAGGACAACATTGCCAAAATGCAGGCCAGCATGGCTGAGAATGAGAACAAAGTCCAGGAGCTTTCAGCCCAGATTCAGGAGCTACAGAAGAAAAAAGACCAGGTGTGCTGACAGATGGGAGAAAGCTTAGATTGGGTTGTGTTGAAAACCAAAGTGGAGAGCCTTTTTCTTCAGGCTTTGTGAGGTCTTTTAAATAAGTTAGCACTTTGATTTGTTAACTTTTAACACTTAATTTTCTCTGTAAGCATCATTGGTTGATGATCAGTTTGTATTTTTTCCCCTCAGTCTTAGCTCTTCACAAATTTGACTTTTGAAAATTGAAATCTTTGCCCTCTTGGCTTCAAACACACATTTAAAGATGTACAAAACTATCTGTAGCTCTTCAAAAATATTTTTTTGTAATTTTTTTGCTATAAGCTATAAAAGGAAAACAAACATTGAGCCATATTGCTTTGTCTTTGATGTTTACATGCATGTTTTTAGGAGGTGAATGGAGTGTTAAAATCCCTGGAAGAGACTCTAGCTGATGTGCAACGTGTGGATGCCAAAGCTCAGAGTGCACTTGACCTTAAAAAACAGAATCTCAAAGATGAAACCAAGAAGAGGAAGGAGCTAGTCAAAAGCATGGAAGAGGTAATGTGACGATACAGTATTTTAGTCCTATGTTGAATGGTATGTTGTAACTGTGTCAAAACAAAAACATCATAACTTTTTTTCCCCCTTCATCCTTAGGACAAGAAAATGCTTGTGGTAAAGGAAAAGGAGGTTTCTAAGTTGACAGAGCAGCTTCAGGCTCTACAGGAGGAGGGACAGAAGGACAGTGCAGCCCTTGAGGCAGCTGAGCAGCATTTTAAGGCTGTGTCTGCAGGTCTTTCCACAAATGAGGATGGAGAGGAGGCCACACTGGCCGGCCAGATGATGACGTGCAAGAATGAAATGAGTAAGGCAGATACTGAGGCTAAGCAGGTGAGGAAAAGGACTTGAAAAGGACTTTCTTTTTTAAGGGTACCATAGGCATTTATTCTCACTGACATAAATATACATTGTAAGCTTGTTGGTTCTCATTTTGTGATGTTAAGAAATTATTTCACTTCTGTCTTTTTGATTTAAAAAAAAATGTTCATCTGTATTGTCTCTGTCCTCCTGTCTGTCCAGGCCCAGATGACCCTGAAGCACGCCCAGAGTGAGCTCAAGACCAAACAGGCAGAGGTTAAAAAGATGGATAGTGGTTACAAAAAGGACCAGGACGCCCTGCAAGCTGTCAGAAGCAGCAAAGAGAAACTACAGGCTGAGCTAGCTAAACTCAACTATGATGGTACTGTGTGTGTGTGTGTGTGTGTGTGTGTGTGTGTGAGAGAGAGAGAGAGAGAGAGAGAGAGAGTGCTGATGCAGAAAGTATTCATGGAAAATTTAATTTTTTATACATATTGCATTATATGTTTGGGGCGTGTGTCTATATGCAGATGGAAAGGAGGAGAGTCTACTGGAGAAACGAAGGCATCTGTCCAGAGAGGTGGCGAAACTCAAAGAGACCTATGAGAGTCTTGTGTCTCGTTTCCCCAACCTGCGCTTTGACTACAAGTAAGGATTTGCCAAATGAATTTGTTTTGTGTGTTTTTAATCTGGATGTTTCTGTTAATGCTCCCAGTTGAAACCCCATTTAAGGACAAGGAAGGAACAAAATAAAGTTTTATTAACATATTCAAAACATTTTTTCTTTTCTGCTGCCTCACAGGGACCCAGAGCGAGGATTTGACCGCAGCAAAGTGAAGGGGCTGCTGGCTAACCTGATCACAGTCCGTGACGTGTCCTATGCAACAGGACTGGAGGTCGTTGCAGGAGGACGGCTCTACAACATTGTAGTTGACACTGAGGTGGGTTTCTTTTGGGTTTCTTTTTTTAGGGCAAATCATGTTTAGATGATTTAAATTCTCATTTTTATTTGCAGACCATTGTAAATGCATAGCTGGAGTCATCGGTATTATTTTTTATCTGTGAACAGGTGACAGGTAAAAAGCTGTTGGAGAAGGGAGAGCTGCAGCGGAGGTACACCATCATTCCCCTGAACAAGATCTCTGCCAAGACACTCAATGACAAAGTGGTCAATGCTGCTAAAAGCCTGGTGAGAGGCCTAAATACTGCCAAGTTTGGAAAAAACAATAATGGATTTTCTGATCTTGCTTTTCCTTGATGCCTTTCCATCTCTTCCTCACTCTGTCCTGTCTCCTCTCTGTCTGTGGTCCCTCCCTTGTCAGGTTGGTGAGGACAATGTCCACACAGCTCTGTCCTTGGTGGGCTATGAATCAGACCTGCGTAAGGCCATGGAGTATGTTTTTGGCTCCACACTTGTGTGTGACACACTGGACAATGCCAAAAAAGTGGCTTTTGATAAGCAAGTGATGACCAAGACTGTCACCCTTGGAGGGGACATCTTTGACCCACAGGGAACTCTGAGTGGAGGTGAGAACATCAACTAGAAAACTAAAACCAAACCTTTGAATTACACTTCAGTTTGTCATTTTGCATGTACAATGCTTTTTTTGTTGCTTATAGTGATGGTTACTTCATCACTGTTTTTTTAAATTTGTGAAAATCAGACCAGGGATAGCAGTTTTGACTTTCATCGCCAAGGAAATCTGTTTTTTACACAAGCATTTTAAAACAGCTGGGTGTCATGCAACGCAATGGACTCTTTTGCTGAGTTTCTTTCCTCTTCCAGGCGCTCGCTCCCAGTCAGCATCAGTTCTAGCCAGTCTGCAGGAACTGAAGGAGGTCCGGGACAACTTGAATGAAAAGGAGGCCCAGCTTCAGGATACTGAAAGACAACTGGCTGGTCTTAAGGGAACTGCAGAGAAGTATGCTCATTACAGTTTATGACTTATACATCTGTATCGTTAAGCTGCTTATGGAACTGTACTCCTTGAGGCTGACTCCAAAAGTGAGTCAGTCCCCATAAAGTCCCATATCACAATGTTGCACTTAACAGCAGAAATAAACTAGTTTACGGCCCGGTACAATATTTGATTTGCTATCTTTCAGCTTTCATTGTCTCATATTTGTTCATGTTCTTTTTTTCCTTCACCATAATATCTCCCTGCAGGTACCGTCACCTGAAGCAGCAGTGTGAGATGAAAGTAGAGGAAGAACAGATTCTGCAGGCCAAGCTGCAGCAGAGCTCCTTCCACCAGCAGCAAGAGGAGCTGGAGAGGCTGCGCAAGGCTATTGGTAAGAATGCTGAAATGGGCACAAACACACCTTTAAAATGAGTCAATTTAACCAATGAAACTGTAAAAGAAAGAAGGGTCATTATGTGACTGTGCAGCGCAGTGAGCATAGAAGAAATGAGAAATCACTCCCTTATCTGTTCACTCTTAGTGGCTCAGGTTATCCGTGAGGATGGAGGAGGAATCTCTGATGTGATGTGTTGTTATTTAGCTTATGTTTTAATTAGTACTATTTGTTTGTTAAATGTTTGTTAAAGTTATGCTGATGCTAGATTTATCAGACTGGAACTTTTTATGCACATGCTTGAGGTTATTTACAGACTAACTTGATTATAAAGTAAATAAGTTAATTTTGAGCTTATTAGTTACTGTTATGTAACTAATCAGCAGTTTTTAACGTGGTCACCAGGTGTTATGAGAGTAGTTCTGACCAACGACGGAAGAGCTGTGTCTCTGAATACTGACATTCTGAAAAACACATTTGGAAATGAGACAGCAGGCTATTTAAAGCCTGTTCTTTTATTTGATGGAGGCATTTTCTCACCAGTGATCATAAATTGTAGATATGTTGAATTTTATTGTACCTCTCCCTGTATCTCTCTGCATCTCTTGAGATACTTGAATAGAAGTGACACCAAGCACAACATTTTAACATTTGAATATGGGTATGATGATGTAATGACCCTTCCTTTTTCATATTTTCTTTCTTTAAAACCAGCTTGGAAGTGCATATTGTATTCAAAAAGACACCAGGTTTGTGATTCAGTCAGGTCCCCATGGTTGCACAGGTCTGAGTCATTGTTCCTGCTTTAATCAATTCTTCTTGTTGCTAATGTTAAGCGTTTGTTGTGTGTCCCCTTCACCAGAGGAGAGTGAGGAGACTTTGCGGGTCACAAAGGAGGTGCAGAAACGGGCTGAAGAAAAGTACAAGGTGCTGGAGAACAAGATGAAAAACGCTGAGGCAGAGAGGGAGAAGGAGCTGAAAGCCGCCCAGCAGAAACTCAATGCAGCCAAAGCCAAAGCCGATGCTTTCAATAAGAAACTAAAGCAGAAGCAGCAGGTACACCAACCAGACATGTGTATCACATTTTATCTCTTTAATTTCTCTCAGAAAGACTCTGCTGATGCTTCAGGAGACCTGACCAAAAGAATTTCTTTTGAACATGTGTACAGGAGTCTGATGCTGTGACCCTGGAGCTGGAGGAGCTGCGGAGGGAACAGACTGGTTATGAGCAGCAGATTCAGGCTGTAGATGAAGCCATGACAGCCATCCAGGAACAGATAGACAGCATGGCTTGCACTGTGTCACAGAACAAGGTATTTGTTGCTTCTTTTGTATCCTAGCCACAAGAGTTTAGGCATATATTTGGATGAATGTATTGGGGGATAACTGATTCAAATCACAACTTATGTTCAATGAAATGCCCTTTGAAGATCATTTCTCTCAGTTCAGAAGAAGCTGTGTTTGATTTTTTTCCTCATGTACCCTCCCTCTGTCATGCTATCTCAACTCAACACTCTTACTTTCTTACTCGTGCAGGAGGCTGTGCGTAAAGCCCAGGATGAGCTTGCCAAACAGAAGGAAGTGATCATGGCTCAGGACAAAGAGCTCAAGGTGAATATTGTGTTTCCTTTCAGCACTAAATCTTGTGTGAGAATTCAACTGTACATTGTTTAATTACACTCTTGTGCTTGTCTCTTTTACTTGGTAGTTATCCAGGACTGACTAATTTTGGTGTTTTGAATTATTTGTCAAATAATTTTTAAAATCCAATTTATCTATTTGAATATTCCAGGCAAAGAGCACAGAAGCCAATAAAATAAGGGAGCAGAACAACGAAGCCCAGCTGAAGATTAAAGAACTGGAACACAACATCAGTAAGCACCGCAAGGACAGCCAGGAAGCTGCTGACAAGGTACACACACACACACACACATATAGACACACACACACACACACACA
>JAQMCX010000043.1:14629427-14678168 GCA_029814765.1 Acanthurus leucopareius | reverse complement strand
CGCAAGGACAGCCAGGAAGCTGCTGACAAGGTACACACACACACACACACATATAGACACACACACACACACACACAAACACAAACACACACATGCACGCATGCACGCTTAATTACCTTGATAATTTAACTTAAATAAAATATATTTCCATAATCTATGAGGCCCTGAAGGTTTCATCTCGTATGAGTATGGTTCTCTAAACATTTAATATCAACATCTACACAACTTCATGTGTCTGTTTCTCTCACACTGTCTCCTCTCAGGTGTCCCGGATGCTGGAGGAACACGACTGGATCCTGTCAGAGCGTCAGTTTTTCGGACAGCCCAACACTGCTTACGACTTTAAGACCAACAACCCCCGTGAGGCTGGTCAGCGGCTGAAGAAGCTTGAGGAGACCACCACCAAGCTGGAGAGAAATGTCAACAAGAGGGCCATGAACATGCTAAACGAGGCAGAGGAAAGGGTGAGGACAGAGATACAGAAAGGGTTTGGCATATTTTTCAGTCAAAGCATTAAATGTCCACATCTGTTACACACATTCCTCTTCTGCCCTGCAGTACAATGACCTGATGAAGAAGAAGAGGATCGTGGAGAACGACAAAGCTAAAATCTTGCAGACCATCGAGGAGCTGGACCAGAAGAAAAACGAGGCTCTCAACTTAGCGTGGCAGAAGGTCTGTTTTCTTTAGCAAAACTGTATTTTTTTTCTAACATTAACCTTTTTCTCTCACTTTTAATTTAACTTTTTATGTGGAGACAATAAGCACTCAGTTGCCAGTTTATTAGGTGAACCTAGTTAAAACTAATACAGTCCAAGTCAACAGTCCTGCAATCAAAAACTGACAGGTATCGGTATGGTTATCCATCCCATTCATTTTCATTGTAATTTGGCTAGGCTAACCTGAGTGCAGATATGTCAGCTATCCGAGGTTTCTCTTTATTTTTTATACTGTAGTAGCTGTCTGTTTAATATTGCTGAGTATTGAGTAACACTGTACAGAGCAGGGCTGCTCTGAGCTATTTTACAGTGAATGAAGGAAGTGCTGCATGGCTCAGATGGCTTATCTGATGGGGGACCTGATGATGGGGCAGATAAAAGTACAAAAAAGAGGAATCATAAAACTCTTGCTTAATATTAAGTGGTACAGACAAGCATAAAGAAAAAGAAGCACTCTGTCTTAATACCTTCACTGTCGGGTATTTGATTTGCAGGATTAGTCAAAAACATTCTTAAACCATATTTTAATGTGGAGTTGCTAAAATGCTTTGGACCTTGTCTGTGGTTGTGTGGTATTTTCAATAATTAAATTTCATTCTCTGTCCATTTGTTCCTTTTTTCAAGCTGGACTAAAACGATTTAATATTTCAACTGTCAAATGCTACTCTTAATGGTGTAGAATCAGTAAATTTAAGTAAAAACTTATCAATTGATAAAAGCATTACATAAACTAAGTGTTGTGGTTTGAGTTAGTTTTTTAAGCTTGTTTTTTTTTATTACTGGACAATTTGAATTTGCACCTCAGTATCTGTAGTTATTACATTTATTAAAGCTGTAACGTTTCCCTTCCTCTGCAGGTAAACAAAGACTTTGGCTCTATTTTCTCCACTCTTCTGCCCGGGGCCACTGCTAAGCTGGCTCCCCCACAGGGCTGCGGTGTCTTGGAAGGCCTTGAGTTCAAGGTGGCTTTGGGAAACACGTGGAAGGAGAACCTCACTGAGCTCAGCGGTGGGCAGAGGTCAGTTAAAGGACATGTATGGTTTTTGAGTGTCAAGTGTTGAGTTCTTTTGAGCAGTAATAAAGGTGTGCCAGGTTTCCATGGATGCTAAGAAGTCAGTCACTTTTATTGAGCACCGTCTTTGTGTCTCTTTTAGGTCACTGGTGGCTCTGTCTCTCATCTTGGCCATGCTGCTGTTCAAACCTGCTCCCATCTACATCTTAGACGAGGTGGATGCTGCCCTGGATCTGTCTCACACACAGAATATTGGACAGATGCTACGCACACATTTCAGACACTCCCAGGTATCTTGAAACAGACATTTTAATGTCATTACTAAACCTTAGCGGGAGACCAACTAATCAAAGGTTTTCCTAGACTTATTATAATCTTGTTACTGAGCAAACACGGAGTGAATCATGTATTCAGGTTGCCTTCTCATTCTCTCTCCCTGCAGTTTGTGGTGGTGTCCCTGAAGGATGGCATGTTCACCAACGCCAACGTCCTGTTCAAGACGAAGTTTGTTGACGGCATGTCCACCGTTACGCGGACTGCGCTCAGCCAGAGTGACGCCAACCTTCCTCAGAAAGTCCCAGACAAGAGGAAAGACAAGAAGAACAAAGCGCTTATCAGCTAATCACTGCACTGCAAGTCGCTTAACAGTCTAAATTTACTCTATTACATCTGTTAAAACTATCACTTATCATCATAAAATGTGGTATATTTTAATAACTTCCGGCATCAAGTGTGTATACTCATATTTCCTCTGTTAGTCATTACTCTTAATGGCTTAGAGTTTTTATTTTTTTGACTGTTTATATTCCAACAGTGTCACCAATCTGTTTATGCTCAATTTTTCATGAATTTCTTGTCTTTCCTTGTTCAGCTGTTTAAATGTGACATTTCTTCAAAGTTTGCGTATTTCAGACCTTTTTTAACTTCCTGTTTTAACTGTCGTCCTTTTCTATGTTCATGCTCTTCTGCTTCACATTCTCAGTTTTGTATGCAGCTAAGGTCTTCATATGTTTTATTAAATAAAGCAAGTCAAATATCAACACCGTCTCCCCCCACACATTGTCTTTTGTATTAAAACTGCTCTTCACAGTTGAATGACAAAAGAAGCATACTCGTGGAATTAAGAGACATGGAATGTCAGCACCCCCTAGTGGTAAGAGTGTACAATAGAAATGGCTGTGAAACCCTCAGGAACAGATTTTAAAAACACAGCTAACATTTCATGAAAAGATTCAGGCTTTTAATTAACAGACCAGATTTACAATTAAAACAATCAAACAACTGAAAATGTTAGATGTTCCAGTGTATTTTGACTAATTGTAAAGATTATTAACTTTTGTAATACTTGGCTAAGAAATAACACCCAATGAATGACATAACTGCCGAGCTGGTGATCACTGTAGGTACCTAAAATAAACAAGATTATAACATACCATGATAATAATTATGAAATAAGGTAAGTGATATCTTTTAGACTGAATTACATTTTCTCACTACTGAACATATACTTGAACATTTTTTGAAAATAATAACTAATGGTGATTTGTTTGCTTTCGTTTCTGTCACAAAAATCTAGATCCATATAAAAGTTCTCAAGTGACACTAAAATGTCAATTTCTGATAAAAATTTGGCTTTTTTGGGGTTTTAATTCACCTTTAACACTCGTGTCTACACAAGACCTTGTGTCTAATCACAGATTGTAAATTTGAATTATGACCTCTTGAGCTCCTTAGAAAGCTTATATTTACTTATTGCCCGTATGTCACGCTATAAATGTACATTCTGTATTAAGACAAAAGAAAGTCACATGTCCAAATAGTCATTGTAGTTTTATTTCATAAGGGACAATTTCAAACAACAATGGCATCACTTTGAACTTAACAGCAGGGGTTTCTTATGTAGTTATTGTCATCTGAAGACTTCAGAAAATTGGCTATCATCTTACTCATTCACCTTGCAAACAGGATAAAGGAAACCATTTACAGGTCAGGAGAGATATATCTCGAATGCCTCAGCTCTCTGAACACTATTCAGCAGCAGTGGTAAAACAGTGAGGAAGTACTCACGCCTGAAAAGTGCAACTTCTAACGACAGTCGACTTGTCAACCGTCTGCTAAGGTGTACAACCTGCTGTTGTCATGATATTCAATGAGCAGGTGAACCCACAACAGTAGTCAAAGTCCCCATTTGGGGCCTACGGGTATACAGTGTCCACAAACCCAACACATTGGTTTATATAGTATTTATTATCATTTTCTTACTGTCCATTTAAATGAACTGAATAAAACTTAACACATTACAATAATAGGCTTGCCTTTCACTTCTTGTCACTGTGAGTTCACACTCCGAGCGAGTTGTGTTACTGTTGTCTTGTCAAGCTTTGTCTGCCATGAAATCAGTGTGTCAGTTCGAGTGGAGCAGTCTCTTACACAAAACCAAATTCATAAACTCACAGGTCATATGGATAAGTAATGCAGTTATCTGAGAGAACTGTGAATGTGTTAAAGAGAGGATAACTGAGTCAGAGGTCAGACAGAGGAGTGTGCAGTGGTTTTTTTTTCACTTGTAAAGAAATAAAAAGAAATTGCTTAATTTTTTTATACTGTGTTTGTGACTGCATGTATCTGGCTTTGTTTGAGTGTGTGTGTGTGTGTGTGTGTGTGTGTTGGAGATAGAGGGCTCAGGGTTGGCTCTGGATGTGTCTGCGCAGCTCCTGGGCTTTGTCCCTCAGGTCAGGTCTGCTGTCTGACTGCAGCGTGGACAGGGAGCGCTGCAGCTGCTCCCGGCTCTTCACCGACACACAGTCCCACTGTTCACTCTCTGTTAACATCATAACCAGCACAAGACCATGTATCAGAGACACTTGGATCAATAATCTGACAATAATAATGATGATAAATAAAACACAGATACACAGTGTATCTGTGTTCTTTGGTCCACAATTTATTACAATCACCCTGTGGACGGTTAATTTCTGCACCAAAACAGAAATCCATCTAAAAGTTCTCCAAATATTTCACTCAAAATCACAAATAGCCAACTGATGGTGGTGGTAGTTCAGGGAAGCACTAATGCTATTAGGAACAATGTTGTGGAAATCATGAAAGTCTATGCAAAATATCTTGTCTGAACCAAAGTGGTTGTAAACTGATCAACATTTCCATAACCTCGTCCATGCAGCTAGCTGATAAAAAATCCTGAAGTCAGACCTGGAAGGCTGTTACAAGGAACAGGAAGACTGGCTACATGAAACCATGAGCACTTTGACAGCAGAAATAATATGCAAAAATATGTCATTCCAAGTTTGCTCTCAATAGGATATTTGACCACAAAACTGCCCACAAATGTTTGAATATCTCTGCTATCCAACGCACAGTGGAGAAATTCTGGCCCTGCAAGAACTGGCCTCTCATTGTCATTGACTCATGCTAAATTTTAACTCCAGACAAGAAAAATATACTTGAGAAAATCTTAGCAACAATTAATACTTACCTCCAGTTCTCTTTACGATCAGATCCACAACTGACAGCGCCTCTGTCCTCACAGAGGAGTAACTTTTGTTTTCTGGATAGGAAAAAAAAAGTATTGTAATGACAAGCAGTTAAATTAAATTATAATTCAGATTACACTGAATTTGTGAGTCTGTTACCTAAAGGGTAAGTGAGAGCAGCACATGTCTCTGTGAGGATTTGAGACAATGCATTAACATCTTCACTGCCTTTTTCTAGCAGCAATAACCTACAGAGAAAAACAGCTTGTATTTTGATCAAAAAACTTCCATATGAACTGTAAACTTCAATGAGCAAATGAGAAGGAAATAATAGTTGTGCTTTTCATTCTGGTTCTTACTTCTGGAAGTATGCCTTCATGGACTGCAGAACAGCAAGCTGGACTTTCCAGGTGCTAAGTTTGAGCTTCTCACACATCAGACTGCACACCTCCACCTGGAAACGAGCTACGGACGGACACAATGTTTAGAACACTGACTTTGTTAATAAAATTAATAAAGTTAATAAACTTGAGATTTCAAACATGAATGAGTGGAGAGTTAGTGTGGATTTGGAGTGGTATGATAAAACTTAAATTTATGTTTCCACAATTTTAGGCATGTTTTGCTGATTTGATTTCACTAACAAAATAATTAATAATAAGAGTCATTTTTTTGGATTCTCCTCACTGACAAGTACAAGAATGGAAATATTCCTACAACATATATTCACACTTTTTAAAGTGAAATAAAATAGAAAATTGGGAGAAAGTAAGATATAATTATAGCAGCAATGCCAAGTGATGTGTGAGGAAAGTGCAGGTATTATACTGTATATTGGACAAAAAAGGCAACAAAGTATTTACAATAGCATACTTGCTGCTGGTAACATAAACTCAAACAAAGTAAACTCAATCAAGCTTTGACTGAGAAATTGCCAGGAAAAACAAGGAGATCACCCTGGCTTATTATTGTCTCTGGAGTGGTGAACTTGTTTTGTCTGAGCATTGGTGGGGCATTGGTGGGGCATTGGTGGAGTTGTGAAGAGCTCTAACTCACCCTGAGTCTGAGAGTTTCTGGGCCAGGCCTTTCCAAGAGTCTCAAAAGCACAGAGCAGAGCCTCTGTCTGCAGTTCTTTGTCCCTCACTTCTCCATCATCATCGTCATCGTCCAGTGACCTTGGTGAAGCACCACCACTCTCTGGACAGCTCTGTCAGCAATCAGGAAGACATATTAAGCAGGTAAATGCTTCTCAAATGAATTGTTTTATTCAAATATAACACTAAAACAACAAACATAGATAAGACTGAACCTTCTTGATCAGAGGGAAAAGGATCTCTGCCATGTCACTGAAACCATCCTCCTGGCTGCTCTGAAGAGTGTCTCCGGCACAGCGAAGGGCAGCCATTTTGTACACTAGACTCTCTTTGCGACACTCCTTCAGCACAACCTCCAGAACCTCAGAGATGGTGGGCTGGCCTGCACAAGGCTTCTGCAGCTCCGTGCTGAAAGTCAGATGCACAAAAGATTAGTGTTGTCCTTCAAAAACACCCCAAAAAACAAAGAAAAGAAAAGAAAAGAAAAGAAAAGTAAAGAAAAGTAAAAAACACACAACAAAACAATTGGAAAAAAGTTTTGCAGGGAGTCTCACCTGCATTTGGAGACTACTGATCCAATAGCTTTAAGAAGCTCCTCCTGAAACAAAACAAATCAATAAAGATATAAAACCAAATCAATTTATGTTTTTTGCTCTTCTCTTGTATCAGTCATTACCTTGCCGGCCCATGTGCGTCCAGACAGTCCCTGCATTAAAGCTGTCAGCACCATGCCAAGGTGTGGCGCCACCAATGAGCCTGTCTGTTCCTTAGCAACGGTTGCCATGGCAGCTGCACCCTGAGCCTTCATCTTCCAGGACTGGGACTGCAGTGCCTTCTGCGTGATAGCGATCAGCTCTGTCATGTAGAGTCTGATGCCTCCAAAGCTTCCTAGAGTAAAAGAAAAAGTTGTTGAACACTTGCAAAATACTTACAAATGTTATAAATGGACTGAGTTTTTTATTAAATACTGAAAGTATTTAGTTTGTTATTACATCTGAACAACATTCATTTTAGAAAAACGTATCAATTTTATTGACCAACAGATGGAATCAGCTGGTGCTGTTTTACACTGCAGGAGTTTTTCTCACCTGGGACATTCTCCTGCCACACCACAGCCCACAGTGCAGCGTCATGGCTCTCTCCTTTCTCCTCATCAGGACCCGGTGCCTGATGCATACCCAGGAAGGCCAGTGGCAGTGCCACTCCAGCATGGCCCTTCAGCACATCAGGACTGTAGTGGCTGATGGCGTGCACAGTTAACGCACAGGATGACTTGTACACCGGCTCTGGGAGTAATAAAGTTGTAGAGGAAATAGACAGTTCAAGTGAGCATTGTCAGTTTGGTTTAATGCATTTACAGAAACGTTATATTTGAAGAAAAATGTCACTCTTCTGCTGTCTTACCTTCCTTCTCCAAGTACCAGCTATTAAGCTTCAGTAGTAGTTTCTCTACACTGCTGTCTTTTGCTGTCTGATGGCAAAAACAGGTACAACAACTCATGCTGAAAACATTCTGTGGAGTGGTTAAATTTAATAGGATTGCTTGAAAGATGTGCTGCTTACCCTTACTAGATGTCCCAAAGCAAAGGCATACTGTTTCTGTACTACAGTGCTTCTGTCATGGATGCCATTCAGCAGGGCACTCATCAGTTTACCTGGAAACAGCAGCATATTTTGTCCTCAGTTCACTGGCTTCAGTGAACACATCACAGGAATTGATTTACATTCTTATGTTTTACCTGAGTATGGGGTGAGGTCCTGGGGGCACTGTACTGTAAGTGAAACAATGACACTGGCACAGCCACCCTATTACGAGAGGAGAGACGCTCATTAACAGGCTGACAAGATACACTTTATCTTTAGAAAATAAGGAAGATGAGGTGGAAAAAGGTGGACATAAACATAAAGACTATGGAGTATTTGTCTACCTTGGTGCCCAAGCCCACTCCACTCTTCAGCAGCTCACAGAGCCTAGGGACCAGCTCTCCAAGCACGGACACATCAAGGTGCTGCAGACACTGAGCACAGGGACACAGAAAACACACCCTTACAGAAGGCCTCAGTGGCGTTTGTCATGTTTTGTTAAGTTGGAACCTTGGGGCCTGTACCCTTAAAGAAATGACCAACTGAGATCTAGTAATTATTCTTACCATGTTGATGGTCTCCATCATTGGAGAGGACTTGGCAGCGCTCAGCCTCGCAGCATCCATTGCACTCTAGAGAGACAAAAAGAACACAACACATAAAAAAGTAGATGGTAACCTGGAATTTGCAGGCTTTGGTACCCAGACTTGAGTGAAGATGCAGGGACGGCTGTGGTTACCTTCTCCTGCTCTGTGGCTCTGAGACTGAGGTAGTTGAGGACCTGAGGCTCCAGCGTGCTGAGGGCCTCCAGCAGGGCCGGAATCAGACGGGAAGCATGAGGCTTTAGTCTGGCACCGGCTGTTTTACTAATCTTCACCAGGGTCTGGATACTGGTAGGGAAAAAATAAAACACTGGGTGAGATAGAAGTAGGGAGACAATGCTGTGGCACGAGATTACAACCTGGTAACATTTTGACTGGGAGACAAATGAAAAAGCAATGCTCAGGGAAAATTCTGAACATTTTGGGACCCTCAGTATAAAATCATCTCAGTGTGAGCTGTTACCTTAGAGAGCGGACCTCTGATACATTGCTAACAATGCCTTTCTCCAGCAGGGTCGGTAACATCACTGCCACTGTTTTCTGGGCTGCAGAGCCTGTAGACTCACACATACGAGTGCACACCTGGACAGAGAGAGATAAAACAGACACTTATATGTGCATGTGAATACAAACGACTACAAAGACATACACACACGCTAATACTGTAACAAAAAACTTTACCTTACTGAGTGTCTTCAGTGTTAGGTCTGCAGCTTTCCTCACAGATTCCTGGAATGCAAAATGACAGATACACATTACAAAATCATGGAGAAAAACAAAACAACTTAACTGAATCTCTACTTCTCATGTGTTGACAGTAATTTTGGTGTTTGTTTGACACATCTACTAGTAGCATATCTAGTCTTTACTTTTTCAGAGATACAAGTCAGTTTAAATAGAGGGGATCTTTGATAATTTCATCTTGGTGAATTTACATAACATCGATTGTGTTTCTGGCTCACCTTGATGTCATCAAGAACTCTGAACAGGGTTTCCCATATCTCTGCCAGGTGTTCAATGAGATCATCAGCTTGGCGGCCACGAATCAGATCATTCAGTGCGAGGCAGCTGGAAGGAAATTAAATTGATTAGAAACATTTTCAACCACCTCGTGTTAATTGAGTAGATTCAAGAGTTTGATGTTAGTGTGGGTGTTTTACTGAACCTGGACTCGCGCACTCTCCAGGTGTTACTAGTCAAGTTAGAGATGACATCCTGCAGAATCTCCTTCAGATATTTATCCACCTGAAATACATCAGAACAAACAAATGTGAAAAAACCTCTTATGATGGTAGTCTACTACATCTATGTCTGCATCCATTTGTTGTACATGTATGTGTATGTATTTTTCTGCATGCACAAGTCAAAAGTCCTACCAGGGTCTTGTCAGTGACCAAGGCATCCCAGATGCTGGTCATGGCCTGGCGAATGCTCAGGTTGGGGTCAAACTGGTAGCGGTACAGACGGGGCACGAGCTGGGGCAGGAATGGAGCCAGCTGCTCCCCGGCCTTGGCTGCGATCATGTGGAAACCAAAAGCTGCTCCCTGAAAGGAAAACAGGTCAGGTTGAAGAGAGGGTGGGACGACCTCAGATAGCATGAACAGTGGCACGTGTGACTGACAGGAAGGAGGATTGAGAGTATGATGCATAAGCAGGATACCTTGCGGGAGTTCCACATGGCATGATGATTGGCAAGGTTCATAAACTTGTAGACAAGATCTGGTTGGTTCAGGTCACTGGCCAATGAGCAGAGCTCCTTGTAAGTGGTTAGGCCATGACTGCGAGGAGCCACCAAAGGGGTTAAAAAAAAAAAATGCACACAGAGTTCATATAAATAGACATTTTTGCATTTTTCATTACTTTTGAACAAACAAAGGAGGAAAAATGTCAAATTTGATTTCATGTGACTTACCCATCAGGTGTTTTCCCCAAACCTTCTCCTTGGAACACCTCGGTATCATCTGAAACAGTATGTTTCACTCTGCAAAGATAAGTAAGAATTTAACAGCATATTTACACACTGAACACAATTTGGCCTCATTTCTTCTCCCTTACAGAAGAGACACTACAATCTCTTCTGACACTCTCACCTGTTTGTTTTCTTTATCCAATATCAAACCCTCCACTCACCTCTTGCCAGTCATGAGTGTTTCCACCAGTGTGGACACCAGTTTTTGCTGGTCTCCCTCTCCTCCCATCTCATACACAAGGCCCAGGCCTTTAGATGCCACATCCTGACTCAACTCTGAAAGAGGAAAAAGAGGAACAGATGAAGAACTGGGAAGGACAATGAGCAAGGAGTGATGGCTGTTTGTCTTTATAATGTTTCACTGGTGCATTTGATTGGTGGTGACTGGATGTCTCTTCCTACCATCAGGGTCTGACAGAACAGAGATGAACGCAATCTGAATCTCCTTCAAATGGGACTGTAGACAGGAAAAGGAGATTATTTGCAGTTTGCACACAAAAGTCAGAAACAAAGCAAAATGCTGCTTCTAAGCGTGATGATTCTCTTCCTCACGAGGAGAGAAATGACCTTATTTATTTCCTACAGCTGAAGCTCACTGATACATACAAGGAGGCATTGTGACAAATGTGATAAAAATGTAGAAAAGCACTAAAAAACAGACAGAGGACAGTTTCAGGTATGCCTTGCAGCAGCCTAGATACATTTTATTAATTTGGTAACTTCTTAAATTTTCCATATCTTATACACAAATAACAAGAGAGATTAAAAATTAAATCCAGAGGGAGGTCATTGTAGAGGTCACCAACCGTGATTTCCTTGTGTTGGCTAAGTTTTTTGACCAACGACAGCAGCCATATGCAGGCTGCCTGTCTCACATGGGGGTTCTGGCTGGGTATGTACTTTGACAGGATGGAGTTCAGGACCCAAGGAACCACATCATTGTTTTTCACATCTAATGGAGGAAAAGGTGGTAGAACAAAAATTATGAAATGAAATTCGATTTGTTGAAGACCTATTTAAGGTCTTTAAAAAATTGACAGTTAAATGGAGGTGAATTATATTTTTAATTATTTAATATCATGTTGTTAGTGATGCAGAGCTGCTTGACAGAAAAATATGCCTTTTAGCAGCATGCATTTTACTCTGACATTGTTAATCACTTGAATAACTGCAATGTGGACAATCAGTCTTAATATATAATTGACAACCAAACTGGGTTTGTGCGAACATAGCTGAAGAAAAAAATACTCTTTTCACATGTATAACCATACATGAAAATCATTAAAAGTGCACTTTAGCTATTGCAACTTAGAGCACATACTGTGCGGTGGGCTGTACTGCTCCTCAGTGCAGGTCCATGGGTCTCTTGCAGCTCCGGAGCTGGTGCCTATTGAAGCACTGGTGATCGCCTCTCCGACTGTAAACTGCAGCTCCACCTGCTTGGCCTTATGAGAGGAAAAGGGGACATATGAGAGATGTTTCACTACTCAGCCTCACCTGACATCTCGAGCTTTAGCGACCATGTCAGTGAGTGGAGATAATGCAAATTTTTAACAGCATAAATATGCAGTCTGTTAGAAAAAAAAACAAAACTTGATATCTCTTATAGAAATCCATGTTAAAAGGACTTTCTGTGGTTCTCAATCAGATACACACAAAATCAGTTACACACAAAATCAGTTTTACAGCTTTAAGTTTTGTGAAAACTTTAAGTTCAAGGCGCTTGCTCCTATGACAACTACTAACTCCCCCGAGTAATCTGTACATTTTAACCGTTTTTGTTCTCTTTGAGGAGTTCTGCATCGCCACAGTTAATGCCACTGTTTTATACCTCTACAGAGTCCATGAGACCCTGCAGCAGCCTCTTTTGGTGGGGGAAGTCTCCATCTCCCACAGGCAGGTAACCCAAGGTCTGGATTGATCGCTCCTTCATCTGGACAACATAGATGGACAGTCAGACGGACATGTAAAAAGATGTAGCTCGAAGATATTTCAGCTGGCGATTAGTTGTGTCATCAATAAGTATGACAGGAATGTAGTGTAGTAATGTACCATCACTGAACACAAAATATCACAGCCACCAGGTTACCTTTGTGCTCTCTTTGCCAGAGGGGATGCGAGCCAGCAGGTTTTCCACGGTCGACAGTTTGGTGAAGCCTTCCCCCTCTGCAGGGATCAGCAGGGGGCCGTTCCGCCCAATTTCTCCCAGAGCTGTGCATGCTGCTACAGTCAGCATTGCACTACTGCTGTCAAGGAAGGAACCTGGATAGAGAAAAACACAAAAGGATGAAGCTTTACTGAATGGATTGGCCCATATAGACTTTTTTTTTTTTAAATTCTATTTGACACAAAAATAAAAGACTTCTTGATCATGAAAGATAAAAAACAACTTTTTTAAAACACTTGATCATCCAGGCAAATAAAAATCATACATAATTTTTTTTTTGTGCTTTAACAGCCACAACAATCGACATTTTATGCCAAAGATGCGCCCAAAACAGTCACATACCAATTGTTTTGATGGCCATGGCGATAAGTTCATCATCTTCTTGGGAGGTAATGTTCATTGGCTGTCCCATGTCCTGTGTAGAGTTACTTGAGGTGACAGCTTTCCTCCTGCTCATGTGCCTGCCCACCATGTAGCCGAGAGCCAGGACTGCACCGTGCTGAGTCTCAGGACTCTGTGTTCCAGCAATACAAATAAACATTTACTTAAAGTAAAAATATGCATATTTAAAATATACAAAAGAAAAAAACAAAACAAACAAAAACTGGCATACATGGTTGTCTTTAGTGATTTTGACCAGGTTTTGCACAGCCATCTGTAGCTCGTTTCCAGTCATGGTGGAAATCACCAGAGCATACAGCTGAGCTGCGAGCTCCCTCATGTCCTCCTTATTTGTATTCATCAGACTCTGGAGAAGAGAAAAACAGCTGTGAGATGAAAATCGTGCTAATTGTTTTGCCAAGTCCCACAACAGCTAAGTGAAGGGACTAATTATTCAGTGGTGCTGATGCTTGTCTCACTAATGAATTTAGAGCACAATGTCAAAACAGTTGTCTCCATAAATCATATTAGTTAAAGTAAAAATAAATTAAAGTACTCACTTTAATCCAGTCGATTCTATCAACAAATCTGGGGGCCAGTTTTTCGGGGCAGACAGACACCACCTCCAGTAGACAGTACATAACTGGGATTCCTGTTAAGAAAGTAAGGATGAAATGCATAAAAAAACATGTTAAAACCTATTTTAAACAAGTTCTGTGTTTAGAAATATATCACACAATAAAGACAAATATATATGCAACATTAATAAAGAAATTAAGTGGAGGTAGTGTCAAACTGAAAGTTGACTGAAAACGAAAGATGGAGTGCAACTTGTCACAATATCATCTGATATCACACAAACTTACTTGTGTTTCATAAACAATAAAACCAACTCTTATCACTGACTAATACACTGAACCTGATTCTAGCTAAAAGTCACTAATAAAGGCAACATTTAATTCCTAAAAATGATCTCAAATGTTCTAAATAGCCCAAACTAATGATGGAAACCTGCCCTCACCCTGTAGATATTGACCCTAACAATGGACCAAGTTTAATGTCACTCACCCCCGACAGCAGACAGCAGCTGCTGCAGCAGATCCATGTAGACATGAATGGGGTTTGCCTCAGAACCCTTTGACACTGAAGGCTGAGACTCAGAGGACAGCAGTGTGTGGACGTAGCGGCCGATTGCTGGTGCATCATCCTGCATGTCTGCCAGGCGTGTGGACATTGGTGTCGCTCCAGCGCTGTGGGCTAAGCACATTCTAAGGTAGAGCACGATCTGGGAACACAAGACAGAAAGATTAGGTCAATTCAGAGGGAGAAATACAGAACAAAAAACTCAATTTACTTCCCCATAGGTACAACATAAATTTGCAAACTCATCCCATAAAACCATTAATGGTTGATCATGATTAGTATTCACCTCCCCAAACGCAGATGGGTTGAAAGGAATAGTGGAGGTTCCAACAATGTACTTAGCTGGAGTCTTAATCCTCTGGGCCGCCTGATGAAGACAAAACAAACAAAATATGAGATTCATTATTTCTTTGCAATAAGAATGGCCACCTTGTAATCTGAGCATATTAGCTCTAAGGCAAAGGAAAACATGCACCTTCTCCTGGACATAGGCCACCATCTCAGGAAAGGATGGCATTGGTTTTGGTCCCTCTTTCTCTGAGCTCTTGGTCGGAAAAGCTCTAAGCACCCTCTGGGCTTCACCGGCCACCTCCTCCCTCCTGAACAAGAAACCAGCATATTTTATCCTCTACACTGCTCAGGGAAATAAACAATTTTTTACCTTTGTTTCAGTTATGTTTTGTGTATTTAAAGAATAAGAGCTTTAATATGACCAGAGAGGAAAGAAAGTGTTTTCTATTTGAGTCTTACGGGTCTCCAGCTGCCAGTAGAAGAAGGTATCTTGATGGCACGTGATCAGGTGCAAACACCGTACTGGCAAACTTCATGGCTACCTGGCGAACCTGCACCTCCGGCTGCTCAGAAAAAAAAAAAAAAAAAGGAGAATCAAGAGTGATGATTTGCCTCATTCCTGCTGACTAAATTTGTATTTTTTATAAACCAAATATTTGCTTATATACACTTACCTTTCCAATGTACGCAGCCACCAGGGCCTCCATCAGGTTCAGCAGTGCCCCCTGCAGGTTTGCATAAGCTCCAACCATCATAGACAAAGCTTCCTGGATGGCAAGACGAACATCGGGCTCCTCCTAAAGACAATAACAGAGTTTTAGAAATACATAATTGTATTCACCACTGTGCACTCTTCAGAACAGACATAGAGAGAGAAATGCTTGGGGAAACTTTAATGGAGGGTTTTCTTTTGATGAGTAGTCATATGCTGCTGAGTTTTCAATTAATTTAATTTTAGAAAGACCTATCACCTACCTTGCACATGGACTCAAAAAACTGCTGCACAAGAGCAATATCCTTTGTGAACAGCTGTGGCATACGGCTAAAAGAAAGGATATAAAAAGCAAAAACTTTATTTTAAAAAAAACATACCAGACTGTGTTTAAAAGGTAAAAAAGGGATTTTTTTCATTATACCTTGAAAGCTTTCCAACAGCAGAGTAGGCAACACAGAGTAACTTAGGATCCTGCAAGAATAAATTTTGTTAGGTAGAAATCAAACTAAAACGGTATAAACCTGCAGTTTGAATGTGTTTCTGTTTGTAGTTTTACCTCCTTGTACTCATTGATGAGCTTGGTAAGACCATTCAACAGCATTAGTCCCAAAGGTTTATTAGTGTCAGGACATCTAAAAAACATTAAAAAAAAACAAATATTACTTTTCAAACACAAAAAAGAAAAATTAGAGACAAGGCAAAAAAGAAACCTGGAAGGGTGAAACAAAACTAAAAAAAATGCACTTTTCTTACACCATACAGATGTGATGGACAAACTGCAAGGTGAGAGATAGCAGTTTGTTGTTGGTATTGGCTCCAAACAGACCATCATACACAACCTACGGAGGAAACGAAAAGAAAACTATACCATACACTTGAGCATTTCTAAAAAAAAAAAAAAAGATTTAGCCCACCACTTATTGTAGCACATACCTATAAAATTGAGCTTTGAAAATTAACACACAAAAATGTACCCATAAGCATCGACAAAGACCCTACCTGAATATTAGCTGGAAAGCACTCTGCAGCCAGACGTGACCGCAGGAGGTGTGGCAAAATCTTCAGTTTGACTCTGGTGCTAACAGGCTCATGTTTCAGCTCTTGCTTCATATTGCCACCCTAGTGCACATGGAAATTGGTATGATACACTTACAAATTAAAAATAAAAAACTAAAAAACTTACAGGTTTGAGAATAAGCTGCGTTTTCAAACCTTGGTTTTAAGAGGAACATCCCCCAAATACACCTTGTACATCTTGTTGATAATTAGAGGATTGTTCCAGTCAATGATGCTGGAAACATAATAACACAAATACATAACCATTTATATGAGTAAAAGTTTGTACTTTCAGCATGTCTTTCAGAATGACAGACAAAAGAGAATTAATCTGGGACAACTTTTAGAGATTGATGATTTTATCAGGTTTTAACTGGTGTACTGAACAACTGAGTAATTTATTGTATGATTTATAGAGTTATATGAAAGCATACTAGATGGACGACTTGATAGTCTTTAAAGCACACATAAACCAGGGGTTATCCAAGCTCCTTCGCCTACCTCTGTTTGCTCTTCAGCTCCAGATCAGCTGCAGTGGCCACACTGTGTCGGGTGTCACTTGATGCAACCACCAGGTGCACCACTGTCTCCACCTCTGGGACTTGCTTTGCTTCAATGAACTTCACGATGCCCAGCTTACACTGTTGATAGCAAACATATAATGAAGGAATCCTTGGTGGATACTCTCGACAAGCAAAACCAAATGCGCACCACCATCTAAAAATACACTAAAATTATTGTGGGGTCCTTAAAATAAGAGGCTCACACATAAACTTAACACACAGAAACAAAAATACAGCCACTACTCATCCTCCAGCTTCAATTACCGCACCTGCTCTAGCTGCTCAGCGCTCCACTGGGCCTCTCCAATCACCCTCTTGGCAGCATAAACACTCATCCCTGGGGGAGGCTGGGGGAGACCCTGGCCACCTGCAGCTACAGTCCCCTCTGCAGAACTCCCCTGAGAGGAGGACGGAGCAGGGCGAGTCGGTGATTCATTCAGCACAAACCTAGAGGAGCCAAAGAGAAAAAGACAGCATTCTCGTTCAAGTGCTAAAACACTTCAATGGGAACAATACAGCCATTTTCATTTAAGAACCCTGGACAGTGTCTGCAGAATAAGGTTCAGTTTTGCCTTTTCTCAAGTGTACACCCAGAGACTGTCCATGTCTGATGTATTCTCACATACAGTAAATACTCAGATGGGTTTAGACTAGGGTTAGCACCAGGGCAGACCTGGTTGTATTCACAGATGGGCTCAAGCTATTGTTACACAAGCTTGTAGTTTCAAGTCTGGATCATATGATCCAGATGGTTAGGGTTAGCAACATGAAAGGTGCTAGGGCATTTTCGACAGATTTTCGACAAATGTGGGCCTTAAATTTCTTGATGGCCAATTTTGCAAGTTTAAATGGTGGCTTTGGCTAGCAAATTTTTTGAGCCTAAGCCATCTAGCTAATTAAGCTAATGTTACCCCCATAAGCGAGTTAAACACTGGTGACTTTTTGTTTTTAGCTGATTTGTTTTAAAATGAGAATCTTGTTCCAAGCGAAGTCAGCATCCTTAACATTTGATGATCCAGTGGACGACAAAGGACTTAACGCATCAGCACAATCACACATTTCGCTTCATTTCATAAAGGTGGCATGATAAAACCTGGGCAAAATAATATGGACATTTGCACTCACACAAACAGCTCATCTGAGTGTTCACAGCAACACTGCATGTGTGAAAGGGGTTTTATGTACTTAATTCAATAAAATGTACAAGACCCCTGGTCATCTAATCCCTAAACACAAAGCAGGAACTCACCCATAAGGCATCAGCAGAACATCTAACATGAACTCCTGCAGCAGCTGCACTGTCTTTGGCCTCTCAGTTAGGTTAAAAGGAGAAGCATTCTTAGAGGGGTCTGCAGGATACTTCATATGGTAAAGAGTAGGGATCAGCAGGTGCATCAGGCTAAGAAAAGAACAAGGGAGAGCAAAGCGATATTATTGTCCAACATGAATGGAAGGATTCAACCCTATACAAAGACTGTAAAGATTGAGGCAGCGTCTGTGTTTAACTTCATACATTTGTCATTCAGGCAAAACACCTCAGTATATCTAAAAAGCATAGATCTCTTAATCATTATTGAGATAGTACTAAAGACTGTTGTGCATTCAGAGGTGTGTAAGTGTGTATCCCCTCACCTGTCCTGTTGTGGCTGAGGCTTGCCTTCCATGGCAGTGAGAAGGGTGGGGGCCAGTTCACACTGTTTCCCCACCTCCAGACGTGGGTAGCCCATTTTAATGTAGATAATGGTGAAATTCTACAAAATACATAAACAATTACCACTTCCGTCACAAGTTGCAAGCCATTAGTTTAACAAAATGAAGATGAAGATGTTGTATTGGTATAAATTTCACATCAAGGACAACAAAACCTTTATCATTTTTATATGCAGGACTAAAACATAAGGTGTTATAAACACAAAAGCAGAGAAGTAAAATACTGATCATTCCCAGCAACTAATTTGTAATTTAAATTATTTTATTTCCCTTGCACCATATACTTAGATTTGACTCTTACCGTAACAAAGGAGGCAGCTGCAGGGTCTTGGTACTGTACCAGCAAAGTTTCTACTGGTAACTGAATCTTAGGCCTGCTTTTTATTCTCTTGTTCAGGTGGACCAACAACTCCATCACCTAGCAGAGGCGAAGGCACATAAAGTAAACTGATTGTTTGTGTACATGAAACCAAAGCATAAATTTATACTCATTGTGAAGCGCAAGGTCTGCATCTATACAATAAAGGTTTTATGAGTTTATCTTGACTTTTGGTAAAAAGAAACTAATATCTAAGAGATACATTCTGATTGCACTAGACTGTAACTCATTTATTTTCATGAGGTGAAGCTAAAAAGGATACAGTCAAGAGTAATTGTAATCTCTCTGGACACAGAGATAGGCAACACCCTTCTTACTTTCTTTCGCACACCCTCCTGAACACTGGAGAGCTTGAGGAGCACAGGGGGTAGGAACTTGGAGATAATATCCTGTAGCTGTTCATCTGTCTCTGCATGGCCCAGGCGAAGGAACACACGCTCCAGTTGATCTGTTCAGAAACAAAAAAAGAAACAACACATGAAACACTTAACTCAACTCTTATGTCTCATTCTCTTGGTGGTATTTTACACACTTTGAGAATAAAAATTACAATAAGATCTGTTACAAACAAGTATATGCTATTAATAATTCGACAAATTGACACTTTTCATTCAAATATATTTTATAAAATTGTGATCAACTGGGTATATGCAACTACATGCAAAAACAGTCTGTGCGACCTTCAGCTTAATACAGAGGGAGGAAAATACACAGTTAAAAATAAGACCAGGCAGTCCCTCGTGCATGTTGCTCTAGTTTGGCTAATAAGCTCGTTGTCAGCTGCTATGTTGGTGCAACCATCACCCAGCCCTGCCTTCTTTCCCTCGGCATGGCTTCACCAAACAGCTAGCTTTGACAACTGGCAGACTATCTACGTATTCCATGATTGTAATGCCTTACCCTTGGCTTCTCACAACCAGTGACACCATGTGCAATTCATTCAAAATACCCTCAGCATCCCAGTTGTAAATCTACACCTTGAAAGTTTGAGTAATAAAAGTGTATTTAGAGCATACGTTATAGTTTCATTTTGACCATGACTGGGCAGACGGCCTCCTGACGTTAGCATTCTAGCTAGCAGGATAACTGAATAGCTAGCTATTCCGTTTGCACCAGTTTTTTATTACTTAAAAAACACACTAATCGTTAAAATTAAGCAAGCCTGTTGTAAAGTATAACTTTGGTAGTCAGAAACCCGACATTTAGAGAGATATTAATCACAGATAACACCGACAGAAACTTACTGAGTTCATCCTGGGCAGCCATGTTTGCAGAAATCATTAGCGACCCTCCCAGTTCGCTGAGTGTCACTGCACTCACCAGTGCCACTCCTCAGCTGCTTCATCACATGCGTGCATCCATCCAAACGTTTATCACTATTTTAAATTGTAAACATCAAAATAAAGGTAGTTTGGACACATGAAATATAAAGTACTCATTAAGCTTGCGGAAAAGTATAAATATGAAGGTAAAACGTGTTCATAGACCACTGTATCATACAATATGCTATGATTACAAAATTTCCTTTATAGTCCTCGGTATTTTCCGTTTATATTTTATCATATTCATAATGTAGCCATACATAAGACAGTCTATATATTATACGCATGTCCTCCAAATGTTACTATGTCTTAAAACAGTGTGTGAATAATGCACCTCCTGAAAATAGATATTCACAATACATGTCAAGTCAAGCCAATTTTATTTAGAGCAAAATCCCGACATAAATTGTTTCAAGACATTTTACGTATAGACCTAGGTCTAGAACAATCTCTTTATTAAGCTAATGAATTTATTGAGCTACATTTATAAAAACAAACGATTACAAAGCGATCTCCCGATGAGCAAGCATTTTTCAGCAGTGGCAAGGAAAAACTTCCTAACAAAAATCATGATGCATATCACCATGCTTAGTGTTCATGACGTGTTCAAAACTCAGTTTGAGGTTAAGCTCGTTTGATTAACACGTTATTAAAAGGGAGTGCTTTATTGTAATTTGCCCTTGTGACATTTTAGTAAATCACGTGTTATGCTTATACCGTAATCATAAGCCATTAATAAGAACCTCACTTGTTTTTAGATTGCATTTTTTTTTTAAAAAAAAGGCCTTGTGGTTGGTTATCACCTTGCCAGCAAAAGAATTTCTGATAAATGTCCATAAAAAAATCATAAACCAACTGGTGCACAGTGGAAAATAATACAATAAATGATGGCTGAATTCCATTTAGCTGTTTAGTGTTATCGCCAAAAAGTTATCGCCATTGTTCATGCTGACTCACTAAAACACAATCACGACTTGCAGGGGTACCAAATGAGAGCCAAACAGTCGGCTTACAATTTCCAACGTAATATTAAAATCAGAGTTGGAATTGAATGAAAAACCGCCAGAGTTTTTTTTTTAATATAAACGAGCAACCCAGAGGTTATTTCAGTTATGGAGAATGACTAATCTATGAACCATTAGAGATGTATTGATTACTTCAAAGTAGTTACAACATGTACATATTAGAGTAATTTAGTATGTAGTGCCATGATATGTTTGTTATCTTATTACAGCTTTAAGTTTCGAGAGTAAGATTAAGGCTTACAATTTAAAATAGCTTAAATTTTTTTTTTTTTTTTTAAAAAAGACTTTTCGTTAGGACTGGATTATGTAACTGTAGAGAAAAAGTAAAAAAAAAAAAAAAGGTGTCAAGACAAATAACACTAAAACACCCAAAGTGCATGTGTCCAATAAAACAGGTACATGCTGGAGATGCAGGTGCACTTTCTGCCAACATGGCTGCGTTCCAGTTCATCGACTCTCCTGCTGGTTCCCAGATCTCACAGTGAATGGATACACAGCTGTCCGCCTCTCGCCGCGATCGTGCCTGTTAGCACGTTGACACTCACACTCATAGATAGCCCATTATGCATCTATGGACACACAGTTGAGCTGGATTTGAGGCGCTCTGAAACGCGGCCTCTCCTTAAGGCACGAAGCAGCGGCAGCAGCGGCAGGAGCCGGAGCAGCTGTCATGTGAATCAGCTGGACGAACAAGGAAGGGGATAAACAACAACACGAATCCTTCTTTTTAAAAATAAGGTAAGATTATATGTACTTTCGCGGAAACTACATGTGATATACCGGTGGAAGTTGTGCAAGATAGCAAGTATAGTACCAGTTTATCACTAAGCGGTATGTTTTTCGTGTCTCCTGTGCAGATTTAGCCAAGCTATCAACAGCTAACCGTTAGCGCTGCCAACCGAAGAAGTTGGCACGCGCTCATACCAATGGGCATCTCGTGCCTAGTGCTTTGTCATTGTTCGTTTGTCTGTTATTAAACTTGTAACACTGCAATATCGACAATTACTGAGTTCATTATGCGATTACCGTGACAATTTTTATCACAGAGAAGTAGCTACGGGCCTGTCTGCAGCCACCTTGCAAGGGACATTTAAACCCCACTGACTGGTGCACTAAGTAGTGGGAGCTAGGTTAGCTTAATGGTTTGCTAACGTTACGCTTTTCCTGTCCAGACTGCTATCTACAGGTACTTTCGAGTCATGCCTCTTACACACATATCAAATTCAAGTCGAAGAGTACCCAGTTAGTCCACTATCTAAATATAAACTAGCCAGTCACCTGAGATAGAGAGCTGCGCTAACTGTTCAGCCATTGCTTTGCATCATAACAAAACGTAGGCTAGTTGGCTAGCGTTAGTTAGCTGGCTCGGTAGACAACAAAGATCTGCCAAGCCACAGACGCTCCTGAATTATTTAAAAAGCGAAACTATAATTCAGCCGTGATTTATTTGTCCTGGTGATTTTAACAGATTTATTTTAATGAATGATAGGCTGAATATGTCCGATCTATGATAGCCACGTTTTAACATGATTGTGTTTTTAAATTTATCGAACAAAGAGTAAAGCTGTTATAAAGACTGTAGCTGTTTTATTTGTTTTTTTTAAAAAACTTATTTAAGCCTGCAGATGCCTGTTACATAATGGGGTCGCACGCCATTGAAGTGTGTCTTGCAATGAAATTACTGTATGGAGAAATACAACGTGTAAATCCACAATAACTTCATTCGGGGCAACACTATCCTTTGTCTGAATGCACATGAAAGTCAGATTTGGGAGAGGGATGGGTGGATGGGACAAAAAATCTGAAAAGGGGTTGTTGGCATCAGCAAGGATCAGTGAATTAAATCGACATTATTAGAGTCTCTTCCTCCACCTAGTGGTGAACTTGTCACCGACACGGACCAACTACTTCCTAGTCCATTTACACACCTGTAAAATACATTTAATGGTACAAAATTTGGAATGGTCAGTATAAAATGTGTATCAAGGTACTAGACAAAAAAAGAATAAACAAACATGCTTCCACCATAAATTTTATAACATATAATATATAGTATATAATGACAAAGTAAGAATTGTATTAAAGTGGTTCAACACCGAAGTGTTGCATTGAAATATGTACAAAAAATTCAAATAACTTACTGACAGTAGTGAGAAAATTCTAGCATCCTTAAGTGGGAAAATGGTTAATCCTCAATAATTGTAAAAGATCTTGATATTAACTTGGCTTTGATTCTCCTTTACAGAGACTACAAGCATCAATACATTAAATTATTATTTTTTTCAGTCTCTCAGTCCAAAAGGTGACTGTATCTTTGTAACGTTATTGACAACAGCTAGCACTCTGAACTGATAATAAAAACCTTTTCAATTAAATTTTACATTTTCACATGCTTAAATTTTTATTTTCCTTGTAGTAGTGTAATTCCTGCTCATAGTTTTGTAATCTGAGATTAAGCTATGTTTCCACTATAAAGTGATTATTTATCAATCTTTTTCCAAACACACACAGAAAACAAAAAAAATCTTTCTTTTTTATCAGACACAGTATCTGTCAACAATACAATTTAAAAGAAAATAACAAAATATAGGTTTTTGATGACAATTGTTCTTCCTCTTAGGTTATATCTGGTGAGGCAGCAGGATGGCGGGAGCAGAGGTGTTCACCGCTGCAAACCCCACCTGCAAGATTATGACTTTCAGGCCCACCATGGAAGAGTTCAAGGACTTCAACCAGTACCTGGTTTATATGGAGTCTCAGGGTGCACACCGCGCAGGCCTGGCTAAGGTAGGTAGTGATATCAGTCTCTTTCTCAAAACAGGTTTCAATCTCAAAATGTTCCATATGTGTGTGATATGACATTATACATTTTGTTTACTGTTGGCTAACAATATATAAGTGTGCACTGAAGGTGGTTTTAATCAGTCAGAAAAAAGAAAGACGTTAAGAAAAGAACACACATAAAAGCAGATGAAACCATTTATATATTTGGTGTTAATAATTCAAGTAATAATCAACTAGAGTTACATGGTGGTTTGGGCACAGTGGTTTAACTGCAGCTGATTTCACATCATTAAATGCTGTTCAGAGTGGTTTAATTGTACAAGGTAACCCTGGTCCTTTTTTTTTAAGTGCCAACCTTTTCTCCATGTTTGCCCCTTAGGTGATTCCTCCTAAAGGTTGGAAACCCCGTCGAACCTACGATGACATAGATGATCTGATGATTGATGCTCCCATTCAGCAGATGGTGGCTGGCCAATCAGGGCTCTTCACTCAATACAACATTCAGAAGAAGCCTCTTAGCGTGCAGGAGTTCAGGCGGTTAGCCAACAGTGACATGTAAGTATTATGTATTCAATATTTGTGAGCATTATAGTTTTCAGTGCCTTGTTAATTATGCAGTATTGCAGAGAAGGGAGAGTGATGAGATTTTCACATCGGCATAATGCCTCTCTCCTCCATAGGTACTGTACACCTCGCTACCTGAATTATGAAGATCTTGAGAGGAAATACTGGAAGAACCTCACTTTCGTCTCACCCATATATGGTGCTGATGTCAGTGGCAGCCTTTATGATGAGGTAGGGGCTTTTCAGTCACCTGTTATTTGATCTCTGTATCAACTGTCCTCCTAGTTTAACTTTTCACTAATTTCTGTCAGGTTTGGTTTTCTTTATTGGTTCTGCAATAAGGGGATTTAATGGAGGTAATTACTTTACTGGACTATACAAAATTTCTGTCACCTGCATCTTGACATTTGGTGCTAGTGGCACGAAGGGGCACTGCTTGTATGGCTCAACGGTGCATCTGGTCACAATTTGGATGATATTTAGACCACTCATCCTTTTTCAGCATCATTTCACTCGTGAACAATGCTGCTTATAAGCCAGTGCTTCTAGTTTTTAAAAGAAAAGAATAGAGTAGATTTGACAGCTCTCCAACCTGAAGCACAGTCCACTAAACTATAATTTATATACCTGATACTAATCAAATTTAAAAATGCTATGTTAAACTTGATTACTGATCTGCAGGCTTAATTTTCGATATACTTAACCTATCTAACTTTTGTTTCTATTCTCCTAGGATGTGGAAGAGTGGAACATTGGTCATCTTAACTCTATCTTGGATGTTATCGAGGAGGACTGTGGTGTATCCATCCAGGGGGTAAACACTCCTTATCTATACTTCGGCATGTGGAAGACCACCTTCTCCTGGCATACTGAAGATATGGACTTGTACAGCATCAACTACCTCCACTTTGGAGAGCCCAAATCCTGGTTAGTGTGGGACGGGGGCTTAAAAACAGAAAAAAGCAACAGTTGTGAAGTTAGAGGAGGTCCAATCCCTGTGACACTTTTCCTCTTCCCTTCTTACAGGACTAAAATGGAAGTCAGCTTTGCTGCTTTTTATGTTATCCTCACTATGTAACATTTTTAAGTTTTGACATTTAGAATAGAGCTTTAATTTTAAAAGGTGAGAGTCAAGTCAGATTACATCAGATAAAACACTGATTGTGTACAAAAGACAGTCTGCAAGCATCTGCCCTCCATTAACTAAATCTAGCTGCCTTTGTATTTTATTTGTATCACATAATTACCCTAAAACCTTCTCATTTAAAGATATATTTGTTTTTGTTTCTGTGGTCTCACATTTCTAATCATATCTTTAATTTGGTGTTGCATGTTGAGGTAACACAGTGGAGAGTATATGGTATAGTAGGTGTAAAAAAAAAAAACATTTGCAGAAGTCCTATTCATAACACATCTCCATATTTAAGTCAGAGCTGCAAAATCCATCTTAAGTGCTCCATGTTCAATCTTTTTTATGACTTAAGTGAATTCATTTAGGTAGATTACATAGAAATGAACTGCTTCCGTTTGATCAGTAAAGCCTTTGTGTTGAATACAACCTTAGGGTTTTTTTTCCCCTTGGTGCTCATTTGCACACTAAGGAGGTGGTAACCTGCGATAAGTGAGTATACTTTGGAGAAGCCAAATACTACTGAGAATAGAAAAGTACAACATATGGAGCAGTAAGGATTAGATGTCATGGGAGGGAGATTTGCTATTCTCCAAGGGTGTAAGCATATGGTTCAATCTCTTCAAAATCTATCATTCTTCACATCAGAATTTAATAGTTTAACCACTCAGCAATATACTGTACAATATTTCTTCAAGTTTATCACTGATTAACACTTGTGACTACTGCAGAATCATATGACCTGGGAATGAATGGCAATTTAATCTTTGCTTGCTGTTTGTTCGGTGTTTGATGTTAGTGGTTCTTGGTGGGCATTTTGTTCTGTATTTAAGGAGTAATACATATTTCTGGGGAGATTTAAGGAGCGGTCTAGATGATAAAATTACTGGATTATCTTTGAAAAGAGGAAATAATTTTGTGTAAGAATTAAGATTTGGGCCACCTGGGACAAGCATCAATTTATAGTATAATATATTATAAGGTGACTGTGTGCAAAATTATAAACTAAAACAAGTGAATTTAGTGTTGTTTGTGGCACTTCAAGCAAAACATAATAAGAACAATTAGGGCGAGTTTAAAATAAATTACAGAGATGGTAGATTTTCAGGAGTGCGTATAACAATAAACTTTTTAATTTGCTAAAAATGTTTTGTCCAGAGTACATGGAACCATTGTGAAGAATATATCATGCACAACTCTAATTAGTATTATTTAAAGCACATGCGTACTGAAATAGGATAGAAGCTTGTTTTTAAGGAATTCCAGGTTAAAATTATAGAGTGAAGAGGTGAAGAATGCAGGTAGATCAAAATAGAGTTTGCTTTTTATTTCTTTGTCAGCTTGGCTTGTTCCATTTCTCTCTCCATCTTGCCCTGGAGGGAGTTTTGCTCATTAGAGCAGTGAGCCCTGCAACCCCACAGGGATCAGTGTCACAGCCAGACAGTGACACACATATACACAGGAACACACACACACACACACATTCACAAAGAGCCCCCTAATGCGGCACGTACCCACACACACCCTTATCATCCAGCACACACACACTGACATACACTCTTTCATCTGGCTGCTATTTTGACATCTCGTCCCTGGAGGGAAGCAGCTTTAAGATGCACCTCTCTGCCTCCCTTTTCTCAATCCCCTCCAACTCCCCATGTCACCTCTACCTGAGGTTGCCTCTCCCTCTCACCCTGTCTCTCACGGCTCTGTTAAGCTGACAGGTGATATGATGATAGAAATGCCACAGACCTGAGGGTGGATGGTGCTAGTCAAATGGAATGCCTAGTCAGTCCTTGAGGGAATTTTGTCATGCTGCCTAGGTTTCTCACTGGGAACTTTGGGAGTAGTTTAAATTCAGATTGTGTCAGCTGTGTGTCACAAAAACATGCAGAATAAAATCTCAATAAAGTCTGAACTCAAAAGCAATATGTGATGGTTGCCTTGTCCCTATCAGAGACAGTTAATGAAGTTCTTATGTCAAAAACAAAGTATTATAGTGACAAAGATCAAAAACATGAGATTTATAACTGATGAAGTGTCAGCATGTCCATTAGAGGGTTTTTATGGTAAATTTGAATGTACATCTACCATCAGGAATAACAATATTTGTGTGTGGTGAAATTTTAATGTGTTTGTCAACGGTGCAGTGCCCCAAAAGCCCCAAAAGGTCCATTGGCTCTCTTGCAATTATTCATTTATTCACCACTTGATGGCAGTCTTGAAATTGTAAAGGCACCTCCTGAAAACTTCTCTGCAACCATCAGTGTAGGATTCAGTGTAGGCATAATGATGTTCAGGATTTTGCATACACAGTCAAAAATAATTCTGTCTGCTCCATATCTATCTGCTGTCTCTTAACAGGTACGCCATTCCCCCTGAGCATGGGAAGAGATTGGAGCGTCTGGCTACAGGTAAAATAATAATTTATATTCTCTTTGTGTTTTCCATCTAAATGGAGGTGGGAGAGGTAATTAAATAATTATTGTATAAGGATTGCAGCAAACAGAAGCGGATCTGCAGTAAACAACAAAGTACACCACATAAATTAAACTCAGCAATGAGAGGGCAAGAGAGGTAATGGCGCAGCTAAAGATGCAGAATGCTAATGAGCTCTGACTACAAACAAGTGCTAACAGTAGAGATCTAGACTGGCCAAAGATGCTTAATGTATCGACAGCCCACTTAAGGAAAATATGTACGATAAGGTGTAAGTAGACTTAATAAAGTTTAATGTATTTGATTACAACTAAATAGTTGTTTCAAGTGCTTAAGGCTAAGAAATTGAATTTATGCCTACATAGTCAGCCCATGTAAAATTAATGTGAACTGAGACTATGAGGTCTTAGTTTTCTATGCTAATTATTTACTGGACAAATGAAAAGCAAGAAAGGGGGAGAGCTTTGCCTCCAGTTTTATGGTCAAGATGTGCTTAATTGTTTTGTTTTCTGTTATTGCAATCATCCACCTAACAAAGTCTGAAGGTTTCATGTGTAATTTAGTATAAATTTTATAGTTATGTTTTTCATAGTGCATAAGGTTTATCAGGTGAATATAAGTGCCATTGTGTTTTATCACATGAGAATGACCATGACTCTTGAAAGGGAGGGCAAGTAGAAGAAGTTTTTGATGGTTGCAATTTTAAAATCACACCATAAGAAACCTCTCTGCAACCGTCACAAAATCATGCTAATTGCTAGACAACTGAACTTGAGGAAGACAGCTCGAACACAGCTTGATTAATCAATTAGGTGACTGATAGAAAATTAAATGTTGGATGTTGATAAATTGCTGCACTTATTAGGTAAAAATGCAGAAACTCTCCTGGTTACATCCTCAAATGAATGTGATCTATAAATGTTAAGAAAGTTACAATAAAAGTCAAACCACAGCTCAATTAGCTTTTAAGTCCGGCTTCTTATTCATGTGTGTGTTTGTTTGTTTTTCTGTGTGGCTTATACTCAATGTTAATAAGATGTTTGTGTGTTTGTGTTTGCTTACTTGCGTATTTTTGTCAGGTTTCTTTCCCAATAGCTTTAAGGGGTGTGAGGCTTTTCTTCGTCACAAGATGACTCTTATCTCCCCTTCCATACTGAAGAAGTATGGCATTCCTTTCGATAAGGTAAAGATCACAGCTTGTTTGAAAAATTACTAATGTTATTTCTCCTCTTGCTATTAGGACTCTTTTATTTTATTTACCAACTTTCAGAAAACAACTTTTCTTGAAGCTGAAATTAGCAGTGCTCATTTTACTGACTGCAAAAATCTGCAGTGGCTTATCCTTATTATTTTATTTATTTTTCTCTACTTGCTAATTCTTGAAAAAAGTTACCACTTTGTCACTCATTTATTTTTACTTTTACTGTAGATTACTCAGGAAGCTGGAGAGTTCATGATCACCTTTCCTTATGGCTACCATGCTGGGTTCAATCACGGTTTCAACTGTGCAGAGTCCACCAACTTTGCCACTGTGCGCTGGATAGATTATGGCAAAGTGGCCACACAGGTAACATTCACTTCAATTCTCCTTTAAATTGTGCACCATTTTATGTCTTTTCAAAGACTGACAAATGTCCCAGGTTTTAATACATTAATTTTAGGTATAATCATGGTCATGCAGTGTTAAACTGAAAGAACAGACTGTAATTTAGGCTTGAAAATGAACACTGCAGGGCTTCTTTATGTTTCTCTAAGGCAGAGACATTATTGGTTCTTTACTTCATTTTTTCTGTAGTGCACTTGTAGCAGGGACATGGTAAAGATATCGATGGAGCCTTTTGTTAAACGTTTTCAACCTGACCGATACTCTAACTGGATGCTGGGCAAAGATTCTGCACCTATTGACCACACACATGCCACTCCAAGTACTACCCCTGAGCTGCAGAGCTGGTTACAGAGGAGGCGAAAGACTAAACCTGCAAATAAAGGGTACTGTGTTTATGAGCTTAATTTTTTTCTTCTGTTCTCTATATTGCACAGTTACATAGAGTAGTTTACTGAACTAATGGTACTGTCTTCTAAAAAAAGCACGTTGAATATAAAAAGTCTCTGTGGATCTTTATACAGATATTCAGGTTATGATTGTTTTTTGGGTATTTATTTATAGAGATTTGTAGATGTGTGAAGTTGTAAGGATGAACCTAGTACTCAGTGCCTGTGATAGTGGTCACCATCAGCTAGTGACCTATTGTATGTAGCCAGAAATGTTTTGCAGGTACACAAGACAAAGTCTCTTGTGTCCTGTGTTTCAATGTTCCACATTTGCCTTTTGGGCTTTCTTAGTGTTAATCAGGGTGTCTTAGTTTCAGTCCTTATTGATGCCTCTCACTTCCTACAGCAGCAGCCATTCGCGTATGCGATCCAAGCGCCTCAGAACCACAGAGGAGCCTGTTGGCCTGGATGGCAGCTCAGCATTAAACAGCAGCAAGAGAAAAGGCATGGGTGGTCCGTCTGAGCCAAAGGTGCGAAGGTCCGTGGCAGGGACAACCTGCAGGGAGGAGGAGAAGGAGAGGAGAAAGGAGGCTAACTCAAAGCACAACCAGAATCAGAATTCTGCTCAGCTTCCTGGTAAGAGACTGACTCAGGGAACTGGAGGGTGTTTGAGACTTTTGATATCACTTTGATCTGAAGAGTGCTGAAAACTGGCTGGGTAGCAAGTGTATGTATGTGTATGATTGAAACAGTTTGTCTGTGTGCCTGTTTTTGTTTTTTTGTTTTTTTTGTTTTTAGTTTTTATTTTGTAAGATCCACTCAATTGAGTGTTATATTTTGTTGTCCTTTTTTACCTTTTTTTAAAAATTTTTTTCTTTACATCCTCAACAGGACCTTGCAGACAGATGTGTGTTGTCAAGGTGAATCGTGTAGAGAGTAATAGTTTGGGATTTTCTAACAAGGAGCCATCCCATAACTCGCACTGCAGCCCCTTTCCCTCCCCCTCTTCGCCTATGAAGAACGACCCAAAGGCAGAGACAGACACTCAAAATGACCCTCAACACCTCTCAGGGTCAGGGGACACAAACAGGACTCCTGAAGAACTCAGACAATGGCACGAGGCCACCCAGATGTGTCCTGGAAATAATGAGTCAAAGTGTTGCTTTTCCGAACCACAAGACCTCTCATCTTCTCAGGACTGCTCTATCAGGGTCCCTCCCCTGGAGAACAACAAATTTAGCTTATCATCACACACAACAAGCACCTCTGCTAAGACGGAGATGTGTTCCCTTGACTCTCAAGCTCAGACATCTAGTTCCCCATGTAGAGAAGACACTTTAAGTCTTATGCCAAACACTGACAGCAGCATGGACACAGGTAGTGAGAATTACCCATGCAACACGGTTAAAGCAGAGGAAACAGAGACAGTTGTTGATCTAAAACATATCGATACACACTCCACTACAGAAGCACTTTATGATCTCAAAACTGAGCCAGTAGAGGGAGATAGTTACACATCCTGTGGCTCCTTCTCCCCTTCAGGACACAACTGCATTTTGGAAAAAAGCAGCACTGAGGAAAATCTCTTTCCTCCTCTGCTACAGAGGAATGCGGTGGATATGCCACAACTTACTCTGGAGCCAGAAGATAAGGTTGGAATCTGCCCTTTGCCACCTGTACTCACTCAAGAGATGCCCTCTCTCACTCCAGCACATGATGGAATAACTGACATCCAAGAGTCAACATCATGCAGTCACCAGGTTGCACCTGTGCTTCAGCGGGAGACGCCAATTGGCTGTCTATCCTCACATGGAGCCAAACAGGAAGAGGGAGAAACTGACTCGTTGTCAAAAGAACCTCTTACTGTAAAACATGCCAACAACTGGCATTTAGATTCTCCGTATAATTGTGAGGGGGCAGCAGTGTCTGGTTTAGAAGGAAACACGGCTCATTTAACTGCCAATGCTATGCACAAAATAACATCTGGTGGTGTCCATGAAATGCTATTAATGCCAGATATTGCTGCAGAAAATGATCACACAAAGCTGGAAAATGTTACCACTGGACAGAATGATGCTTCCCCTCGCCAGCTACTTCAGAGCACTGCACCGCAAACAGAGCAGCAATGCAGCTTAGCAGAAGTAGCAGTGAAAGATAAGTCAGAGGACCATGCTCAAAAGGACAGCACACTGACTCTGAACAATGCTGGTTCTCTTTTAATTTGTACCTCAGACAATAATCCCTCAGCCCCTTCCCCTCATTTATGCACGCAAAGTGACAGTCACTCAGAATTGCAGCTCCACCACCACACCACATACTCCCCTACACATTGTACTTCCCAGAACCCATACGTTGAGCCCAAGCCTTTCTCCAGCAGCATCTGGAAAAACTTAAATTCTCAGAGCTCTGCAGTGCTCATCCAGAGTTTGAACCCTGAACTTCCTTCTGACTTCACCCACGACCCCCTACCTTACACCATGTGGACTGAACCTCAGTGCAAAGAGGTCACAGATCTGGAGGACCCAGAGCAAGACCTCCGTGAATCTGAGAACCAGGAAGAGGAAGGTGGGCCTCTCACCTGGGCCCAGCTCGAGCCCACCTCACTAGTTTCAGTCGGTGCTGTTGAGCCCATGGGGCTTTGTGGAGATTACGAGCTCCACAGAGGGGAGGCGTACGGGTCTGATGGCCTTTCTTTGTGCAGGGAGCTGGGCAGACAGAGGGAGGCAGAGGAGAGTCTGCACTCAGGCACTGCAGTTTTACCTCTCAGGATAGAAGAAGGAGAACAAGATGGGGTGTCTGATATTGAAGAAGGGAGATCTGATGGTGATGAGGCTGAGCAGCAAAGTAGTGTCAAGGGAGAGAGCAGTAGTGAATCATCTGATGAGCAGGAAGAAGAGGAAGAAGAGGAAAATGATACCAGTCATTATGAGTGTTATGAATCAGGCCTGGAACCCGGGGAGGTTTGTGCTGTGAGTGCTCTTTTAAACACAGTCTTCTGCTTTCAGTCTTTTGCTCAAGTTTTATACAAACACAGTTTATATGGGCTCTAATGCTTTTCAATGATGCCTGTTCCTGCTGCCAGTACCCTGCGCTGTCAGTGAGAAGGACCACTAAGAGCTGGCGTCACCCACTCAGGAAACCTACTGCAAGGGCTGTACCCACTGCTGTCAAACAGCAGGCTGCCAGTGATGATGGTGAGCACACAAACACTCACCAACACTCACAAACACACACACACACACACACACACACACACAGACACACAGACACACAGCTGACACAGTTCATTGAAAGGCATCATGAAGGTTTAGCCTTAAAAAGACTCCCAACATTCATACAGTGACACATGCACAAACTGTAAGCCAAGAGCCACACTCATTTCAATAAAAAAACCCATGACATTTCCTGCTGGGATCAGTGTTGCAGGCCGGAAACCATGATCCTTTGACTTCTGTTGTTTGTATTACAGTGAACCAGAACATAGTTGCCATAACTCATTTTGGTTTGTGAACCAATGCCCAATTTTAAACTACCTTAAAACCTTTGTCTTTTCTAAAAGAAAGTGTGGCTAGCTGGAGGATAGACTCACAGAGATCATTACCTTTGTCACCTTAATACTATTAACAACAAACTTTTAAGCATTAACTATGTCAAGTAACATTAGTGTTACTCCCACAGCCTAGCTTTTTATAACCGTTGAACCATTCCATCCTGCAGTCCCCACTTCCCTCTCTTCATTTTTCACATTTTATGTCCCCCCAAATGATTCTTCTGACGTCAATGCACACATAAACCAAACAGATTTAACTCTGAGGCCTACCACAGTGAAATGGCCTAGTGATAGATACTCTATTTGTTTTCATGGTTTTAAAAGTGTGGGTGGGAGGGCTCGCGATTAACAACTACTAATGCACATATACACACAGTCGCATTCATCATCTCCGTGGTTGTGAAAAAGGATGAATAATTCAGCAGCCGTTTTAGTTGTTTATTCCTAAGTAAGAAATGACCATGAAATGACCACCACTGTGAGAGGTCTATTTTATGATGATGAGAGCTCTTAATCATTTCGGGTAACATTTTAGAAGAGAAAGATTCTTATTTATTGAAAATGTTTGAGGAAATTGTCACCACTGTGTATGGATTAGATCTGATGTAGAAGCAAGTGTATTTGTACTGTTGAAGTTAATTGTAGGAATGATCCATGCTGTGTTTTGATATTCTTTGGATTTAGAATGGGCTTAATTAACCAACTACCAAAGAAAAAGTTTTGCAATCTTTTTTTGCATGAAACATCATTTGGGTAAAAGAGGGACCAGTTTAATGGATAAGTGTTTGTAAGGATTTTATTTGTCTCCACTTAGAGCCCCCTGAAGCAAACCTGGCAGAGGAGGAGGAGGAGGAGCAGGAAATGGAAGCATGGGCAAAGCCCCTCATCTACTTGTGGCAAAACAGGAAGAGCTGTTTCGCAGCAGAGAGGGAATACAATGCTCATGCAGCGGCCATGCAGCCATACTGTGCTGTGTGCACACTCTTCATGCCCTATTATCAGGTAAAGGGGAATTCACTATACAGCTACGTGTCATTTGGTGAAACTTATGTGTTTACAATATTTCCCTATCGCAGCAGGATAGCTTCTCCAACTTTTAGTTGTATTAGAGTAGTTTGCAACTGTCTGTGTTACATGGCTTTATAATCACTGGTCAACAATGCTAATATTAATAGTATTACTTAGACCACTTGTGATGGAGTTTACATTCTTTCCTTTTTTTTTTAAAGGTTGAAGACAAAGCAGAGGAGAATACACCCATTGTAACTAAGGACACTTCCAAACCTTCATCGCCGATGGAAGGCCCCACACGTCCTTGTGGAGGTCTGAGAAGGACCAAGCCCCTGGTTCCAGAGATCTGTTTTTCGTTCCGGGAGCAGAACTGCCCCCCAACTCCCACTAACCCTCTGCTGCAGGAAGATGGCACCTCCCCTCTACTTTACTGCCAAGGCTGTTGTCTGCAAGTCCATGCTAGTACGTGTACCAAAGTAAAGTGTTGTGCGTTCATGAGAGCATGGTGTGTCTTAAGGTAGAAAACTGGTGGTGCATGTATACTTTAGTGTTTCTGCACTTTATAGTGTCAGTTCACCTTCTGCTTCACCAAGCCGCATTGTTAGTTTCTACGTGTTGTGTTTGTCTCTCTGATGTCACTGTAAGCGGGTTAGTGGGTTTAAGCCCTGACTCACTCCATTTCAATATTCCACCCCCTCTCTGTTTTCCTTTCTCCCCCTTTTCTGTGGTTTGAAGTATTTTATTTCCCTCGTCAGCCGAATGAGGGTGAATCCTCTGTCTTCACCACACATACTCCCTGTCAAAAAAAAAAAAAGGTCCAGGCCAGTGCAACAAGCCCTCACACACACTCTTAAAAACCCTGAAGCCTTTCTGTTCCACTGGACACACAGACATGATACCCTGTGCTTTATCTCAATCCCTCATTCACACACTTTAACAGCCCTAGATCTCTTTCCCAATCCGTACACATTTTGCCAATATCTTAAGCTTCCAGTGGGTCTCCGGCAGACATACACACATACACACATACACAGACACACACACTTTTTAAAAGTCTTGTGCACCGTCCCAAATCCACAGCTCTAAAATGACATTGCTTCTCCCTTAGTCAGTTTCAATCCCTCACTCTCCTGCCACTCTGGTGGGTCTTGGTGTCAAATGTGCACTGTGTGAACTTAACTACTGTACACTCTATATATACTTCTCATACTTTGTGTAGTTGTGAGTTATGATAGTGTGGCAGTAGAGGATAAAGTGTATGTTATTTGACACTAATGAAAAAGCCACAATTTTGGTTTTGAGACCCAACAAGAAGTGCAAGTGGAAGCTGCTTTCCCTCATTATCAATATTAAAACCTGAGAAAGTAAAGAAAGATGAGCTTAGTTTTTATGTTTGGTTTTGTGATGGATAGTGTGAGGAAAAGAATAGAGACATGCACAGGTTAACAGATTTAAACAGATTTTTAACAGATTTTAAAAATAACCCCCTCCCCTCAGCTAATGTGTCTAAAACCTCTAGGCCATGGATTTTAACCAGCTGTCAGCTTTGAGAAGAATAACATCTGTCTTACTTAAAATTCCAAATGTTTTTCTGTAAGAGGCCACCAACATATTTTTTAAATTAAATATTTTTGCTGTATTGTTGCACCAAGGACGCAGACCAAACCAGACACAGTATTTACACAGTATAGCTGTTTTTATTTTCTCATATTACTGTTATGCAGTGTTTATCAGTCATGTCATTTGATATATGAAGGTTAGCTCCACAAGCATCCAGGCATACTGTCACATTAGCACAAGTCTGCATGTCACTTTTAAACACAAAAATGACACACAAACAGATACTTTTATCATCAAAGATGCATCAGTGTATCTCTTTGTCCTTTGTGGCCTGCTTTCTTGCTCAACCACAATCATCCCCTGACAGACACACACACACACACACACACACACACACACACACACACATGCATACCATAGAGCCCTGCATTCCACTTAGTCTGCCATACACTGCATTTCTGCATGGAACAGTTCCAACTGTCTTTTGAAAATCTTTGGAAACTATGTGGATGGTGTGTTTCTTTCTGCTCTTTGTTTCTGATGATAGACTTACCATTTGCTGTTTGCTGTTTTCTGTAAAGGGTTTATTGACACAATGCCACCAGAATCGAGAAAAACAGTTTAGCATCATTTGAGTGAGAGTAAAGATTTTAACTCCTATAGTTTTATTTTGCCCCTAATTTCCATCAATCACTTTCTCCCCCAGGTTGCTACGGTGTCGATGCAAATGCCGTCAGTGAACAGTGGTCATGTGATCGCTGCATGGAAGGAAGCGTAACAGCAGTAAGAAGTTTTTCTTCTTGTTTGACTCTTACTTTATGCACTTTGTATGAAGGTACAACACTCCTACCTACAGATTTACAGCTTGCATCCCAGTCTGACTTTTTGACCTGAAGAAGACTTCTAATTTAATAAAATGTGTGGTTTGAAGTCGATCTGTGCAAGGGAAAACCTTAACATTTGACATATATACCTTTGTTTTTGTTAAACAGCCACCTCTCCCATTATATTCTGCTCACCAGCTTGCTCAAAAATTTGTCCTGCTGTCACACAATCCAGTTATGCAGGTGTTATTTGAAAGCATACGTGTGAAGGGAAATTGGTAAATGGAAGAAAAATTTGTTTTTTCTCTTTTACTCACTTGTCTCTCTTTGTGTTTTTTTTTTTTTTTTCCAGGAATGCTGTCTCTGCAACCTCAGAGGTGGAGCATTGAAGAAAACCCAAAATGACAAGTGAGACAAGCTTTTGTTCTGTGATTATCTCTGCACACTCATCTCTGATCTCCAGAGCTCAGACGAATTAATTGTCTTTGCATCTTAATCATCATAATGTGTTTGTTTCCTTGTGTGTGTGTGCGCGCATGTATGTAGATGGGCCCACGTGATGTGTGCAGTAGCACTGCCAGAGGCAAGGTTCAGCAACGAAGCTAAAAGGAGTCCCATTGACACCAGTAGAATCCCCATGCAGAGATACAAACTGGTGAGAAGACACACACACACACACACACACACACACACACACACACACACACACACACACACACAAACACACATGCAGATGCAGTGCTGGAATTCCCCAGGTCCTTGAGGACCGGCTCGGTCTAATTAATGAAGTGTTCACAGTTCTAATTAACAATGTGAGACGAACATGCCCGCAATCAAAGCTAGATAATTAACCACTGGTGGGTGGGAGTGGGGGTTTGTGTGTGTGGGTCTGTCTTTGAGCGTGTGTTTGTCGAAATATGTGGTTGTGTGTCTGTCTGCTTGAGTGTATGTGCATGCATTTGTGCATTTATTGTGTGTGCGTTCTTAATGAGTGAACTGGAGTTTGTCTCAGCAGACCTGACATGTTGCCACTGTAGTTAGTGCTCTGCCGCAGGCACCATGATAGCTCAGCAGAAAGCAAAGTATTGTAGAGGTACATCCAAAAATAAGAGGGATAACAGTGATGAATACTGTCTGTTCATTTCACGCTTTCATTATTCTTTCAGCAGTAAGTGTGTAAATGAAAACTTAAGTTTTCCCAAGGTGAATGTAAACAATCACAACATTAAAATGGTGTTCCTTTACTTTGTTATTGTCATCTTTAATTGTTAGTGTCTGTAACTCCAAACGCCAAGTACTTTTACCGTACTGTACCTGAGGCAGAGTAAACTACTGTACTCTGCTGAAATATTCAGTATGTTTCTTTACAGTGACCTTGTTGTGTTGTTACTGTAAACTACAGTTTGCTTCTTCTTGGTCCACTGAACAGAAACTCTCAGTCCCTCTTTGTGTTGAGCTGTTAGCTTTATTTGCTCTTTCAGCTATTAGCTTTGTTTGTCAAAGGCTTTGCAGTACCCTTCTTTACAAGGGCACAGTGGCTTCAGAAAGCTAACCAACAAGCTCTTGTCATGCAGATTTCAACGAAGATTTGGTGTTCATAATTCAGCATTATCACAGAATTCTAACAGGAGCATTTCAGGATCTTAAAGGTCCAATGTAATGGAATTTGGGAGATCTTTTTGAAGAACATAATATTTCTAAGTAATGCTTTTTGGTCAGTCCTGGTTAGCCACAGACTAGTTGTATTAAAGGTATTTGGCAAATCTAGAGAAGTAGATTGCTGTCTCAAAATATTCTTGAATAAAGAGTTTAAGTACAGTTTCATAACCGAAACTGTAAATGTATTTGTTCCTTAAAGGCAGAGTCAGTAGCACTTGAGTAGGATTAATTCAGTCTGTATTTTGTTTTTTTAGGAAAATTCTACTGACTGTACCTTTAAAAATCTTTTTTTTCTTACATGCTTTACTTGTAATGCAATAATAGCTCATCACTAGTGGTTTGTAATGTAAAGGACAGGAGAGATTGGAGGGAAGGAGACAATGTGAGTGAAGGTCTTGTGCCTTCTTTGGTGTTACAGTGCTGGTACTTTTATGCACTCAGTCAAGCAAGTTCATCATCAGTCAGGGTCAGACTCCCCCATCATGAAACCAACCAATCCAGGAACTTACATGAGTCCCTACTTAGACATATTTTGTGGACACAGTGACAGGACTCGCAGTTTTTACAGGGATATGGTTCATATCCTCTCCCACCACACTGAAATTAAGCTCATTTGGAAACGAAAACACAAACCACAAAATCAGTCTCCATATTAGCCAGCCAAAATCTAAACAAAATGAAAATTGTAGTCTAGACTGGAAAGGATGAGTTGCTCAAAGGGAAAGCCTCTGAAATGACACTAATGATGGGCAAAATGATTCAGAGTCTGTGAAGATCATTTTTTAATGATTTTTTTTTTTGGAAAACAGAACTTCCTCTTTAAAAAATGTTGAATGCTGCTAAGTTTTTCTTAGCAATTCTTGCTCTGTGCCACAGATGCCCTGCAAATAGCAAAAAGAACACACTTTTTGATAATCATGTATTAAATAGTGTCTTTCCCTTTGGAAAGTGTATCTTATCCAAAGATACATCCATGTCTGCACATATGATGCCACTTTACTCTCTGCTACCAATTTTTTACTAATTACAATGCTGACATGAGCACTTCAGGATGGACTCATGCTCCTGTTGATGATAAAACAGATGGACCTCTTTAAGTTCTAAATTAAGGTAAAATATAAAAAACAGCCCATGATACTTGAATAAATTATCAGCAACTTCACATAAGCAGTACTAGGAAAAAGAATGTGTTATGATGACACAAATTTTATCTTATTTTACATTTGACATAAAACTCTTTTCTTCTTTCCTTAATCATTTGTATATTTGCTCCTTGAGCCACGTGTGTTGAAGCTTGTGTTGGACCCGTTGCCCCTGCAGCAGCCCAGTACATTCATTATTTACTATCATACAACACACACGCACACAGGCGCGCACACATAACACATTCATAATTTACTGTGGGAATGTTCTTAACGCATGGCTCAACACAGGCACCCAAATACACCACGGATTAGCTGCATGCATGGGGAAAAGTGGGTTAGGCTAACACACACACGCACACACACCAACACACTCACACAGACACACACAAGCTTGCACACACTAAAACAAAAAAACTGACACATATGGACATATTTACTCTACTGTGTTTGCACAGTGTTTTTTCGCTGCAAGTATACATACATAATACTAATACACACATACACACCTGTTCTGTCGTCTACACACCTGAGGACTGTCAGTCAGAATCTTGTCATGTTGGCCTCAATATGCGGACAAGACAGTCAGGCCAGTTCATCAGCACACTGCTGTCCATAATGGAGTAGGTATGGGAAAAGGCTTTGTGAAATGTAGGCCAAGTTAGTCACCATGAAAAGCGCTGAGTTAAAATCCCTCAGTTCAGAAACAGGGGAGCTGTGAGGCAGTAGAAGCTTCACTAATTAAAAAAAGGGATAAAATTACGGGAATTTCATCACTCTTTTTAAATTGAGCAATCTCACTGCCCTTTGGGTTACCTCACAAGAAGAAAAAGACTTTTCTGAGAGTTTCTTCATACACAATACCTCCTGATCCTTGCTTGATATCTGAGTTAAGTAGACTAAGCTGATAATTGTAAAGAAAGCCAGGCCTGTAATGGAAGTTAAATTTAATTAATGCTGTCCTGGTTAACTAATTACAATGGCTATCTCTTTTTTCCCTCCATACTCCAACATATGCTGTAAAGACAAATAAATATGACAAAATAGTAATATGACAACTTACACGTTGTCAGACCCTTTTATAGGCTAAACTTTAATTGCAAACCAGTTAATTCCCAGTTGAGCTCACTTACCGCTGGTGCACATCCTCTGAGGAGTTTAGCTAAATATAGGCATATTATCTGTCAACACGTATGGATATTTCAGTATGTATTCCCAGGAATTAGATTAATGAATAAATTACCTTCAAAGAGAAGTGAAAACAGGCCACAAGAGAGGAAGAAGGGGTAGGGAAGCAAAGCAAAAAAGGAGGAGTGGATGGATGTTTTATTAGGCAAAGAGCAGAAGAAATGGAGTGAGATGGGAGGCATGCAAAAGGGGTGACAGAGCAATCAGGATTGAGTAGAGTTATAATGGGAGGATGTCGTCATTTTTTCCCTTCAGTGGAAAGCGGAGATGTTAGAGTAAAGGAAATGGACTTGATGGGCTGTTTGGTGAAGAAAACCGAGGGATAGTCTTAAAAATTTAGGGGCAAATGTGTTTGTGCAGGGATGCATGGCAGTGTTTGTGCAGAGGATGTGCATGTGTATTATTCCCTTCAATGTGCAGTTGTGTACCAGTCACAGACCTCAAACCGGGAGGGAAAAAATACCACAATACAAACATTGCAGCACTGGTTTGTTTTGGAAATGTCAAGTGATGTCATCTGAATGGTCTTAGGGTTTCCTGGTATTGTAGAAGTGAAATAACATGTTTCTGTTGACTTGCAACCAGGGTCTCTCACCCTCTCCTCATTTTTTTTCTCTCATAGCTACTTTTTGTGTACACAACCGTATCCAATAACAGTGCTTAAGGAGATTTCACAGATTTGATTACTTGGAGCACATGATTTTGAGTAATGTTAGAGGTTTCTGGCACAACTGCGTGAAGATTTGGCATACTTTTGTCTTTAATTTGCTGCTCTTTTCCTTGAGCCCGCATTCAAGGTCTGTGAAGTGGATATTCAGATTTTAGATGACCTTTTCTTTACAAAAACCACTTTTATACTATTTCTCCCATTCAATGTAAAAATTAGATTTAGTCAATAAATAAAACAGATTTAATCAGACATCCTGATCATCAAACTGATCTGATTGTCAATCACTGGAATGAGGGACAGATTATTTGTAAATATTGACAATGTTGCAACAGCAAAGATAATATTATTCCTGTGAGCCATAGTCGTTCATTGATGCATCAAGACTGTTGGAACCTAAGTGAATTGAATGAACTGTTACTTTGTAGCATCGAATATAAACACTGTAGTTGATTGTATTTCAGTCCCACACACCCTACTGCTGTAAATATTAACTAGAAAACCAGATGTGTAAAGACTGACAGCAGAAAATACTTTCCAACAAATGTACTACTTTCTCCTGTCTGTATATTGTTTGGTATGATCTGAAGCTGTTGAAGCAATGTTTGGTTAAAATAAAAACATATATATTTGTGACTTGTTCTTGAAAAAATTTGTCTTCTGTGATGACAAATGACTTTGTGTTGGCTCGAACTTTAAAGAAAAATCGAGGAGAATGAAACTAGCCTTGTCCTTTAAGGAAAGTGGACCTACCTGGCTCATGTTAGACAGTTTTCGTGTTGACGGTTTACTTTGGTCTGTGTTTACAGAGATGCATCTATTGTCGTAAGCGCTGTGCAGGGAAGCGGCAGGCAGGTGCTTGTATCCAGTGCTCGTGTGGTCGGTGTCCCACCTCCTTTCATGTGACCTGTGCCCATGCTGCCGGTGTAATCATGGAGCCTGATGATTGGCCATATGTTGTGTCAATCACCTGCCATAGACACCAGTCACGGAGTTCATCAGCTGTAAGTCATGGGACTAGTGTTATGACTGAGGTTGTGCTCACTTAGAATGCACATGCAGATACATCATGATTAAAGTAAGAAGTCTTTTAAAATGCAACTAAATTGAACCGTACTCTAGCGATGACTCACCATATAATGATGTAGTATAGACATTTTAGTCCGAAATGATACTGTATTGATTTTCATGCCGCAGTCTAATTGCTGCTCTCTGCTCTCTGTGTTCACTAGAAGCAGCGAGCATGCCAGGCGTCCATCTCATTGGGCCAGACGGTGATCTCAAAACACAAGAACCTGCGCTACTACAGCTCAAAGGTCACGGGGATCACCTCCCAGATGTTCTATGAGGTCATGTTTGATGACGGCTCCTTCTCCAACGATACCTACCCAGAGGATATAGTGGTAAGAGTATGTTTAATTACAACACGCTCAAGAGGTCACCTCCCAGTTGTACAAGGTCATATCAGCCAGTAAAACCCTCTCATTTTCAAAGAAGCTACATTTTTTTTCTAGGAATATTATTGGTCCCACTTGGTAACTGCATGAGGGGCTGCCTTTAAGCTTGTTTCAGTATCTTACTGTGAGGTGTGCATCTGCAAAACCAATGAGATTGAGGGTAATTTTGATTCATTTCTCTCACTTTCTTCATTTACATTCAAACATGAAATTCTGAAAAAAGGCCAGTAATGCTAGACAAGACCAAATCGCAGCAGGTTTTTTGGGATGGTTTTGGAGTGTCAGACAGGTTGCAATTGCTAGTCTTTGCACCATCTCATGGCAGGGTTGTTTAGCTCTGCTCTGTCTGATTGGTTGATCGGCTGATTGTGAACCACAGTGTGATGGTTGTGATGTCAGGTTGTGTTCCTCCCACATGTTGACTTGGCTTCAACCTTAAACTACAGTAAACCGTATTTTTTTTTCACCCCTTGCTGTTTGCACCCCCGTAGCCAATACAGACTACTTTCATTAAAATCATTTGGAGGACCTGCATTTTTGCCCAAAAGCCTGACTTGGTCTGAATGGTCTGAATCAAGTTCAACTGTGACATTAACTACCTTGAATAACTTTTCAAATCTTTTTCCCACATACTCAGGCTTTTCGTCAGACCAACCATTATTCTGTTCTATTTTCAGAGCAGAGACTGTGTGAACTTGGGTCCTCCTGAAGTTGGGGAAGTTGTTCAAGTGAAATGGCCTGATGGACTGTACTATGGTGCCAAATACCTGGGATCCAATGTCTCCTACATGTACCAGGTACACTCACATAAACTATACAGACTACTTTACATGAACTATACATAATCATGACTAATGGTAAACCTACGAGAAGTAAACGCATGACCTGGTTTCTCACATTAAATCCTTTGTGTGTGAATGTTGAACTAACTCAGTTCTTAGGAAAAAAGGTAAATTGCAGTAAACTCAATAAACTCCCTCAAGATTCAAGTAATCGGGACTTCTCTGACATTGTTGAGGTTCCCAGGTCTTTGCACAAGGGGGGCGCAAAAAGAAAGAGGGCACTTAGGACAGAAAGGTTGAGGGAGGTGCTGAAAGTCATGCGGAGATGAGATGGAAGATGATGGGAGGATGAAAAAGATAGATACACAGGCAGCAAAAGTTATTCAGACACAGAGTGGAAGCAGATGGGCTGAGAAAAAAAAGAGATGGCGAGAGCGAGTAGAGGAGGACGAGAAGGAGGTGACAATCTGCATTATTCAAACTCACTGAAATATTCACTAAGCCAAGAGTCAGGCGGTTTCCACTTAAAGCTTTATTTAGTTGAGCTGGGCGTCAACCATTAGTTATGCACAAATGCATCTGTGACGCAGAACCTCAATTTAAGATGGGTCAGATTTTAGAGAAAGGTTGAACAAGAACTTTCCATTGTCAGGTGTGTTCAGGTAGGAATACTTTGAGTACTTTTGGGCTGTTTTCTTTGAAGACTAAATCGAAAAATAAAATAATCCTTGAGTAGAAAAAAATGTTTTTGAGGACAGAGGTGAAAATGTTTTTTTTCTCTTCAATCAAGCACACATCGTAGTTAAAGCTATTTATTGTTTATTTAGGCTCAGAAATTCTTATACGCTGAGGAAAAATATATAGTTTTTAAATAGTAACTTATGATAAAATAACACCATATGACAAATTGGTGGTATAAAATCAGGAAATGCTATATAAACCCTGTCATTGGTTTTTTTTTTTTTTAATTTCCTTGATAGAGCCTTAATATTAATAATTACTGTTTTTGAATAACTGCTGGGAAGATCACTGCTTTATCTTTGACTGATGTTCAGTGTTTTATGTTATCTCAGGTGGAGTTTGAGGACGGGTCCCAGGTGCTGGCAAAAAGAGAAGATGTCTACACCTTAGATGAAGACCTTCCTAAAAAGGTGAAACGTAGACTTGTAAGTATTTGTCTCACTTGTAAACACAAACTTAAAACCATAAGCTCAATACTTTCATGGCATGAAAGTTAAATTCTCTCACCACCCGAAATGTTTTCTTATGTACTCATTGCTGTTTTCTGCTTCACAGTCTACAGCATCAAGCATGCGTTTCCAGGACGCCTTCTTCACCACGCAGGGGGAGAGGAAACGGCAGAGAACACCCAATTCACGCTTCCAGAAAGACTATGTGGCCCTTCCAGGCCACCGTACAACTGCCAAAAGCACATGGGAGCAACGCAGTCACAAAGGGAAATGAAGTCGTGGAAGGGGGATCAATGACCAAGGAATGCACTGAATTACCAGTGAGGTGCAGAGGGCAGGTTGTCTGTGTTGGTGTGTTTGTATGTACGAGTATGTTTGTGTGTAAGTTTGGATCGACTTCCATCTAAACCATGCTGTGAATGGATCAGAGGAAACCATGTAGGCGAATGAGTGATTCGGGGTGAGAGCGCTGTTAACTTGTACATTGGTGATTGGATGCTGTGACGGACTGGAGAAGAATTGTGATTGGACAGCTTGGACTCTACTGAATGGGCAAACAGAGGGTGCTGTTGCCTCAGTTGCCTCGTGCTTACACATCTGTCAGGGAAAATAAACGTGACATGCATTTGTCACATCACCCTTTTTGAAATACAAAACAAGAACTTTTTTCTTTGTACATGAAGAATTCACGTGAGATTTTTTCTAAATAGCTTGCCTATGGTAGCTCTTTGGGGGTCTGTTATTTCCATTTTTGATTTTGAGTATTTATGCACTTTTGCTTGTAGTATTTTCCTCATTGCTGACTGTTTCTCCCCGCATGTTAAACATCGTCTCCTAACTGCTTTTTCTGGGCCGAGTCCAAAAACTCTACAATGGCTTTCTCTCTGCATTTTAACCCATATGGATACAATTATGAAATTTTCTTTATATTAGACTGAAAATGAATCAAATCTAAATTTAAAAAAAGCAGAAGAATTCCCACATCAATCACTTCCTGGGGTTAAAGTTTCAGACTGGAAGCCATGCCTTTCCAGTTGGATTCTGTGCCCATTTAACGTGACATGCTACTGTTGCTCTGTTGAATGAAACACATTGTTGAAATTATTTAAAATTTGTATTTATTTTTGGCTTGCTATAGTTAAACTATTGCTAACTGCTGTATGGGAAATTAATAAAGAATTACATATGTTTTTTTTTTTTTTAAATGAAGTTGCCTTTTTTAAAGTAATTCATTTATTAAGAATGAAATTGAAACACAAGTTGAGGGGGGAAAAGATTTTTTAAGCAACACTGGAATCCATACATTTGATTACTATAAAAATTCATGTTAAATTTTTGTAGTGGATCATTATATGAATTACACATTGAAATGGTCATTTATTAAAGCGTAGGCTACATTGTAATGTTTTTATTATCTTGCTAAAGTAGCTGTCAGCTATTGATTATTAACAGGTATTACAGATCCTGTTAAGAAAAAGTGAGGATGGCCACACTAATACAATGTGCTGCAACCCTTTCAACTTAGAACTGTTGTGAAAACTGAGATGTAAACTGCACCAGTTTTAGTTAATGCATGTTAGAAAATTAGTAACATCAGAATTATAATTGACAAAGTATATCAGTTTGAATCTTTTACTCATACTGTCATAGTTTTTGTTCAGTCTAAAGCAGCATAATAGAATTCCTACACATCAGTTATCACCCTTTTTCTCCAACAAACAACATGACTTGTTTAGGATAATTTTGCTATGTAAAACTGGCCATGATGTTTATGTGGAATGTAACATTTTAGTCAACCTTATCTCACTTTGTTGTGCACCATTCAGCAGATGTTTTATCACCCATTAGACAGGAAGAGAAGAAGGACTCATCACCTCCTAATTTACCTCTATCTGTTTTCTATTAAACAAATCTCAAACACCGGCATTGCATGGGGAGCACGAAATCAGGCCAAGAAGCCGAACGCAGAGACCTAAGGCTCTAAAAGACCAAGTGAGACCAAGTGAGTCTTTAGAGCATCCCACAGAGGAAATGGAGGGAATCTTGAAGCGATGGGAATTGAGCTGATGACACAGCTCGTAGCAAATGCATCAGAGCTTCAAAAGCTGCAAAATAGAGAAGACTAAGAACTTTTCTGCCCAAAGCCCAGTGCCAGTCAGTTTCTGTGCAGCCCGGTATAGAAGTTGAAAGACAATACATTACGATAACAAGTCAGACATGAATGAGTAAGGCCCTTTCAGCTGCATCTCTCCACTCACTGCAGACTGAGGCCTCGGTCTGTTTCCCTGTGTGGATTTAACAAGACTTAAAGTTTACATGAAAGCAAAAGAAGCCCCGTGAGGCCATAATGCTCATTAGAAAGGCATAAAAACTTGCTGAAATATTTTTGGATAATGCTGGAATAAGTAAAAATGTTGCTGTTTGTACAGTATACACAAGAGGGAGTGAGAAATGTAAGTTATGGCCTGAGGGTGCCTCTATAGAACAGGTTTTTATTTGTACCTTTACCATTGTAGGACATCTGAGACTGAGCTTTACACTGTCATTCCTGTCCTGTGGGTCCTTTGCCGTTCTTGTGATGAGAAGTAGCTTGTATAAGTTGACTGTAAGCAGAAGAAAGTAAGTTTGCATTGTTGAACTTCTGGTTCCCTTGTCTCAAAGTCATTATTTTTTGAGCAGACTAACGTCATACCCCTCGGGTGCTCTTGTTTTCAGTTGATTTAACTGAAGAGCCAAGAACTAATCTTCACACTACTGCCTTGATGGGTGAGTGTTTTAAGACACAAAAGTAAAAAAAAGGGCTTGTTTTCCATTGTTGACAACATATTTGCAGCAAGTCTGAAGTTTCAACAAATTCACAAATATTCATAAATAACTGAGATCACTGCAACCAATCACTGTTTAGAGGAGGAAAGTCAATTAATGTAAGAATTCATCGTATGCATTTCTCAACTAATGTTAAATAGATGTAGTTATAATGTTTATGGCACTCATTAAGACCTTTAAAACGACACAAATACGACATTTGCCTTAATGTCAAAAAAGAACATTTGAGATTGGAGCTGGTTTCAGTGGCATTATAATGCAAATACAAAAATTATTTTCAGGTTATAAATAGCTTTTTTTCCACTGACCTAGAGGCAGCTGAAAATGACTGTTTTCTACATTTAAATCTGGTGTTTATATTCAAAAACAATGACTTCAAAAGGTGATGTTGCTGCAGGTGCTTTCTGCCATTGTTATTGAAAAATCCTGTCATTATTCAAATCATGTCCGTATTATTTAAAGTCTAAAGTCTCAGCGTACAAAACAACTGCAACAGCAATTATTTCACTTGAGTTTATTTGTAACAAATGAAACCTGTGTCGACAGAGAACAGAAATCCATACAGACCTGTTTTTCCGTTTTCACACGCTCCGAGAAACAATGTAAGAAAATAAAAAGCACTTGTTGACCCGGAGCAGAAAACAAAAACGAAAAAAAAAAAAAAAAAAAAAAAAAATTTTAAATATAAAAAAAAAAATTAGGTAAAAGAAAAAAGAAAAAAACCAAAATTTAATTTTTATAAAATATATAAAAA
>JAQMCX010000043.1:14544648-14629327 GCA_029814765.1 Acanthurus leucopareius | reverse complement strand
CTTAACATAAATCAATACACACCTTTTTTTCGTTTTTCACACGCTCCTCTAAAAATTTTAACAAAATAAAAACCATTTTTTGACCCGCAGAAGAAAAAAAAAACTAAAAAAAAAAAAAAAAAAAAAAGAAGTTTACATTTACAGACCAATTGGAGGTAACTGATCCAAGTAACACACCATATTTTCATTTTTATACAATTTATAAACTCCAGTTTAATCCATCTACATGATACATTGGGGGGTAAAATAGAACACTTTTTTTGTGAAACTTCTCTTTTGTGGTACAACAAATCCACAAATGTGATGTATTGCACATACGGCTGTGCCATAAACTGTGATTTCAGGTGCATCCATTTGTTATACTCGCTCTTTCTATCCAATAGATTTTAGTCACTCTCAATCATTTATGTATTCATTCATTTGTTTATGCATTTCAATTACTCTCTGTGTTTTGTGTTATTTACATATACACAACCATGTGAGCATTTCAGGGTCCATCTTTTTTTTTTACTGAGTTCAAGTAAAACTCCTTTGGGGGGGGGAGGGGTGGGGGCTTATCAGAGATAACAGGATACTAGTTTTAGTGCATAGTACAAAGAGAGAAAGTGCAAGTCTTCCCGTAACAGGTGCGACCAAAGGGGCATCTCAAAAGTGGTACCATGCATACAAAAAAATGACAACGGGGTTACTGTAAGATGGTGGAAAACTGTCAACAATTCCTTACACGGTCAAGCGTTAATGAAGATACAAAAAAGAAATGATGCTGTAGGTTCTGTGTCACCGGACACGTAGCACCTGAACTTCTTTCAGCCTTTGTCATTAGAGGAAAAAAACAAAAACAAAGTAGACATCAGAATGAGGAACACAGACCACCATTTTGACTGATTTTAGGTGAAGGGCTTCAGGTGGGACACTGTGAGAGTAACAGTGTGGTTTGTTATTTGCTTTTTTGTCCAGACTGACAAAGATAGCCACTGCCGTCCAGCTTTATATAGACTTCTACATAGCTGAGTAAGTATGACTTGTCTGAGCCAGCTCACAGTCGGTGCCGAAGTTGCTAGTGTGGCCAAAAACTTCATGGCAGGCGAACTGAAGTCTGAATGAGTATATACACACAAAGCTTGTGCAAGTGTCCCAGGAAGAAAAGACGGAAAGCTGTCGACATACAAACTTTTTCCTGTCAGACCATCCTGCAAACAACCCTATTTTTAAAACCACATTTTATTATTTTTTGTCTGTAAGTTGAGTCCTCATGTAAGATAAGTTTGTTTGTTTGTTTGTTTGTTTTTTAATAAGAAGAAATATGATGATGCAAAGTGATGAGTACAGATATTGAGCCAACACAGAGCCTTTCATACAAAAAATTTCACAGCCAAAAAACAGAACCTACGAGAAGATACTTTCACACACGGGAACGTAACAAAATCATATACGCAGACATTCGGTACACACGTACATACGAGCATACGCACATAAAATACACAAAAAACCCTTTAAAGTAACTTTATCAAAATAGGCGTGTAATATAAGGCACTAGAAATCTAAATTAATACTTTTTAGATGCTGTTTTGAAATATGAGTTTGATCATTCGTTGGTTGCCGTGACACACAGAAGGATGACATCATCAACTGGAGCTGTGACGTGGTGAAAGATCTACTTCCTACAAAAGGTCAGAGGGTCGTTACCCCCCCCTGTTTGAACACATTTAAGCAGTGGAGAGAACCATATGGAGCGTTACATCCTTGTGTCTGGAAAAATGATGCACCACCATCAATATCATCATCATCATCATCATCATCAGAATAATAATAATAATAATAATGGCAAATAACTGCAGTTAGTGACTTGACACAAAAATATATAATACATCTACTTATTGCACACTGAATCAGACAGAGAGAAAAGTCATATGTGAGCATTCCAGTGAGAAAATTGTCCCCCCCCCCGACCCCACCAACCCTTATCCCACCCTTGTTTTCTACATCCCTTTCTCGCTCCCTGCTTGAGCAAGCTCTGTGAAGCTTATTTGGACACATAAATACTTGTTTTTCTCACATACTGCTTTCTGTGCATACTCTTTGAAGTGTTCTATCTGTCTTTTCTCTTGACCTGCACCACATATAGAACAGCTTGGCGAGATTATTTTTTCTGGTAGCAGCAAGGTGAATACTGTACCTCTGTGGGCCCCCCCCCCCTGGGGAATTCAAATATGGACGCCCTCTGTGACACCACAGATCCGACAGAAGTGAGGCTGAGAATCCTGTGTGCATGCGTTAACGCGTGTGTGGGCAGAGACTACGTGAGAGTGACACTCAACGGTGGTGTTTTTTTTTTCATAGAATTGTGAACATTTTCCACACTAGATTTGATTGTACACTTTAAAACAGTACAGTATCACTTTAAAAAAAAATTTAAAAAAAGAAAATTCGCTACAGCTCATTGGATTACACAGACAGAAAGAAATAAAATACAACTTTGCCTTTTTATGGTCAGTGGGGACAAAGTCATAAATCTGTAAAAACAACAACAAAAAAAAAAACCCCAACAGAAAACGTGCCACAAGAAATACCCAGTTTTTAAAAAACAAGATAGTCAAATATGTATATTTTTTTCTAAAAAACTAAATTAATGTTTTACTTTGTGGTATGCATTTTAAACCTCTCTTAGATTTCCCTTATCTCGTGAAGCATAAGGTTGAACTGGTGTTTTTTTTATTACTATATGGTAGAAATATCCTCTTTTCATTTACTGGAAACAAGAGTCTGTTTCCATAACAAAAAAAAAAAGGAAAAGAAAAAACACTTTTCTGTGTCTTTTTTTAGGGGGGACGTGTGTGTTCTTGTCTCTTTTAATAGTGTGTGCTCTGTGTTTTTAGTCTCCTGTTGGCAATTCTCTGGTGCTCAAAAGTCCCAGTTCTTTCAGTCCATGAGGCTTCCACAAGATGAATCTGTAGACCTCTTCCAGACAGTCCTCAAGATAGAAAAATCAAAATTTCCTGTGACAGCCGGGTCCTGTATTTAGGTTGGTGATGCTACACTGGTGGTGGATGAGGTGAGAGTTCCACACCCAAACAATGTAAAGCAATCTGGGTGCTCACAAAAGCACTGAAAACGAATAAAAATCAATATCTGATCAAGTATTCTGATTGGAACAGTGGTTGAAGTTGCTTCTTCAGACTGACCAATGGGTGTGTTTGGGCTGAGGGTGGAAGGAAAACACCCTTGTCAAGCAGGTTGCTATGGCTCAGTTAGAGGTGCTGTTTCTGGGTACGGGATAAGCCGATGGTCCCCCTTCACTCTGCATGTGGTGGCGAGAATCTTCAAAGACACATCGCAGCCTGGTGCATTAATTCAGGCCTCGTGTGACCTAAGAGAAGTGCACTAGGTGGGATGTGGCATGAGATATGGCCACTGGGTTTATGTTGCATAGTGATCAAAGCTTCCCAGGTACTCCAGACTGGCCCGGTAGCAGAACTGGTACTGGTCCTGGAAGGAGAGAAGAGCACATCAAGTGAGTGAAAGAGAGAAACAGGCGGAAACACAGCATCAGTGAGAGGAGAGACGATATAACGTGTTCAGGAAAGCTCACCTCTGTCTGAACGGTGGCGGGTCTCTGGGTGCGCAGCATCTTGACAGTCTGAAAGATGTCTACCACTCCCTCGTACCTCATCCTCTCCAGCACGATGCTGAGGGTGATGAATACACCGGTCCGCCCTACTCCGGCACTGTTGGTGGACAGGTGGGGAAATATTCAGAGCTGTATGTGTTCAGAACTGTAGCGCCTGTTGTCTTTTCCACTACACAGTTTAGCTCACTAGGAACTTTTTTCTTATCACCTTGGTCAAAGGTCTTAGCAAGTTGAGTCAAAGTGACCTGGTGACACGAAAACACTGCAGACCTTTTACTGGTCATATGAGACCAAACATTCTGTACAAACCCACATTTTTTAAGTAGCTAATCTACCAGCAACAGATAGTCCGTTCTATTTACTTCCTTTATTCCATATAAACAAGAAGAATCAATACTAAATGGTCTTCTGACATAAAGACCATTGTAGCTTCTTTGTTCATGTAGCGAGTGACTGATGAGTGAAACAGAACAAGAAGCAGAGTGACACGAATGTGAGCGGAGCAGAGGAAAAGGATTAGCTGTGACGCTGTCACTTTAGCAGGCAGTTTACAGGGAATGTTACAGTTTGTCAATGAAAACGGGCTGCTGCATCTCAAGACCAAAGCAGAGCCCCCCTGTTGTTTACCAACCGCTGGAAAAGTGAAAGGAGCGCTGTGTTGCTACGACTATCAGGTAAAAATCCTGACTTCTTCGGGGGAGTTCTATTTGTAGTGGAAAATATGTGGAGAAAAACAAAGCAAGTAGACAGAGTCAAGTCGAGATGCACCATGAACTTACACTCATGTAAAGAAGTTCCCCCTTTAGCTGTGTTAGCAGCAGCGACCTACTTTTGATTTTTCGCTCACGCCTGACAAAGATCAACCACAGTATGTATTGTTAATAAATAAGCAGGCAAAAAACAACGAACTCAAAACACTAACACTCACTATTCCCTTTGTGTTCCCTGTCTCTAATGTAGATGATTATATGGATAAATTCACGTCAGGATTCCATCACAAGTTTGCTTTCAGGGAAGATTTGAACAGGTTAGAAAACTGTGAACCTGTATCCTGAACAAAAAATGTTATACTTAAATCACATGTGGTTTGTCAGGTACATGCGTCCTGTATGCCTGATTTATGTGTTTGCCAATGATAAATTTAAAACCTCCACAAGTTTAAGGGAAATAAGAGACAGATAGTTAACAAATTCAACTCAAAAGCCAACAGCAGTTCCTCAGTGAGGTTTAAAGCCTCAAGTGTCTGGAAACTGGCAGAGATAACTACCAGTCCTCAAAAAATATTCCCTCATTTTGGGATTTTAATGATCATAGTGTGGAATCCTATCTGATATGTCAGTCCAGAATTTCCCATAGCTGTTTGAAATCTGCATCTCGACTCTTTTTAAAAAAAAATTGTCACAACAAGTGCAATGATAACAGTGCATGAGCACATAGAGACATTAGTGGAAAAGCTCTTACCTGCAGTGCACAGTTATTGGCCCATCCTGACCAAACTGCTCTTTAGTTTTGTGCACCTGGCCAATGAAATCAATGAATCCCTCCCCTGACTTTGGCACTCCTTGCTCTGGCCAATCGGTGAACTGGAACTGACGGACTGTCCGTGACTGGCCGTCCTGGAGGAAGATAAGAGTTTTTATTTCTTATTAGATTTGATTACAGAAATATATAGATAATACATAAAATAACACACACTTGCACACATTGAGGACTCACCCTGGCATCAGTGACTTTGAACTCTCGGAGGATGTACTGGGGCATGTTGTACTCAGCCATGGGATCCACCACGAAGTACTGGTACCTGGCTGAGCGCTCTGCAGGCCAGTACTGGTGACACTTCTCCTGCAGGAGGAAAACATGGAGGCTTCTGATCAGCTTTACATCAAGTCTGAGGCACTCATCACATGAGAGGAACAATTTTCTTTACACATTATCATGAAAATATCCACCTGACTTTGGAAACTCATTAATCACTTGAAGATTGCCTTTGTGTCAGATGAGATATGATGTTCATGAGACACCACTCATTATCCACTAATCACTATCCTTCTCTTTCCGTCCTCTTCTCTAACTCCATCACTGTTTTGCTTCCTTTTAAAATTATAATATACTGTTTTAATAATTGAGACTCATTTTTAAAGACATTCACAAACAGCAGCTACATATTTCCCTCAAAAACATTTTTCCCCCAAACATAAAAGAGTGTTGAAGTTGTTTACTGCTATAATAAGAAACTGTTTAAGACAGTTTTGCAGTTTCCTCTGGTGATGATGGATTAGAATTAGAAGATAAAGAGAAGAATGGGGACAAATGTGAAAAATGTCAAAGTGTTGCTGATCATACTGCAGGTCAGTCAGTCCTACTGTATTTATTAGTATGATTTTTTTAAATAAAAAACTTAATAATTACCCCTGATTACAGTCCATTGTCTGATACTGTGTGTCATAGCTCATGTTTGAATAAAACTGACAATATAATGAAGAACAAAACACTCTGATAATGAGGTGGATGTACATTGAGACCTGGACCAACGTTAGAAACTGCATCTCACTGAAGAGAATTTAATTAGAGTGTATTTAAAAAGTTGTATTGTGTCTTAGTTTAGACTTTCTTCAAAGCCTTTAGCCTTTATCTAGATAATATCTCTGGTCATTTTAGGAGCAAAGCTCGTCACTCAGTCTTCTGCAATGTTCACCTGGACTATAACCAGATTTGCAGACCTTGGCACCAGTGACATTAAGGGTTTGCTTTAGTAGTAGAGTCAATCGATACAAACATATACTGTGCATAGTGTATTTAAGGGTTATTTAATGACACTGGTGTGTGTGTGTGTGTGTGTGTGTGTACACTTACCCGTCCCATTTCCCTCAGTTTGGTTAGCATGACTACTATAGTGGAGTTGTGTTCCCACAGCATCCTCCAGTAGTCCTCTGTGGTCTCAGCCAGCGGGCCTTGGGTTGCTATGTAGGCCTTCTGCTGCCTACAAACACCCGTAAATATATGTGAGAGCTTCCTCCTTGTTATTTTCTACTCAAATTGAATTGATAGTCTCTCTTAAGACCTTTTCAACCTTCACAGAGTATCAACAAGAAGAAAGGAACATAAAAAAATAACAGTTCTGATAAACTTTTCTGACCTGTATCCATCAATGAAGCTGGCGTTGATATAGTCGGATCCCTCCACCCCTCTGATTGGCTGCAGACACACACGCGTGGTCTCGTAGGGCATGATGTTTACGAGTCGGTTCTTGAACTTGTTACATGGCAAGTTGGCACTCACGAACCGTGACGTGTGGGCCTTGGCACTGGCCAGACGCTGGAACAGAGAAGAAACCAATGTTTTTATGGAAAACTTTTACAGATTCTGGTATAAGAAGTAATGTTGTTGAGAGCAGATAAAACACAAGGAAAAACAGCGGAGAAGACAGAAAGACATGGGAGTAATAAAAACATGGATGGAAAAAAAAAACAACGAGTTAAGACAAAATTCAAAGACCTCATTCAAATGTATTCAGAACAAGCTTTGGTTTTTCTCTGGCAAACTGGACGGCTGAAATTAGAAAATCAGCCCGAGTCGACGGGCCTGAGGATATTTAGTCAGACATGTTCAATTGAATAAACAAAGGAGGGGTGATGATATAGGAGGACGAGGGCAGCGGTCGGTCGGGAATGGGAGAGGGAATATAATAAGATGAACGAGAAGAGGAAGAAGAAAATCAAGAGTCTGGGGGCAGGAAACCACAAGGCCCCACACTGTCTCAACGCACATATGTGAACTGAAAAAAAAAAAAAAAACAACAAAAAAACACAAAACCCTGGAACACACGCATTCATATGGATCCATGCAGACAGGCAGACGTGAGCACACAGTGTACACTCTTTCTCACACACTCGACCATTGGATGACATGGCTCAAAATGAAAGACAGAGCTGCGGGGAACGGGCAGGAGGAAACCGCAGACTCAGAGAGGGGAAACAATGGGGTCTCATGAACGGAGCCTCGACCATCAGGAGCTACCGGAGCACTGTGGGAGAAAAACAGCAAGAACCAGACAGAGCGAGATGGAAAATCCCACACTAACAACAAGTTCACCAGTTCATTTGGGTACTGTGAACCCAGTTTGTAAGAGCCAGCGATAGTAACTCTGTCACTCCGTTTGAATTTGGCTTGGCCTTATCAATAAAGTCTGGCATGCAGAAAACTTTTTATTTCTTTGATTCATGCCATTATTCGCACCGTCTGTTGAGCTTGGATAACATTTTTGCTCAGCTGGCAACCTCTTTAAGCTCCAACAGTAAGCTCTGTGTGAAAGGAAACAAAAACAGTACATCTTAATAGGGTGTTGGGTTTCCCAAAGCTGCCAGAACAACTTCATTTCTCTCTTTTCTCACACACACATGCTTCAGCTTTCTGGGATTTTTTTTTTTTTTTTATTTGAGGGATGCGACGTCGCTCCTTCATGAGAAATTCCATCCTTTTGGGTGTTTTGTCGATGAAGGTGGAAAGTGCTGTTTCTGTCCCACAAGTGTTGGAGTGAGATGAAATCTGGTGACTGGGACAACCTTGGCATATGTTTTACATCAATATAAGGCTGAGCAAACAGTTCAGCGAGCGCTCGGCTCATTGTCATTCTGAGGAGGCCACTGCCATTAGGACAGGAATGCCGGAGCAGAGGATGAAGGAGATTGCTCAGAGTGGCTTTGTGTTTACTTTGCCTTCCGAGCATCTGGGCAGACATAAACCATTCCAGGAACAATTTAAGCCACCTGCTCTCAGTATGTACCTGTATGGCTAAAAGTGATTCTCTGCTCACCTCAGCCAAACCAGACGGGGCCTCCTGAGAACTTATCTGACAGGAGGTAGATGTCACAGTATGACCAAAAAAAAGTTGTCAGCACATGCATGTAAGTACGTATCACTTAGACGCCAAAGTGATACAGATTTGCTAATGGTATTTATATTGCTTCTGCTATTGAGTTATTGTATTTATGTTTCCTTTACCATGTAAATTGTGTTTGAGTACCTTTCAAACTGCTCAAATGTTTTACTATTGTTCTTCTTGTTAGTGTGTAAGTCCATTTTTCACCGGTTGCTGCAGTGAAAGAGTGCAATGTGTTCTTTTATGATTTCATTTTTTCTCAGTTGTATTTGTCTTTGATGCTGTTGTTTAATTTGATGTAAATGTATTTGTTTTTTTCAATAGAAGTTTTGCATATAATGAGTCAACAGATGGACATGAATGCATTTTTTATTGTTGGCTTGTGTAACAATTGGTTTCCAACCTGGTTGTTGCACAAACAAATATAAATGTCATATCTCCTCCTACGGCTTGCCTTTTTTTTTTTTTTTTTTTAAATATTTGTTTATGAGGACATTGTTTTGATGCTCAGTATCAGCTGGTTGCTAATGGCAGCTGTTTAACAGGGTCACATCCACAATTGTCTCAGAAACACAGAGGAACACCAAGGGCTGCAACACATCTGTTTCCTGTTGCTGCTGTCCATCATTAAATGTTGAGTGTTACACACTAATTTGTCAGTAATTTGTCAGTACTGTATGAGAGGAATAAGTGAGGAAAACGAAAAAGCTCAAGTGAGATGAAGGTAAGATTTCTCGGTGACGATCTGAATCCCTTATGTATGCACTGGTTTTGCTTGTGTACTGATGTTCTCACTTGAATTCCGACGAGCTCCCTAAAGGTTTGAAAACGCCCATTTGACCTTTCCCAAAGGTTTTTTTAATAACCCGCAGCTTTCTGGCCCAAGTTATTTGGTCTCTCTGTGTCTGCCCAACAAACTTCTAAAACTGTGATGCTTCTCTAAAACCCTCAGTAGAACTCTCTTACCCTGGATTCAAAAGGTGCAATCCCATAATCTCCTTCAAATCCAAGCATCCATCCTGAGTATATGAAACTCTCAGAGGGGGAACCACTAACAGCCCTGGGAAAGATGCTTAGCGACTACCAAGTTCAGGAATTCAAGGTTCATACATACTGTATGTTCTTGTGGAGAAGGCTGTTCTCAAGCTGTGCTTAAAGGAGAACCTTCTTTTTATGAACATCTTCAGCAGCTACTGAATAGACATGGAAGTCTTGCTTTGCCAAATGCTGATTAATTTCACTATATAATGTAATCTTGATTTTATAAGTTTGGGAAGTAAAATTCTTTGATCAGCCGACTCTTTTCCCTCAGTTCTTTAATCTTTAACGGTTCCCTCCTCATCAGGCATAAAACATGTGATGGAGGAGTTTAACATTTTGGGAAAATGACCTTATTCTTTTTCTTGCCAAGAGTTTACTATGAAGCTGGTGCCAGCAGCCATTTAGCTTAGCTTAGCATTAAGACAGGGAAAAAAAAGGGAACAGCTATCCTGGCTTTGTCAGACGATAAATAAATCCGCCTACCAGCCTCGCTAAAGCTCCTCATTAACATGCACTTTATGTGCAGGACTGTTGCTCGGCCAGGTGCACTGACTTCCTTGAGTCTCTGCCGGTTGCCTGACAACATCATGGGGATGAAAACAGCGCAGGAAGTCGCTTGGGTCAGCCAAGAAATTGTCCATCATGTTACCCCTTTAAAACCACAGCTTTACCTCACAATTTTACAATAGTGTTTTATGTGAACGAGGAAAATATGACATTAATGTGAAGGAGTTAACTCATGAGATGCTGGTATATGGCTTTTGGGGATGTTAGACAAAGCAAGCCAACATAATGGGACTTTTGTTTCGAACTAAAAGCCGTTTATGTCCTCTACAACAAACACAGTGACTGTGTGTTCAACTATAAGCTTTACCATCTGTGGACACTGATTTACCTTGCTAAAGAATGAGGAGGCACAAAGAATCTACAGCACCAAATGCAGGGATGCTAACCCTGAAGTCTGGCCTTCTTTGTGGTGATGGGAAAGACAAGGGTGACTTTCATTTACAAAGAGCATTGAAGTGTTACATTATAATCATCATTGTTATCATCAATTTTTTTTGTGCGTAATCATTAATCAGCAGGACCTGATTTTACAACACTCATGAACATTTCTGATTAGTCCTCACCTTGAACTCTAGCTCCATGCCGGTGACATTCTCTCCGGGTTCGATCTGCGTCAGCCGCTGGATGTACGAGTACAGGTTCCTGGCGGGGACCTCAGTGTTTCCGCAGGTCACAGCCTCCAGCAGCGCGTCATGAATGAAGATGTACTGGTCCTCCGTCTGGACCATGTAGTTCCTCTGGGAGCGCATCAGTGTGACGTGGCCGTAGATGTCGATGGTCTTCTCGTGCTTGATTCGCTCCGCCATGGCGTCGATCACGATGAAGCAGCCGGTGCGACCCACTCCAGCACTGAACCAGAAGCGAGACGGAGGCAAAGGGAAACAGACAGTGTTGTGATTTTCCTCACATAACCTGCGGTATGAACTGTCGAACAAATAATTTTCCTAAGTGTGTGTCCTCAGACTTAGTACAAATCTGGCCTCTGTTGCATATTGAGAAAGCTCTAAAATACTGTCCCTAAATCAAGTATCACAAAGATGCCAGCGAGCAATATTTCCAACAAAGGACGTAAAACTTGACATCAGCGATGAGTCAGCATCACCGTCTGACTGGCATTAGGAAGATATCCTGTCCTATCGACACACAATCCAGAAATATAATACATTTAGCTGCCCACCCAAACACTTCACATTTCTGCTGTGCTGGTACCTGAATGGTGAAACAGCCTGACCAAGCAAGTTTCTGCAAGTGAATAAAAACCTCTTTATATGGTTAAATTAATATCTGAATGTGTATGTGTGTGAGCACTTGCGTGTGTGTGTGTTGTTCAGGTGGAATGAGATTTGGTCCATTGTTTGATACAGAGGCTGGTTGATATGTTAAGGCACATTATGATGGAGTCTTGCCGGGATAATTAAATTTGACTGATAATCCTGTTAGATACTCCATCTGACTGCTACGGAAGATTAGGAAGAGCTCCTCTCCTGCCAACCTTTTCACCCCCTCCTCCCGCCCTCGTCTCCCAGCCTCTTTATCTTCACTCTAAGTACCCTTCCAACACTCTCATGCCGGTCCCACTACTCGTTCACTCTCACATTTGTACGTTTTTTTTTTTTAGACTCCATTTTCTCTCCATCTTTCCCTTTTCTTTAATTCATCATTTCCATTGACCGCGTCCTGGATTTGACCTCCCCCTCTCTCTCATTCTGCACGTATCTCCTCCTCTAACTCCCAATCCCTCGCTAACTCTCCCTCTCAATCATCTCTCAATCCCCTTTTCTTCACTTTCCTCTCTTCCTTCCACATCTATACCTCACTAATTCTTTCTCCCGAGAGCTTCGGCTCCATATTCCCTCTGCCTATCCTCTATCTCTTTCTTTCTCTCCCTCACTCTCTCGTAAGAGCAAATAGCAGCTCTGGCACTCACCACCGTACCAAGACTGTAATGACAAGTTTCCAGAATCTTCCTCCAACAGGCATGAGCCTCCTGCTGCTCAGACAGACGCTCATTTGAATATAAACTTATGAACTCAGATCTACCAACAGCTTAAACATTAAATAGTTAACGCTGAAATCTACTCATGGAAAACATGGTCAGCGAGGCGACTGTTGTTGTCATTAAACCGACGAGATGATGGAGGCTGTTTAGGGAGGAATGTGAGTGTCTGAGCCAGAGAGGATGGTTTGGGGTTTGCATAATGGCAGGTCAATCTCATTTCAGCTCAGGACCTATGAATGATTTTATACAAGTGCTCTTGGACTCATGTTGGTTTTCATAGACTCCCAGGCTTTTAAAAAACGATTCTGCCAAGTAAAACCAAAAGTAACACATAAGTGTTTTGAGCTAGCACACACACAGAGTCAATACCAGATTTGTTTTCCTTTTGGTCAAGGACCACTGGGTCGTCTTCTTTGGCGACTTAAGGGATCAGTTTGGCAAAGTGAAATGATCAGAAATAAACCAATGAGAAAACACTGATGAAGCACTGAGAAAAAAACACACACACTAACACACATACCTGCAATGAACGACCATGGGGCCTGCATCTGGAGGGTTGCAGGCCTTGACCCTGCGCAGGAAAGCCAGGAAGGGGGTGGGGTGCTCAGGCACGCCGTGGTCCGGCCAGGCCGTAAACTGGAAGTGACGAACCTCACGCTTCTCATTGGAGCCGCTCTGAATAAGCAGACGGACATTAGAGATTGACCAGATAGTTTTTTTTTTGTTCACTACAGTAGAGACTGACCTAAAAGTGCTATTTAAGCAACAAAACTGCTGTTCATATTTATTTTTCTTATTGTCAACAAAACCTATAAGGCCTCATGAATGGATCAAAACCCACAATCTGTTACAAATGCAGCTTATTGTTTCATTAAAAAAAAATAATGCTTAATAAAAGGAGAGAAAACAGTTTATTTTTTTAGGGATTATTTTCAGACATGGATTAATACACTTTAGGTGGCCCAGTGAGTATTTACGGCAGCAGGATGGTGAACGTGGGATCTACTCAAAATAAATTACAGGGTTTGTGTTGATGGTGATAAAGGAGCATGTCACTTAAAACAACAATGTGACTCACTGATGTGTTTTCTTTGTTTTTGGGCAACATTGGAGACCTGTGAAGAGGGAAATGCCGCAGAATATCAGGCTTTGGCTACACAAACAAAATGTGGTCGGATCATTTTATTGTTGGTTCTGGTGTTGTTCGGGGATTTGTTGACAATTAGAAAAACATAAGAAATCCTCAGACTTATCTTTAAAAAGGTGCAACGTGTGGTTAGCATATACACTGTTTAATTTGAACAAACTCTTTGAGTACACTGTTGATTTATTACACCTCCTAAACATTGCATTTCTTACAGATAACAGTTTATCAAAAAATTCAAAGAAGAAAAGAAGCCAATACTATGTGAGGAATTGCTTTAAATCTCATTGGAAGGAACAACTGTGAGAGAAATCAAAAAAAAGAAAAATTGCAGCTCTCATGCGGTTGTTTGTCATGTTGGGTCACAAAGACTGTACATGTAGCTGCATATTCATGTACAAACTGTGACATGACCACAAAAGCAGGCACAAACACACAAACTAGCCTGCATAAATATTTCATCAGATTGATATACACACAGGGCCCGGTTCCACTCCGCTGCACATGTCATGTTACCTTGTAAAGAGCGAAGGTCCTGACAGAGTAGGTGGCCAGCTCCACTGTGTCCAGCAGAGTGACCTGGATGAGGCCGTAGGTCTCCGTGCCCCTCGTTGGCCAATACTGATCGCACTTCACCTATGGGGGGAGGAAGAAGTAAAGGAGCTGTGAGAGATGCATCGTGGTTTGTATGTATATCTCTGCACTCATTTTTGTGAAAGAGGAGAGAAAGAGAGAGCTGGCTTTGATGCGTGTGCACGTGTACTGAGGCAAAAAAACAAAGAAAAAGGAGGGGAGTGTTGGAACAGATCAGTGAGAGAGTTTGCAGAGTTCAGACAGTAATGTTTGGAAAAATGTGCACAAAGTGACGACCCAGCGTGTGAAAGGGGTTTTAGTTAGTGTGTGAAGTGAAGAGTGACAGACAGAGAGAGAGAGAGACAGAGAGAGAGAGACAGAGAGAGACTGAGAGAGACAGAGAGAGACAGAGAGACAGAGAGAGAGACAGGGGAGGGAGAGAGTTCTGCTCTCTGGGATGTGATCCTGCATTAGTTGCTTCAAAGACTAGAAAACTGTGTGCCATGAGATTTCCATAGGTTGGTGGGCTCTCATGAAGATCCACCACAGAGCTGGAAAAGCCAAGTAATACCCAAAGTTCAGCCCCTCACATTTTTGACACTGTACATCGTCCTACATTCCAACCTCGCAAATCCCTACAAAACTGCACCCTTCACACCAACTCCCAGCATCCCCGGCTGCAAAAAACACCTAGGATTCCCCTGCAGACAGCAGTCATATTTGTAGTTCCTCAGCTCAGTTTCGGAGATCACAGAGGGGAAAAAAAATAAAAAAAATCCCAGAGGAGAGGGGTGGGGGTGGGGGTGGGGGGGGGGGGGGCTTGGCAGAATCAGGCCAAACCAAACGTTATGTGCTGATCCCTCCAGCCCTCACATCAAAGACAGCAGGGAGCTCAGCTCAGCTCGCTCTGCATTCCACTGCTCCAGACTGGGGATTATGCGTTTTGGCCCGGGACGTTCGGGCTGTAATTACAGCTTTTCAACTGTTGTTTTCCCACCAGACCTTTAGACACTGTGGGGAGAGGGCTGGTCGTCCACGTAGGGGGGCCAGACCACTGCTGAAGACTAAACAGGAATCACAGTAAATGCCTGTTGTGACGACTTTATTATCCACTGATATATGTGCTAACAGCATAACTGAGCCCTGCTCTGGTGTGGTTTGATTGGAGCTCAGAGGAAGGATACAGCAGAGATTCCCACAGTGGGGCCATCTGTGATGCTGTGCTGTTCATGCGTGAGCACATAATGACATAATGGTGAGAGGAGTTAAATGAGATTAAATCATTCCTCCAACAAGCAGCCCACTACTCCCTCAAACAGCGGATACACTGGTATTAAACTGTTAAGAATACTCAGAGAGAAAATTTTCATTGTTGTGATGTTGTGATTACTTAAAATAAATTTGGGGAAATTTACAGCCAAACAGTCATTTATACAGTACAGATCGATCATGTTTACAAGACAGAGGCAGCCTGCTAACAATAAGGTGCTTCTCATTCTGTAATTATTCTACACGACTGCAGACTTTTTCATAAATCTTCATTGCACAGAAATTAAAAGAATTTTGTCCAACTGCTACAGGTAAACTGCACAGCCACTGGACTGGAAAGCAGAAAAAAAAGAGCTGTGGGTGTGATCATGCAAACTGTAGACACTAATGTGCACTGTTTCTGACCTGTAGTGGTGACAATAAAACACATTTCAGCTTATCTATGAGTGCTTTGTGGTGAGCTGAAAACAATTCTGCATTCCCACTCATTGTACCGGCTATTGCACAGAAAAATAAAAAGAGGTTGGGGAAACAGAAAAAAAAAGGGCACTGAATAGAGAAAAAAAAGGGAAGGAGAAAACCATGTGAGGTGAGGTTGCATTTTAAAAGGGATTAGCAAAGGAGAGAAAGAGAGGTCTTGCCTTAGAGAAGAAATAAGAGGGCATCTGAGGGTCAAACAGACACAACAGAGACAGTTGGAAAAAGTTGAAGAGATAACAGAGTTTTAACACAAGACACAGGTTAATAGGAAAAGAAGCACAGATGAGAGGAAAGGATCATTTGCAGAACAAGGCTCTGGACATAATTGGTTAGCATTTAATTATGATTCATTCCTCAAGCCATTCTTGTTCATTTTATTCTAACATGACATTCTCATTACATTGAATTCTTACTCAAGCGCATATTCTGTTAACAACAGCAAAATGCCTTGAAGCCAAATGATTTTCTAATTCATTACCAACCCCCCAATTGAGCTGTACTTGAAATGCTCACCATTCTACTCTGTCATATTCTACTGTATTCTTTTCTGATCAGTGACACGCTCACTTGAACTTTTCACTTCACCATTGTGCTCCTAGCTTGGTCACCATAATGATGTAAGCGGCCTTTTCTGTTTATGATATAAACTACTTTTGTTCTAAATGACGTGTCCTGGTTCCTGCTCTCATATTCTGTCCTTATATGACCATTTCTGCTCAATGTATGGACTCTGCTGCCTTTCATAATGCTGAGAAATGAACATCCTGCCTGTCTGGTACATCTGCAGGGTTGTTGAACTCACCTAATCTAATCCTATTCTACCTTTATTAAGCCGCAATGTAACTGTTCTCTAGACCTCTTACTTCTCTGATCTTCTCCATCCTATCTTGTTCTTATCTTATGCTCTCTTGTCTTTGACAAACATGTTCTTTTTCTCTTAGATTCCTGCATTTGATTATATCCAATCATAGTCTACCAAATCGAGTCTCACTTTACCTTTATCATCCGGCAGTGGAATATTCAGTTGTGCTGTTTTGTTTTCTCATAAAAATTTGAAAAGCAGACTTGCTTTGACAACCCAAGGACATAATGCACTGCCATGTTGAGTATGTGGATTACCTAGGTAACTTGCTTGTAACTTTGCCAAGTAACTTTGCAAAAAGGATATAGGCCTAGTTGAAATTGAGCTGCTTTTTGAGGATAACTTTGGAAACACCACATGTTCAGAACTACACCAGTTATGGCTAGAAAATGTGGTCAAACCTGCATCACATTATTTGATCGATTCTTAATTCATGTACTAAAATATAAAGAACAGTATTTATAATAAAGATGTCTTAGTGGCACAGGCGGAAAATTGTTTATTCTGCATGCTGTGCATGCTGCACCCTGTCCCAAGCTCATGCTACCTTATGCCACTAAAGTTGTAGTATATGATACTCTATACTGTTTATTCCACTATTTCTCGTATTCTTTGCTATCCCTTATTTTTAACTACTTTTATGTAGACTAGCTTCCTGTTCTAAATCCAGATTTTTGTCAAGAAATTTCACTTAATATTGTTTGGTGACATCGTAATATTTACCTGTTCTACTCCTGCTGTGCTATCCTGTCCTAGCCGTCCCATACTCCCATGTTATCCCATCGCCTTTTTCTTACCCGTGACTTCTCTTCCAGCTTGGTCATCATGATAATGTTGGCTGTGTGCTGCTCCCACACCATCCTCCAGAAATCCCCGAAAGTCTCAGGGAGGGATCCCTGAGTGGCGATGTAGGCATTCTGACGGCGGTAGCCATCAATGTAGTTAGCATTGATGTAGTCACTGCCTGGGACACCTGTGTGATAAGGAGAAAGAGGGAGTTACAGAGGGTGGAGGAAGTGAAGGACAGTAGGAAAGAGATGTGTGTATGGGGAACAGGTGGATGAAAAGTCCATTGCATCATATGGAGGATGAATGGCACTGGATGGCACGAGATCTTCTCTTTCCATGTGATTTTGTTTGCAGATGAACCTCATTGTTATTCTGATTTACAGTGAAATAATCTATATGGATTATTTAAAGTCCACTGAAAGCATGAAAGCAGGTTTATGTCCCAGTAATAAAGGCTGTGGATCATCTGAGGTCATGGGAGATTAATGTTTTCACAGGGCCAGGCATCCTTTGGTGTTGGATTGTTCAGCCGTCTTGTTTTATAATGCATGCTAAGACGATCATGGGCCTAATCTGAGTATACTCTGGATGTGTCGCTTTGAATGGCAATATGACTGTAAGGCCGTCTCTGTGTAAGACTCGGCTGACACTGCTTGTCCTGGAAGGGATTGTGTGTATGTTTGTGTGTGTGTGATGTGAGAGACCGTATGTGTGTGTTTGATTTAGGATCAGTCCTGCTCATCGGGGGCCTAATGCTATAATCCCAAAAATCACTGAGTCATAGCTGAAGCATGCAAACATACACCACAGACTCGCGCACGCACATACACACAGACGGGTATGCGTGCGCTCAGCCGTGACCCGATTCTGCTGAAGTGGGACACAAAACTCCTTTCGAGTCGTCTGACAGCAGTTTACATTAGAAAAGACAGAAGTCAATGAGAAAATGGTTGAATCCAGACAAAAAGAAACTCCTGCAGCTGATTCTCCTCCTGTAGCTTTTGTTATGAACACGACTCAGTCCCCAAACCGAGACTGCACACACTCCACGGACACACACACGCATGTTTAAATGGCGTATCCGAGGAGTATGGGGTGTTTAAACAACTTATTTTCAATGGGATGGGGACAGACGGTGAGGGGAGCTTTGAACATGTGTTTATCAACCCAGTCTTTAAAAGACAGCTTGGCTAAATGCTTTGATGTGCTATAACTATATTGCAAGGGACTACAGCAGAAGCACAGTGCAGATAAAACAAAACACACACACTCACACACACACACACACACTCTCAGTGACTCGGTGGCTACACCGGCTTGGCAGAGAGGGTGCGTTCATGAGCATGTGCGGAGGAGACTGGAAGCAAAAGTGCATATCTGTGTTTGTGCACATCCTGCCTTGTGTTTAAAATCTATAGTAGAGTATGCGTGTGTGTGTGTGTGTGTGTGTATGAGTGTGTGTGTGTGCGTGTACGTGTGTGTGTGTGAGCTCTTGTGTGTTTGGAAATGCTCAAGAGTATATGTGTTTTCTAAGCTGAAAGGAAGACAGACAGCCAGAGCTCCAGGACAGGCGGGGGTGGAAGGGCTGCTCACACATGCTCTGCCCAGATAAGGCTCATCTGTTTGGGCTTGGCCTCCCACAGCCTCCCTCTCTCTGCATCCGAGCTGCCAGTTTCTCTGCCTCAGGTCTTTCCCAGCTGAGGTGGGTGAGTGCGCTTTAAAACTCACACTGAGAACAAGACTGACACTTTTTAAAAAAAAATCTTGGACCGTTTAAAAGAAGGCGCAACACAAAAAGGTAACCAGTAAATTGATTAATGGTCAAGTGAGAGACCATATTTGTTTTATAATGTTTGTTTTGTTTCTTCTTGTTTGTAATGTTTAATAAGAATGGCAGTGAAACACATCTTTGGTTTATAAATCCTTATATCCTTCTTGGATAGCAGCTGTAGATTCGTCTATACTTGTGAGGACCATCATTGGCACTCCATGAGCTTTATTTCCAAGTCTAATCCTCACAGCTACATGCCTGATGTAAACTCTTACCCCGACCCTAACCCTGCAAACCAACTCATAAACCTCAAACAGCCTTTTAAAGGAGTGAGGAAGTGGCCTGAATGCCCTCACTTCCTAAAAATGTCCTCACACTCAGGGGAGTCCTCACAAAGATAAAAGTACAAGAAAGCAGAGACACACACACACACACACACACACACACAAACGCACTGGCGGCGTGTCTTACCCTCAATGCTGGAGAGTATAACCCTGGAGTGATCATAGGCAATGACGTTAGCGTAGCGGTTCTTTGGTTTGTTGACCTCCAGGTTGGAGTTCTCCCATGTGAACTGCTGACCGGGGTCGACGGACTGCGAGAGGGAAAAGTCAGAACGACAAGAAAAGATCAGCAGAAAATAACTAATGAAGACAGACTTGCTGGGTTATCTGCTTTAATGCATTCAGGCAGCTTTGGAGAGTGTTTTTACATGATTTAATGAGTTATTTTAAAAACAACCTCTTGCTTTGATGCTTTGGTTATAAAACTTTAAGAATAATTATTGGCTTTTGTAATGATCATCCCAGCCTGTGGTGTGTCATTAACTTTTAGTTCTGACAAATGGTCACTAAATGTATGATTGAGGCCATTCACTGTGGGAAGGAAAATCTCTTTTTCTTGCTTTAAATGCTGATTTAAATGTAAGCAATGATTAATCAAAGCTCACTTTCCAGAGAAAAATAGGGTAAACCCTTTAAAATCCTCTAATAATATCATTCATACACTAAAGGACTTGATATTGCGTGTTGGCAAGGATGGAGTGATCGCAGGCAATTACAGCTTCTGCCTCAAAATGCAGAAAATGGTATCTCGAAATGCAAGAACTGACGATTCCATATATTTGAGGTTACAAATACTCCTGCAGAAAAACCACACTTTTAGAAACCAAGTACAAATTGATTTTAAAGATTTAACGAGGTATTATTGAACTTGGACGGGAGAGTCGGCAAATATGATATTGTGTTTCAAGAAACAACAGCGATGATGAACAGGGACTTTCCGCTTTAAACCCAAAAAAATGTTTAAAAAAAGCATAGAAAAGAAAAGAAAAACTACAAAAACCTCCTGAGAAAGCTCCCTGAGAAAGATGATAAAAGCAGAATAAATTCCTCTGGGAGAGAGGGATGGTTGTGTTAGACCAACACATTAAGTTCCTGGAGGGTAATTACAGTGTAACCACTGCTGTTAGCTGGGAGAGGCAGACATGAGGTCATTATGGGGCTGTCAATGGAGAGGGACGAAGAGGAGAGAGCCAGAGCAATTTAGCAATTCTGAATATTTTACGACACATAATTATGGTTTGGTTTGAGGAAAAAAAAAAAACGGACAGGAGTGGTACTGGTTAAGTCCTGCATGTATATGTGTGTGCCTTCTTGTGTGTTTTCGAGACTGCTGCCCAACATCATGTGTGTCTGATTATTACACCGCAATCATTTTTGGCCTTTTTCTCTCTCTCTCTCTCTCCTCTCAATCCCTCCTCCATCCATCTCCCTCGCTCCCTCGTTAAAGGTTCAGCAGCGAACAAAGCACACAGTCATGCAGAGAGAATGTGAGGCTCAACAGAGTGGTTTCAACTCACACCACAATTACATACGGCTTCTCCCTCACTGTCTCTTCCTTGCTCCTTTATCCCCCCCCCCCCAACGCTTTTCTCCCTAAAACATCCTCGCTCTGTTTTTCTACTCTTCTCATAATGTGTCCTTGTCTTCCTCTGTACATGCATCTCTGTCGCACACAATTTCTCTCTCTCTTGTGGTAGCCAATTAGAGCCTTATGTCTCCTTCTTCACCCAGAGGCCTATTGGTCTAAATGGGTTTTTTATTTATTTTATTCTTTCTTTTTTGCTGGGAAAAGAAAACATTTTTACCCCTTTAATAGCTCTCTGTGGAGCTCATTGTAATGCTCGTGCTATTTGCTACACAGGCGGCATGTTGAAAGATGTTTCTTCTAATGTGTTTTTTTCTTGTTTAATGCCACAGTTCAGCACACCAAGTTCAGGCACATTGTTATCTTTGAGTAGATATCTTTTTTTTTTTTTTGGTTCCACATTAACTGTTCTGCAAGTTTGAGAAAACTAATCAAGATGCGTCCCTTTTTTTGTGTGTGTGTGTGTGTGCGTGTGTGTGTGTGTGTATGTGTGTGTGCAGAGAACACTTGCTTCCTGTATCTCTCAGTGAGTCTGCTCTCCGTCGCTGCCTCTTTATTTCTATCTCTGTTTCGCCTCTTTCTCCACCAGAGCGTAGAAATTAGTTCTTGATAACCATCTGGCTGTAAGCAAACTCTCTTTGAGCTTGCAATTTCGATTCCCCCCCCTCCGCCCTCCCCCTTATATTTGTATAGATAACACAAAGCAGTAGAGAGAGGAAAATGTGCTTTATCTTGTATTGCTCTATGAAGACGAATCAAAATGCTGCTTCACTGTGGAGACGATGTGAGACTCAATCTACAACGCTCACCGTTGAAATTGAAACGGAGCGGAAAGAAAAAAAAAAGAAAAGGCGAGTCAATGATAAATACGCATCAAAACCAGATGAATTTCCCAAGTTAAAGATTTTCTGGGACAGATAATCAGCATTCCTACCTCGTACTCTTGAGAGAACTTGAGATTGTCGTTTGCCTTGAGGCGCTCAATGTGATCTGCCAGCTCAGAGATGGGAACGGGCGGGTGACTTGCCATGCCTGCGGAGCACAGAAATAGAGGCCATTTAGATTCATGTGCCAACTAAACTCTTTTGGAGGAAAAATGCTAAGAGTAAGGATTCTCAGAGGAGGTGTTGTTTAGTGTTCTGTCTATAGTCAGCGGAGGAAGCAAATGGAAGTGTTTTCTGTTTCTTTTTTTTTTTTGTTAAGTGACCATTTTCTCTCCAGGCAGACAGACAGAAGAACAATGTGCGTGTTGTGAAAGTTACTGAGGCACAGTAACATGTCCTCAGAGTATATGCACACTGCTGGTGAGGATAAAAAAAGAGGATGACACAGGCGGTTAAAAATTTAGCATGAAATATTTTGTGGAGGGGTTTTAGAGAAGTGTTCCAGAGGCATTTTGATGAAATGTTGTCAATTCAAGCAGCTTCATCCTACAAGGGATGGAAGGTTGTTAGGATGTAATTTAGATGGAAAGAAAGAAAGGACAGAGGAATAAATGAGAAAGAGGGAAAATGAGAGAGAGAGAGAGAGAAAAGAAAGAAGAAGGAAAGGAGGGAGGATGAACTTATTAAGGAAGAGAAGAATGAAAGAAAGAGAGAAAAAGATACAAGAAAAAGATGGACAGAGAAATAAGAAGGAATTAAAAAAAGGAAAGAAATAAAGGGAGAGGAAAGGAGGAAGGAATGAAAGAAAGAATAAAAGTGAGAGGAGAATGTAAAAAAATTAGTAAGGAACTTGAAAAAATATAAGAAATGTAGAAAAAAGAAAGAAGAGAAAAAGGAAAGAATATGAATGTGGTAAAAAGAGAGAAAAGAATGACAGCAGACAGAAGAAAGGATCTACGACCAACTAACTTGACAAACGGCGATAACCGCGGTACACTGATACACGGTAGGCTGAAAAGGGAAACAACACCACAGTTAATCTTATAAAGATGAAAAACACTTTGCAAATGACACTTTCAACATCACATGTGTTTGCAACAGGTGAATTATTTTACCTGGAGTCTGGAAGTTGATTCTGCGCAGCTCCACCGGATCGGTGGGATGGTGGGACGACATGGCTTTGCTGCAGGGGAAACTGCCCTTCCTGCCTTCAGCCTCGGCCCTTTTCCTGCAAGAACACACACCAGGCTCGATTTTGTATCCAGCAAAATCCAAGCACGGCACAAATGCTGGTCTAAGTTCTGTGCACTGGGAACACATGTAGGTGTTGACACCTTTTCTGGTTACTTGGTAAATGCAAAAAAAATCCCATCTGTGGCAGTAAAGTAGGAAAAAATAGATAAATAGAAGATGCATCACAACCGAATTCAGTCATGGCCAATCAAATCAGCTCCTCTCATCTCCCCTAAACCAATGTTGTGCAGCATGTTTTCCAATTTTGTCCTGGCAGATGAAGTGGCTTAACTTTATTTGCTATGTCATAATTAATTAAATGTCAATGGGAACAAAGAAAACAATGTTGGGAAGTAAAGCAAGTACATCACGCAAACTCAATGCTGCTGAGACAGTTCAATTATTAACAACACTGATGAAGAGCATTGTGCTTAAAACGTCACAGACATTGTGGTGTTTGTAAATGAGTTAATTTGGAAGCTTTGAGTGTGCATTATTAACCTTCCAATCATTAATTAAATGGCCTTAGCTGTGTGTAAATTGCCCCGACCTTTCATGCGTAAACCAGACAGTGTCACACTCAGCGGCCTTGCACGGCTGGGTAGGTCACAAACCCGTTGGATAGGTGTAGAGGCTTTTGAATTGTTACCACTTAATGTGCAATTTAATTGCAATTCATTAGTGATTAATGGCTACTGCATTGGCTAAAGCGCCAACTGCCTGACTGTGTGGCATCACTTCACTTAAAAAATGACAGAAAAATTGTACTGCACAAGTGCATCCTTTATTGCACAACAATTGTGGTGCATTTGAAGCAAAATATCCAATTGTGATGTACAAAAATGCAAATGTACTTGGATCTACACTTAGACCAGTTTTGAGCCGATACTGAAACAGGGTTCATGGACACACAGTGTTTACATGCATATCAACTTGATAAGTCCGACTTTTTTGCTGTGTGAAATAAGGAAGCTGCATCTGAGAATGTGGGGTTTGTAAACTCAACACAAACCCTCAGTTTTTGGATGTATGTTTGAGTAAATAGACCAGATTAAACATAATAGAAATGCTGCTTGGATGTTAACATGAATAACTGTAATTTGAAGGAAATTTATGTTTTGAATTTCCCCCAGAGTTCCTGATGACTGCTGGTTTAGTGTTGTAGCTTTTTATCAGTGATTAGCTTATTGTCTGAGACAGGAGGGTGACTAATTTTTTTTACAGAGACTGCAAGAAGTTAAAGTGACATCTATTCTAAATCCAATTTCCTTTACTTTTATACTACTTTTAAATTGACTCGAAAAACTCATACACTGCAGTCGCAATTGCAAGTCACTTAATATTCACAGTTTCATTTATGTTCAATATCTTTATCAAAGCAAAGGAATATTTGTTCAATTTCAAGGGTGCAATTTATCCAGTGCACTGGTGGTTACTATGCACTCATCAAAGAAGCATCAGAATAATCCTGACTCTACTGGGATCTATTATCTGAAGTATTCTTTGCAAAAGGCTTTGCAGGGATAATACCCCTGTAGGACAGAGGACATGGTAATAGGTGGTGTTTGTTTACCTGTCAGGTTTGCTGGATCCAAACAGGGAGCAGAACAGATAAAAGAACAGACAAGGATGAATAACATTAGTGTCCAATCAACAAACATCAGAAACTAAAGCAACACTGAACTCATCATTCTGTGCTGATTTAAGCTGATCACTTTTTTTCTTTATTAGACTTCCAGATTTGTTAAACACAGCAGCTCCTATAGACACAAAGTGAGCGAATCTAAAGCTAAACATCAAAAACTCCTCTTCTGATTTCACACAACATTGCATCATACGCATTATCTCCAAGCGCAACCTCTAACTGTGACATCTACTATATAGTAACATAATGGAAATATGCTGCAAAGTGCAAATCAGCCACAAGTGAGGCATTAACAGGTTACACTCCAGGGCTTATGAACTTTAGAGTGTTACCATCAAGGTTAATAATTTTGCAGCGCCACATCAGTCACAGCTATTATTCATGTGCATTAATAGAGCTCTATCCAGAACAACAGATGATTATCATGAATAATGCTAATGGGTGATAATGTTATCTTCTCCTATCTGTTATGTTAGTGAGCGTCTCTCCCTGTATATAGATTTCAGGGACAGATTACAGAAAAACACATTTAAATTTCAGTGAGACCCTGTGAGCTTAACTCAGATGTGGCTATATGAAGAAATATTAGTATGCTTCATAAATAACGGGAACACATAGTGAACTAACATTGCTTTCATAGTAGTCAAGGACAAAACTGTTTTCCACCTAAAGTGGAGGTTTTTCCAGTTTAGGACGGTCAAAGCAGGAGAGATGTCACATGAGGCAAAGATATCGCATGACTTGAAAGGCATTTAAGGTCCTTTTTTAAACCTTTAGCAACTGATTGCTGCAAATTTCATCAAATTTCATCCTTCTTCTCAGAGTCATAACTCAAATAAATCAAACCTGATTGTATTTTAATGTCTGACTCACTCTTTCTGATAATCTCATTATCTTTCCAAGAAATCCATAAACCTGCTTAAAAATCATAGAAAAAATAATTGTTTCTTTACCACCAGGACATGCCTGAGAGTTACCAAAGGAGAGAAAATGACAGTGGTACATACATCTATAGGCACTTTGCAAACAAGAATAGCAGACAGCTGATCCAGCATATTTTAAATGATGCCTTTTTTGCTTAACTTTAAACAAACAGCCTAAAGAGAGAACTCAGGGAGCCCACGGCTAACTCAGCCTCATCATTGAATTATACATCTCCTATAATTGGAACCATAGTTTCAAAACTTAGATAAATAAATGATAATGGTGATTAAAATCAATTATTTTTTTTAATGCAGCTTTTCACATGAGAGAAGCCTGGGGGGAGGGTCAATGTCAGACTTTAAAAATACATGGCTTTAAGCAATAGACAAGATAACTATGTTTAAGTACTATGAATTGTGCATAGCTGTCTGAAAGACAACGTACAATATCTCCTGTTTATGGGAAAACCCTGACTAAATGCAAAGAATATGTTAAAACATGTGTAGTGTGTACACTATGCTAACCAAAGCTATTCTGAGCTGAATGATTTTAAACAAAAGAGCAACAAGACAAACAAGTTCATCTCTACATGGTGTGTGTTTTTCTGCCGTGAAGCTGCTTTTAAAATGATTCTTCTTCATCATGTATTCACCAAAACTCTTAGTCTTTCACCATGTTTTTAAAAAAAATTAACTTCTCCTTTCTCTGATCAATCCATAATTGTTTTTAACCATATATTACATCTCTCTGGCTCCATCATGCCATCCTTACCTCTTGAAGAGCAGAATGGCGATGACAATACAAACAATGAAGATGACAGCCAGCACAGGTCCCACAACCCACAAAAGACCCTCCTCCTCGTCGACAATGGGCTGAGGATCCACGTCCGATGAAGTCACAGGATCAGAATAAGGGCTAGTGGCAAACATAGTCTGAAGGAGAGCATGGGTTTATTCATTTTCACGTCAAAATTAGACAAAAACCAGATTAAAACATTTGAAATGTGCGAGTGTGTTTGTGTTTTTCCTCACATTCTCCGAGAGGTCCAGCAGGGCAAGCACAAAGGAAACATACTCCTGTCCGTTCTGCAGTGGACGGTTGCGGAAGTCACCATAGTTACGCCCATCACCTAGTGTGAACTCGAGGGGGAGGTGCTTAAAGTGAGCAGTGACATAGGCCCTGGGATCCGATTGGCCAGCCTGTCTGCGGATGCGCAGGGCACGACTGATGCTGGTCCTGTTGATCTCTTTCAGGATCTGAAGGAAGAAAAACAGCAGACAAACAGATAAGGGGGGTGAAGTGAAGAGTTTAAATGAAGGAACAAGAAGTTGAAAGAAAATTTAAAAAATGATTGAAAATGTGGATAAAACACGCTTCAAGTTATTATATTAAAGGACTTCAGTCATAAAGCAAATCAACAGTTTAATTTCTCTGATACAGTAAAAGCAATGTAGCCATCTCTTTGCAACTGCATTATTATTTTCTCAATATATTTGGTAATAAAAGGCAGTTTTGGCAATTTTATTCCCCCAAAAAACCCCTCATCAGTGAAGGAATGGGCTGGGCTGAGCAGAGCGTTATCACTTAAACACAAATGTCTTCATCATCACCTGAATTTCGCAACCATTTATCCATGAGACAAAAAGCATCATGAAACTCTGTTGAGTCTAATCTCATACACATGAATGTTCTTTAGAGCAGTGTAATGAGGCGATGAAGTCTGTGGAAAAGGCAGGAAGTGGAATTAGATGAAAAATGTTATGTGAAAGTATTGTTTGGACTGAATGGGCAACAGACGGCTGGGTCGTCTTCTTTTGCATAATAGGAAAGAAACCGTCTGTGTGATACAACTGAGCGAGTAGGCTAGTCACTTTTCTCTGTTGATTTGAAAAAGACTGTTGTGACAGCGTAAGCATTTCTTCAAATTTGGATAGTTCGAAGATAAAAATAAAGGATCTTCTGCGTCATTTCACAAATTCCTGCATTTAATTGTTTGGTCTGGTTCACTGACAAGAAACATAATAACACTGTCTTAAATTTTTTTTTAATACGGCTTTGTCGAAGTAATGGAGTAAGTAGTAATGTTGTAATGAAGTAATGTTGTTGTAATGGAAGTACAAACTGAATGAGATGCTCAACTATTCAGGACCGCTGTCTGAGTTCTGTGGGTGAGAGGACTGATAAGTCACATGATATTCTAAATGGAAAAACAAGCCTTTTTATTGGAATGTAACATGTACATATACTTGTGTAGCCTTTCTGTGTCATATCTTACACTGATCATCACCACCACCCTGAACATCATCGTCATCATCATTCCTCTCAACATCAGTCATAATAAACCTTATTCTGACTATTATTTTGTCATTTATCACCATATTCTCGTGTCTGCTGCACATCTCACCTCATCCATGTTCATCTGGTCGGGATCCTCCCAGGGATTCAGGAACTTCCCTCCTCTCTGCTTCTTCAGCGGCACCACCACCACATAGTAGCCCCTGAAACGCAGCACGCACTGGGTTTAGGCTTGAGGAGATATGCTACAAAGTAAGCTTTAGAGAAACATCAGTAGGGTTGTTTGACACTTTCAGATAAGATTGATGCCACTCAGCCCTCTCAAGTCATCTCAGACAAGTGCAGTCTGACAAGTCTGATAGATACAAAATACTACACCTGATAGACTTGTGCCAGCAAATGAATGAGGAGCTGCAGGTGCAGGCAACATGGAGGAATCTTTATCATTTTGTATTTGCATACACTAACCAAATTAAAAATAATACACTGGTTGAAATGTTTCCCTTTAATAAATCATATAGTTGCTGCAGCAGCAGCTGTGACAGTGCGCTCCAAAACTAAACAGTGTGGTTGATCTTTTGGAACAGGGGGCCACGTCTGAAGCCACGTGTGAAAACAAAAACAAGTCACTGAAGCAGGGGAATTTCTCAGTAGCAGTCAGATCTTAAGCGATGATGACACACATACAGAAAGCATCTGTGGGTCCTCAATAGATGACTCACTCCGTGCGTGCACTTAAGCTTACTCTGCTGTGCCAAAAGATACTAGAAAGTAGCTTAGTTATGCCAAATGTGAGAAAATGAGAAATTGCTGCACCTTAAATGGTAAGCTTGCTAACATGATAGGCACTTAACTCTAGTAATTTTTCATTTAGACAAGAAAGATGGATGATCGAAGTTGAAATCTCAAACAAAGTCTTGTTAAAAAAAAAGGTTGCAGTGTGTTTTATTGTTGTGTACTAAGTCATTTTAACATCCAGCTGATTGCTGTTTGTATTACTATTTTGGATTGCGGCAGCTAAAATTGGAAAGACTCTTTCGTCTTAAGACACTGAAGCTTATTTGAGACCCAAACCCCCCCCCACAGAGTTTTAATGTGACAGAGACAAACTACAGGGAAGTGTCTGTGGGAACCTCTGCGTAACACTGATTCAGGTCGTGATTCAATGCTGAAAGTCTGCTTCCACTTTGTATCTATATTTGTTCTTGGTTACAAAAAGCAGATGAGATTATCAGCTTTGTGCTTTCATTTGGCCTGTTGTGGGAGTTCTCAGACTTGCATCGCTGCCAACTCCCAGAAATCCCTCCTGATAGACCAATAAATGAAAAACAGCAGCAGAAAGTAGTAATATCACCTCCCATGGTCTGTAAAACAATTCATTTAAAAACAACCTAGATTGGACCAATTCTGCACAGAGCGCTTTCACAAACAAACAAACGAGCAATTTACATTACACTAAATCCTTTATTCCTCCAGTCTTTACTCTCCTCAGCTCATCCCTGACTCAGTACCTGACTTTGGCTGTTGTCTGCACAACCGGTAGCTGCAGAGTCACCATGCCGTCCTCGTTGGTCTTTCCCACCACCGTGGGTTTGGTTTTGAGGATGTCTGGAGCGGTGGTGGCGGTGACGCGGTGCTGCAGACCCCCGGCGCTGTTGGCCCGGTTGGTCAGCAGAAAGGAGTACTGAGTGTCCGGCTCCAAACCGGTGATCAACTTCTGAGTCTGCTTCCCGTCCACTTCCACAGACTGGCCCTTTCCATACAGGATCTGAACACCGAGTCGGTCACAGTGTTAAGAGTTATATTACATATGACAGGGTAAAACAAACAAGCTCTGTAAGAATGCCCAAGACCTGTCTTTATTAAACATGGGGGGTGGGGGGGAAATCTGATTAGAGGATATTTTCTTTTTTACCCCTTCAATGTGATGGTATATTCCATTATACTACAGTAAAAAGTCTGTTTCTGCCTGTTATTTTGGGCTCTGGCTGCATATTCTCTTTTCAATTTACATTAATAACCACCATAAAGCTAAAAATGCATTTAATTACTGCAAGATTTGATCAATTATCAAACAGGAAACATTAAAATAATGGCCAGCCACCAAACACAGAGAAAATAGGCATATAGTGGTTTGAAAAGATGACGACAAAATTAAGCTGAATGTACAGTGTGAGTCACTGTAGAAGGTTATTTCTCTTGATTTGCACCATGTCTGCATTTGTTTAAGAACCATTTTAGACACAGCCCTTTTGAGTTATTATTTTATTGAACTGCATTTGAATGTGATAAAATAGGAAGGGACTAACAGTGAATGGCTGGGCGGGGTTCTTGTCTCGTATCTCCCAGGACAGCAGCACAGAGTTCTTCATGGCAGCCTTTACTCTGAAGTTGGTTGCAAAAACTAAGGCACAAAGATATAAAACAAATACAGAGACTTTATGATTCCATTCTCATTTTAATCTCTCTAACCAAAATAAAAAGTATTGACCTTACCTGTGCATCATGCTCTATTAGCAGTCTTAAGCTAGCTCTATCTGCTCTGATCAACACACAGTGAGTGTGACTGCACAGGGATACTCACTCAAGACCCAAGACTCTTACCTTGCTTTGTGAAAAGGATGTTGGGTCTAAGACTACAGTGACAAGACAATGAAAAAGGACACTTAGGATGTTGTCACCAGATGGCTTGTGTCTGAGTATGCTTGTGCATGTGGGACTTGTTGTGCACAATATATATGCACAAACGTGGTGTTAGGAAGCGTGTGTTTTGCGTCCTGATAGCTGAGGATGGGTTGTTAGGAGGTGAGTGTGAGTCCTACCTTGGTCTAGCCGCTGTGTCCTAAACTGGACACTGGGGCTGTACGGCCCAGGGCCGACAGCCGTGAACGCGCACAACCTGACATCATACACAGTATCAGCACTCAGACCCTCCAACACAACACTCGATCCCGGAGACGGCACCACAACTTCTGAGGCATTCCCTCGACTGTTTATATCCTTGTACAGCACTGAGTACTTCACGATTTTCCCATTTTGCTCAATTAGGGGGACTGATTTCCACGCCAGTCGAAGAGAGGTGGCAAAAGCCTCCTCTAAGATTACATTCTCAGGGTATCCACTTGGGGCGTCTTCTGGAGTCGTCACCTCCTTTACAGCCTCCTCTCCGTAGCCCATTTTGTTACGTGCAGAGAGTCTGAACACATATTTGGCTCCCTTGTGGATGTCCTGGGCAGTGTAACGGTTCTCCTTGGTTGGGAACTCCACCACCGTAAAGGGAAGGACGTCAATACGGCCGAATGTGAGGCGGTACCCCAGGAGCGGGGTGGGTGGGTTGGGTGATGGATACCACTGAAGCAGAGCAGTACCTGAATCAGTGGCACTCACCATCAGTTTGGGCTTCTCAGGCACTGAAAAGAGGTAAAATGAGCAGAGCAGGAAAAAGAGAAAAAATGATGAAAAGATTATTAGAGGATAATTGCAAAGCACATTATTCACAGCCTCAAGCGAAGCCGCAAAATATAATTAATATGGCACCAAATGATGGCTTCTTACTGTCATGGCAAGGTGGGACAAAGTGAGATATAAACCAATTCAATGGTTTAATGGCCTCTAGTGATCATAAGTGACACTTTGGTCTCAAAGATCATTACTGGCGGCGTGTGGTTGTGTTTTCTTTTGTAGCTTTATGTCTTTTTCTGTGTGTTTTTTACCAGAGTCTGAGCAGCAACACTTACATGGCAGGGCGGAGCAAACAGTAACAGGTTTGCTGCGAGCACCATCACCCTTGGCAGTGTAAGCCCCGACAGATACAGAGTAAGAAGTGTCTGGCTTAAGGTCTCCAAGAACCACCTCCTGCACAACAAGAAAGAGGCTCTGTCAGCGGTGAAAGGCAAATACATATTTGTGCCCCAGGAGGACGAGCAGAGCTTCAGTTCAACACAACAAATGGTTAGAACTGGTCAAACAGGAAGAGGCCCGGTGACCAAATGTACAGTTCTGTGATTATGTTTTCGATGGTGTCCGTCTCTTTCATACTCAAACAATACTCAAACCAGGAAACATGTTTCTTTAACAAAATTCCGACTCAAACTTTATCAGAGGAACTCAAGAGAGCTCAAAATGTGGTTTACTCCCACTGCAAAATATCATTTAACTTTGTACACATTCAAAACTCATTTAGATATGCCTCCATCTAAAAACTCATCACAATATTTTCTTCATTTCTTGGCCCGGGGAAAGCATAGATAATCAGGATATTTTGGCAATACCCACAAATGACTCATATTAGTTATCTGCGTAATGTTTTCCCATTTTTCCTTTATTAGAAGTCCTGGGGAATGCAGAGTGCAGAAATGAAAAGGGGACATCCTGCTGGGTTTAAGTATTCGTTCTGGTCTTAGGAGATTTTAAAGCTACAATCTCATAAATATGACTCATCTACTCTTTGTGTTTTGTCATAATTCCTATTAAATAATAGGCTCAAAGGAGGTTTACTCACGTATTCAGTGGAGTCATCGTATTCCCACTGAAAGATGGAAGAGCATGGAGGAAAGAGAGAGAAAAACAATCAATTATGTAAAGATATGATCCAAAAAGACTTTAAACTCAAGTCATACATCATTTCTGATTGCCATAGAAGCATGATCAGTTTAAAGATATAGATACAATAGATTTAGGTTATTTTTACTGAACAGAAATTTAACAGCTTTAAGTTTTAAGAAATGTAACAAATCAAGTCTTTTTAAACTGACCAAAGAAGGTGTCTCATAAAGTCCGGATTTCATATATATTAAAGTAATAATTTGACTTTTATATTTTGAGGAGAGATAGATGAGAAAAAATGCATCACTGTCATGTCACTGTGAGTTAAACATGAAGCTGTATCCTTTAGCTGGTTAGCTTAGCTTAGCATAAACACTGTAAAAAAATTGTGAGATAAACAAACAAGACATTATGTGTTTATAAGGAAGCTTTTTTTTGTCCTGATTGGTAGATTTGAAGGCTTTTGCCTTTTGGAGTCTTGATTCTGCGCTAAGCTAAGCGTCACCTGTCTGCAGTTTTGTTTTTGGAGCAGGCAGATGTGAGAGATCAGTGCTGATCTTCTCACCTATTTTTCAGCAAGAGGACAACTGAGCACATTTCTCAAAAATGCCAAGTTTGTTTTAAGCAATCTTAAGGAAGGTTCCTGCCCCTTTTGTTAATTTATTTGGCATCCTTCATAATCATATTTTAATATGATAAAGTGTCAGCCAAAGTTAATAAAGAAGCTGTAACGGATTGCCACATCCTGTGCAGCTCCAAAGACGATGATTAGGAAAACTGACAAAATGATGATTTTATCTGCATGGCCACATGCTGGCTCTCTCACTTGTAAAATACATCCAATTAAAGCCAAGTGTCTTGGGAGCTAATCTTTTTTTATGGATAAACTTATCATTTATAATTTATTATGAAATTATAAACTTAATGTGATGATTAATGATAAACACCACAGTATTGTAAAAAAAGGTGCTCATATTAAATATGAGTTTTATCTGGCAGTCATAAAATATCTCCTGACACACTTCATTTGATGACAAGGTGTTAGACAGTATATGTGAGTGTCACCTGAGAGTCCTCTATGAGGATGTCCTTGACGAAGGGCTGACCCTGTGGTTCTCCGTAGTTCATCCTCACATAGTGGACTTGGTAGCCTCGGATCTGACCGTGCTGCCGTTCGGGTGCCGGTGCTCGCCATTTCACCCTAACTGCCGAGGCGTTCACAGTCTCTGCCTCCACCCCTCGCGGAGGACCGCTTGGAACTAAAAATGCATTTTAGGATAGAAGTCAAGGGTCACAGATGACGGGCACTCAAATGTCTCTAGTAAAGGCCTTCACTTTAGTGAAACAAGTTTGTTTTTTTGTAATTTAAAAAATTTATTAGTTTCAGGGCAGATAAAAAAAAAATACCCAGAAGCTGAAAAAATGTAAAAATACAACCCTCCAAAAATCTAACACTGGTCTGATGTCTGGGAAAAAAGTAAAAATAGTAAAAAAATGAGAGTGCTTGAGGAAAAACATGGAGGAAAAAAGCGGTAGAGGATAAGAAGCAAATGTAGAGAAAGATAAGAATGGCTGATAGAAAAGGATTTGTTGCCATGAGCAGATAAGCAGTAGCAGGCAGTCAAAGAGGAAATACTGTTATCAAGAAAAACCTCTCTCATGCTGCCAAAAACTACACTTCACCCAAAAAGAAAAAATATATGCGCTGTATATTGAAAAGAGGAAAATAACTCAAGCCACCTCTTGCTATCTGACCCCAGTTTAAGCACTCTGAAGAAAGCTGAATTTAGAAAAAAGTCTCAGTGGGAACTTTGGAAGTATGACAGATATAGAGCATGAATATCAAAAATACTGCTGGAATATTACAAATTACTTAGGTTAATATACTTGAAGGTTAGCTTGAAGATGGAGGAATAACTGTTTAGGAACTGAAGGGGAGCTAAAAGGGCAGACATCTGGTGGGAAATGGTTTGGATAGACTGAGGTAGAGCTACAGCCAAAGGATTTGTTTTGGTAAAGTTAGTGAAGAATTCAGTGGGAAATCCCAACCATTTCCTTTCCCAAAAAATAAGAAATTTTAGAAGAAAGGGTAAAATGTGGTAAAAGTTGCTGGTTAGGAGGAGGATAAAAATGGCCTCTAGAGACAAAAAAATAAGGGTTGCTGTTGACAAGAGAAGGCAGCGTTGAGGGAGTGGCAGGAGATTTCCAGAGGTTTCTGGTGGTTATGGAGGGAATAAAGGAGAGGTTTCCAAAACTGGAGGGTGTGACAGCGGTTCCTAAATGCATCATCATCCGTTCAGACTGCAGCACAGGGACAGACAAAATACCAAGACTGGCCACTGGAGGAAACTTGTTAGTTTAGGGTGCTTTGAGCTCATTAGTGCTATAAGTGGGGCAGCCATTGTTAGTTAGCCATTGTTAGACGGACCAAGACAGGCAGGGGGGTTTGTTTTGGAACATACCATCTTCCTCAGTGCGGATAAGCAGCTGTAAACTTTCTGGTCCATCTCCAGCTTCCGTCTGCGCCCGTATCGTTATGCCGTACTCTGTCCATTTCTCTAGGTTTTCCAGGAGATAGGGAGAACTTTCCGGAGGAATTCCATCAATTCTTTTAGACACCTTGTTGCCCTCTGTAGTGGAGTATTGGATGGAGTATCCTGTAATGATGCCGTTCTGAAACTCCAGAGGAGGTGGAGCCCAACTTACCAGGATGCTGGTAGAACTGGGACTGGTGCATGTGATGTCCTGGGGAGGTGCTGAAGGAACTGTTTGGCCAGTTTTTAAGGAAGCACAGTAGGGGTTGTTTGGGTAAAATGTTATTTGGTTCGTGTGTGTGAGTTGTTATTGGTGGGTGGAGAGGTGAGGAAGTGAGGTTTGCCGTGAAGGTGAAGGAAATGGGGGCGACATTGAGCAGATGAGAGACAGAGAACAAAAGACAAAGAAACATAAAATGAAAACAAAACACTGGAGAACAGAAGCTTTTACGAAAAATGATCCTGTGACTAGAAAGCAAGATGGCTGAACAAAGATACTGAATGATATGGGCGTCACCTTCTGCTTGGTAGAAATGTTTGATTAATGAAAACATGTGAATGACTTCAAAGAGATGCCACACAAAAACACTGACTAGAGCTTTAACACACAAACATATTGGCCCATAACTTACTTGTCCTTACAGCCTACCCAAGCCTCTGTGATCCATGATGGCCTTCATCTCTACCTACAAACCTCTGGCGTCTTACCTTGTTTTGACTGATTCTCTCACAGACCTCAGATTGGTAGCCAACAAATTAACTTACTTTGCTGTCAGTTATCAATAAGTTGTTTGAAACTATAATTTCCTACAGTGACGTTCAAGTTAAGTTCTTGGAATTAAATGATATAATTGTTGAAATATCAAATCTGAGGTCAGTTCAGATCTGGATTGACAGCTTATTTTTTGACAATTCAAAAACTCAACAACTACCAAGTGTCTTATTAAATACTGTTCGTAATGTTCACATTGATGATGGTCAGATGAGGTTTTTCATGTAGTTTTACTTTAGAGTTCTTATCAATTCTCACTTTTGCATTGTCAAAAAAGAAGCTCTCTCTCTCTCAAACACACATGCACACACACACACACATACACACACCCACACACACACACACACACATATGCTCACACACGCACACTCACTCACACATACACACACACACACACACACACACACAGAGGTATATGGTTGGACCTACGCGTCTGAGGTGTGTCGATGGACACTTCGTTGGTATAAGCCCCAATTCCATGTTTGCTCTTAGCAGCCAGCTGGAAGGTGTAGGTGGAGAAAGGCTTCAGGTTCTTCAGCAGGTAGGTGGTGGTGGGCTCAAAGCTCACTTTCTTCTGAAAGAACATGAAGATAGTTAGAGTTGCATGGGGTTTTCAAAAGAGTATTGAAAAGACCAATGTAGACTGTGATTTCAATATTAAGATTCATTAATCTTCTGCTTTCCACCGTCCAACATCTATCAGTTTTATTAGCAAATCAAAACAGACCTCTCAGCTACCCTTCCTCACCTCCTCTGTGTCATCAGCTCGTCGATAGACCAGTTCGTATCCTGTGATCTGGTTGTCAGGACCACCCTGGGGAGGGGCCACCCAGGACAACAAGATACTGGTCTCAGACTTGGCCTCACCTTTAAACTCTGATGGTTGGGATGGAACTACAGAGTTGATGAAAAACAGGATCAGTAAAACCAAGTGAAAACATTTTTCATTATTTTTCATATTCTAGCAGATGATGATTGTACACCAGTTCAGTTTAACATGGTATCCCTGTCATAGGACTCACGAGTAACCCCTCACACCCCCCTCCTGCTTCCCGTCTCTCACCTCCGGTCTTGGCTATAATCTGCAGGTCCTGGGACAGGGGTCCGTCTCCTACAGAGGTAAAGGCCAGCACTCTGATGTAATAAGTCTTGTTGGGGGTCAGTCCCTGGATAGTAATGAAGTTAGCGCTGCGCACCATCTGCTTCTCCCACTGCACCACAGGAGCACACAACACAGCGCATAAATACAAGAAGACACAAAGATTTATCAAACACAAGCAAACAGACCGCATGCAGGTAAACACACCTGGTTGACTGGCAGCGTGTTGTCTGCGGTGTAGTAGACTCTGTAGCCCACCACCTGTCCGTTTGGTTCCTCTGGTTCGTCCCAGTGGATGATTGCTGTTGTGGTGCTCAGCATGCGACCTCTGACCTGCAGGGCAAACAGGAAGAACTTCAACAACACAGCGCTTTGATGAAATGTAGTAAAGAGCTTTGTTGGAAAAAAGTGGACAAGTTTTTCAGTAACTAAGAACGACTTAAGACCAGCGTTTGAGAATTAAACTCTGAAAACTAAATGTAGGTAAGACACTGAAAATCGGACAGAATTTATGGATGACAACCAAGCTTGAGGTGAAATATTTTGAGGGAAACAGTACAAGTAGTTTAAAACTGCAGCTAAACACTGAAAATCCATTTGTTTTTTTGTAAAGGGTTTAAATTGCACCCTTGAATATCACATTTTTACATTCCACTGATGGATGCAACATTACTGTTACAATTACAGTTGATGTATTCACTTTGCTCAGTGCAACCCTGACCTGTCGAGGAGGCGAGGAGGGGGCCTGCTCGGCTGTGCGAGCCTCCACCATCTCGCTGGAGGGGCCCTGGCCGATTGTGTTAACAGCGGCCACGCGAAAGTCGTAGTGGGAGTAGGGGCTGAGGCCGCCCACGCTGTAGCGCGTTGTGGCGATGCCATCAATCTCTTTATAGGCGTCATCTGACCCTTTGGCACGATGCTGTAAGGGAGAGAGAGCGAGAATAAAGTGATTTAAATTTGCATTTGCAAACTGTGAACAGACAAAGCTTCACCTACAGCTGCACTTATCTATCTATCTATCTATCTATCTATCTATCTATCTATCTATCTATCTATCTATCTATCTATCTATCTATCTATCTAAAGTTTTTTATGAATGGACTGTTCAGTCAACTTTGTGTTTCATTCTTAATATTTCAATTTATGACTAGCTGTTGGCAGATAGTACACATTAGACACCAGATTTAATTTGAGCAATCTGGCAATTTTATGACTATCAGGAGAGACAAGGAACTCCTTTATTTTCACAGACAAACTCACCAACTTAGGCTGTTAATAACAGTTTATGTTAATATAACAGTCTGGCGAAGCTTAAGCCATCCTAAGTACAGCGTCTCAAAAAGCTTGTGTGCACATGCAGCAGCGCCTGTGTGTCTGTGACACACCTGAATGATGTAGTAGGAGACGGGCTCGGGGTTGCCAGAATCCCAGGTAAGTGTAATGCTTGTTGCAGTTCTCTCCGTCACCACAGGGGTACCAGGAGCCTTCGGTAGAGCTGAGAGAGAAGAGGGATTTTAAACTACAATCCTTTTTAAAAATAATACATATAAAATATAAAAATATAGGAATTATAATAAATAAAAAATATAAAAACTATCACATGTGAAATCTTTTATTTTTTACTTCATAATCTGACTTGAGATTTGTTCAATGATGTTTTTTTTGTTTTTTTTTTTACCACAGAGAAGGCAGCTACTCTGTTGTTTTGTGGTCTAAAAATACTCTTTTGGAAACTAAAGTCTCGCTGGCTGAGAGACCTTTCATTTCTCTCTTAATCACATGCTTTCTCCTCCTCAGCTTTCTTTCATTCACTCTGGTGAACCAACCTTTCACAATGATCTGAGCCACGGCCTCGATCACGCCCAGCGTTGACATTGCGACACATGTGTAATTGTTGGATTGGCGCACATCGGTCAGCTCCAGCACGTTGCGGCCGATGGGCATGTCATCCTCGGGCGTCAGGTCTTCAGCTCCCAGCATCCACTTCACGTAGGGCATGGGAGAGCCCACGGCCACACAGGTGATGTTGACGTTCCCCCCTGGCATGATCTCATTGTCAGCTGGGGGGATGGAGAAGCGAGGGGGGACACGACGCACTGGACCAGGCAGCAATGAGAGCAGGAAGGCAGGAGGAGATTAGAAATACATGACTGTGTTGTTCAGCACAGAGAAAAGCAGTGGATAACAATCAGGGTCTATACACTGCACAGCATGAGGGTGATTTTTTTGTTGCTCCGTGTGCTTTCAGATTAAGTTTCATGGCATTCAAACAGACTGCAAGCATTCAGACAGTCAGGTACGTCACCACTAGGGCGCATGTGATATCAAAATGTTTTATTCATAGTGTTTTTAGGTGTGCTCCATTAAATATTTTATGAACAGAATCACAAAAGATGCTCACACACACACACACACACACGCAAAACCTCACAGCAAACACACATGCACTCACAGGGTAAAAGGAGAAAAGAAGAACGCAGGGTACAGCATATCTCAAAGGAGTAAACTGCACAGGCAGGTTTAAATCTTCAGTACCTCATATGAAACAGCCCAGACACACCAACACAAATGGCAGTTTAATGGAAAAAAAAAAGAAAAAAAAGAAAATACTTGGGAGAGACTCAAAAGAGCCACACACAGACGTTACTGTACCAACCTTCTCGCAGCTCTGCAGAGGGAGGTGGGACAGAGCACGGCAGGAGGAGGAGAAGAGGGAGGAGGAGGAGGAGAAGGAGGATGAGGAGGAGTAGGAGGAGAGAAAAAAAGAGGAAAACAGAAATTACCAGGGAGGAGACAGGAGACACAGAGAGAAAACAAGTTAGACAAAGGAGCATGGCAAGGTGGCAACAGGCAGAGGGAGAGCCTGCGAGAAAAAAGGAAGAAAGAGAGAAATGCTGAGAGCAAAGAGAGAAAAAACAGAGGCCGTAGATGGCCGGCATGTTGCTGAGAGTCTCGCTGTTTAAAGCAGCCTCCACTGCCGCCGCCTGTCTCCAAAGACCGCCTGTCAAACACTCACTGAGCAGCTCTGCAAGATTTTACTGGCCCTGCAAGCGCTGTTAGATGCACATCACTGCCTCTGTGCTGTTTCTGTTTCTGTGTGTATGTCAGCGCGCTTGTGTTTATATATAGGCACAATATATATATTTAAATACATACACATAGTTTGGTGTGTTAATGTGTGTCCATTTAGTCATGTGCATGTGTTGACTGCATGTGTTGTGTTTCCCTCGGAGCAATGCTGGAGCCAGAAAAGCATGCCACGCTGTCTGAAACATAATTATTATATTATAATTTTTTTTTTTTTTTTTTGGCTGTGCGGGCAGACAACAGAGCAAAAGGCCACAGGAACAAAAATGTCTCCGAGATTCAAACATTTAGTGGATATGCGTGTGTATGTGGTTGTGCGTGTGCTGAGAGAAGACAGCGCCTGAGGAAGCGAGACGCCTGTCAGATTTGGGGAGAAACACAAGTCTTAAGCAGACAATGATTTGTTTTTTTTTCTCTGGGGTCTAAAGGCTAAGAGGGGAAGGGCAGAGAGATTAATGGCTCGAGTGAAACATTCAGCCCGGCCTTATCTGACATAAAGGGGCTCTCATTTTTTAAAAACGACCTGTCTTACGGCTCTACGGCAAAGACTTATAAAACGCAGCAGGTTTAATAGCATCATATCACATTAACATGACAAACGCTCATCCCTAGCAGATGACATCTATATAAATAAAAAAAGTGAATATCTTCTATGAACAGATGTCGTAATTTGCACATCTATTATCGATGTGATCCTTAAATCTAAGCGCTCTAATTGGACTCTGGTGATGACAGAACAAGTTGTTTTGGTCTCCCTCTTACCTCTAACGTAGAGGTTAGCTGGGGTGGAATAGCGTGTCCCATCGCTGTTGGTGGCAACACACTCATACTTCCCCTGGTCTGACTCCTCACTCATCTCTATCTGGAGGGCACCTGGATGGAGGGAGGAGAGATGGACAGGAGCAGCAGAAGACAGAGGAGAGAGAGAGAGGGAGAGAGAGAGTCACACAGAAAGACAGTGAGGAAGAAAAAGCTATTACAAAAAATTGGAGGACGTCGGACAATTGGGAATAGTTTATAAATACATAGAAATAAACACAACACAGAAATGGTAAGAACTGCATAAAGGATAAATGAATCTGAGGGAGTTTTCAGCAAAAACAAGCTGAACTCTGTATGAGGAACACAGGGCTAAAAAAAGGGAGCCAAATCTATTGGGAGACATTAGCACGTTTCTACCACTGTCAGCAAGAATCTGCCCAAAACAAGGGTCAGCTTCCTGATTTAGACAAGGAAAGAGAACAAAAACAAAAACAACAAAAGCACTGAAACAAAGTCCACAAAAAAAACGGAGAATGTAGTCTTCATGCAAGGCAGAAACAAATAAACCAAGCAACGGAATATGTGGAGAAATCCAGTCACAAACACAGCATTTTGAAAAGTCTTTGCTGAAAATTAAGATGCCGTTAAGTTAAGTTAGGGAGCAAATCATGTTACAAAGATATTGCCATGGCAATCAGATATCCCCAACCCTTACGGATCCACCAATGGGATCAGGAGTGTGATGTCATTTTAAAAACACACCCATTAAGGAGGTAAAGACATCAACCGACCTCCTTTAAGGCCAACAGATTTTGAAAAAAAAAAAAAAAAAGGTACGACATACGCAAAGCCTTGGGAAGGGACCGATGCTTTTCTCTCTCCCTGAAAATAGAAAAACTGTCAAAAAAGTCAACCAGAGGTTCTTTAAAGATGGTGTGGTAAGGCAAAAAAGCGCCCATAAAAACTTTATCAAAAAAGTGGTTGTTTGGGGCTTTTTATCGGTAATGAGAGAGAAAAGAGAAAATAATGGTAAAAAACCATGAAGAACTATGTGTGTGTGTACGTGTGTGTGTATGTCTGTGTGCATATTTGTGTGCTTATGTGTGTATGCAAGCACGCTAATGTCTGCAAGTGTGTCTGAGTCTTTGCCATCTGGACTTTTCAGGCTGAGCGAATAACAGCTGGGAGGGAAAATAAAAATTGGGACATTTGATTGGGCAAATATAGACATAGGTAGGAGGAGAGGTCAGGTCAAGCACGGGTCAAGACCCCTCCCCTCCTCCCTCCGCGAAAACAAAAAAAAAAAAGGAAAAAGAAAACAAAATCCGGTCATAAAAAAAAAATTAAAAAAGGCAAACAAACAGAAGTAAAAGGGTCATCTAAAACTTAGCAACGAAGAAATAAATACAAGTCGATAACACATCATGCTTAAGATGTAAGAAGCTAAATGATGTTAAACTGATGGATACAGAAAAGAGACATTGTGGCGATGGGAGAAGCGATTGACTTCTGTGTTAGGGAGCGAACGTCGAGGCTGAGATGGACAAATGAAAGATTGAATAGAGGATGAAAAACGAGGAGAGGGGAGATGATTAAAAAGTTGTAGTGTAATGAACTGTTTGCTCAATTCCAATTCCCTCCTCCTGCACCTACTGCAGATCTGAAGCAGCTGGACGGGTATTACCAACACACAGCAAAGTCCAGAGTCCTTTGGACTAAACCCATATTAATTAATTCAGGCCAGAGCTGCTTTTCCAGATCTGCCAGGCAAGTAGGAACCAGGGGTTGAAAAGGAATCAGGCCACTGTGTCATGTTGGTCCTCCCAGCAGTCTTACCTCGTATGGGCGTGCCACCTGAGTGGGCAATGAATGCACGAGATTAGAGAAGGAGAAGAAGAAGAAAATGTTAGTACCACGGGAGGAGGAGAAGGGGATAAGGTGGGGAGGGGGGCTTGGGGGTGGGGGGTGGGCTTGGGAGGGGGAGGTGGGGGGGTCGGGAGGGGGGTAACTTGGAGAGGAGACGAATCAAATTAGAGAGAAAAGACTCAAAATATAGATCCTCAGAGAGCGAAAGAGGGACAGAGGCATAAAAGAAGAAGACAGAATAAATAAAGACAGACTGAGCTCGAGAAGAGAAAGACAGATACTAGATAGTCAGAGTGACAGACTGTGACAGAACTATAAGGAGATGGGTTATTGATTTGGCTTCATTGACTTGCAGCAGGGGCAGATGTGGCTGTAGGAGGAGGATAGTCTCTCCACTGCACTCTTCTGGGTCTCTAAGAGCTGGACTGGGACTCTACACACAATTAGCTGGCCTCTAACTCTGAACCTGCACTTTTCCACCACATAATCAAATCCAGGTGTAATCCTTTTAATTGTGTGCTTAATTATATTGTTTAAACTCTTTCTAAAGGAAAAAAAATCCACCCTCCAGTACTTTAATCTTGTTGAAAAAAAACTGGCGCTGTATTGATTTTCTGCTGTTTGACATTGTATTTGTTTTTCTATCTGATAACTGGTAAAAGGCAGACAATGTGACATCAGTTCAAATCCTTCCAGCTAGGCTACAACCAAGTCTGACAGCAGGGAAAAAATTTCAAACATCTAAAACATCCACTGTAGATGTCGAGTTCATGTCTTAGCCCCCTGGACATGAGGCAAGGGTGTGTTGTAGTCTCAAAATCTTAAAGCGACCATAAAAAATCAAGCTGTGACAGGTCTGGCGTGAAAAAGAGGGAGTATTGGCCTCAATGGACCGGAAGGCTACAAAGCCACAAAAAAAAAAAAAATGCTGTGTTTCGTGTGAGAGGGAGGGCTGCAACTAATTACTGACTGATTTTTTCTATTAATCAATCACTATAACTCATTGTTTGGCCAGTAAAATGTTACAAAAACTGAAAGTGGATTTTTATAAAAAATGCTTGTTTTGTCCAACCAAGTGATATTTAGTTTCCACTGACAAAAAACTGAAAAAATGCAGCAACTCTGCAGGCTAGAGACTGTAAAAACACAATTATTCAAACAATTAAACAAAACTGTTGGTGATTAACTTTCAGTCATTTGACTAATAATAAATAAATAAGAGCTTCAAGTCATAATGACTAACAGCTTTAGCTGTAAAGAGGTGTGAGCCTTACTTTTACACAGCTCACGGAAAACTGTCTAAGCTATCGATCTCACACACACAACAGATACATGTGTGAATCCATGGCGTGTTCTCTGAAGGTCATCAAAAAGCATTCTGGGAAACTAAGGACGTCACTAACTCAAGTGAAAGTAAACAAAGAAATGAATGAATCTGATTTAGGTATTGAAAGGTGTTTTTTTTTTCTTCATAACTTTGGTGTGTTTGACTCTATCACTGCGTGTGTGTGGCTGGCTCTCGGCAGCAGTAACCAGGTTCAGCATACAGACAGAGAATCACTGTACATTCAACATCTAGCAGCCTGAAACCTGCTCGCCATCGATTTCCCTACAGTGGCTCCACCAGAGGCCTACCTAGCAGCCATCTAGAGTTGATGCCTTATTGACTGGTAACTCTATACAGCAGAGCGGAGAGAGTAAGTGAGTGAGTGAATGAGAGAGTGAGTGAGTGAGTGAGTGAGTGAGTGAGTGAGTGAGTGAGTGAGGGGAAGAATAATTGAATAAGTGAAGGAGTGGGAAAGTAAATAGGTGAGTGTGAGGAGAGAGTTGTTGTTATTCTTTGGGTGTGGAAAGGCTGCAGGTGCACAGGTGAGGGTGAGGCCAGCTACCTCTAGGGTGACAGAATTATGTGCTTGTGCATGTGTGTGCATGCCTATGTGTGTGTGTATGTGTGCGTGTGTGTGTGTATCAAGTTTGCAGCATCTTTGGTGAGCTCTTCCTAAACCAAAATGATGTTTGGGTGCTTTATAAGTGTGTGTGCATGTGTGTGTGTGCATGTACATCTGTGCTTCCTATCATCTTTGTGTGTGACTGTTAGTAAAATGCATGCCATGCATTTTAATAACACCTCAACATTGTAAAAAGGGTGAGCAGCAGCAGCAGCAACAGTTGCAACATTAGTGAAAAATATGCAGAAAAGTGGACAGTGAGGGTGTGGGCCTCGGAACAGAAGCACTTACCAAAGGACTCTGTGGTTAAAAAGATATAAAGAGAAAAGAAACAGCACAGACATGGCATTACAATCGGACCATTGGTTACACAGAGGAGTAGACTTAGTAGAAACACCTTGAAAAAAGCAGTGGAACTCCATAAAAGTCATGGATATGGCTCATCTACACAGAACTTTGCGTTTAAAACTCATCTATTTTGTAAGCATTGTATAGAAAAAGCTAACATACCAAATATCTGACATGTTCAGTTGCAATAACTTTTTAAATCTTTTTATTTGTTGATTTATTTTAAATACAGGTCATAAAGGGAGTCTGAGCGGGGTGTTAGGGGGTTGAGCGAGAGATTTAAAAATAAATGGGGTCAGAAGCAAAAAAGGTTGTTATCCATAAAGAAGCCGATAAGTTGGGTGTCCAATCACAAAAAGGAATTTTGGGTCCATAGTTGGTCCCTGGAAGCAGAAGGAAGACCGAGGAGGGAGGAGGGGAATTCTGCTACGACAAGTTGGGATTATACACACTACTGTGGCTAATGTATAGCTGATTGAGAAGGACTAGGCAGCTGGAAAAAGATCTCTGTAATTTTTTTTGCTTGTTTGTTTGTTTGTTTGTTTTCAAGCAGTTTATCTTTGATGGAATTTGACAAATTCTGTAAATGATGTTTCTCAGTTAACATGGATACAATGTCTGTGAGTCAGTGTCACACCCACACAAGACTGATCTCCATGAAATAAAGAAAAACAAAAGGTTATTTGGTTGTTTAGTCACAGCAGTGAGCCATCTTAGAGAGGCTGCTCCCTCAGTACATGCCACCATCACCTGGGTTTACCTCAGTGAGTCTGTCAGGAGAGCAGTTTGGTGAGATATGACTAAAGGTTTTGCGCACACTGATGTGTGCTGTTCCGAGTGTTTCCGAGTGTTCTTACTGGGTGAAAAATTCAACCCCTTCGTGATGGTGATTTGCATGGGAAGACCTCAGCATGTTGGGAGAAAGGTAGAGAAAAGTGGGGGGAGTTCGTTTTCTTAAGGCCTTGAAGAGTTTGGAAAAAGTTGGCAACCGCACACACAGTCAACTGATACCACAGCAGCAGCGGCGGCAGCGGCGGAGGAGAGGGGCAGCTGAGAAAAACAGCCAGTAACCACGGCAGCAGGAGTGCGGAACAGAAGTAAGAACCAGGGTGAACGAGGGCAAAAATTACAGAAGCTTTGTAGGGACAGATAATAACAAAATAGGGTATAGGATAAGAGGGAGTGGGATTTGAAAGCAGGATAAAAGCAAAGTAGAAGGGAGAAAAACCCTCAGGTGGATATAAAAGCTGGGATTGAAGGGAAGGGAAAGAATGGAGGGATAAAAGCGTTGGTTACCTGAGCGGAGCTGCTTGATTCTTCCATTGTTATTGGACGTGTTGACTGGCAGGAAATCCTTGAACCAGGTAATTTCTGGGTCAGGGTTACCGCTGGCAGCACAGAGCATGGTGGCGGTCCGAGAACGCTCCACCACTTTCAGCTGGGGACCCATGTCTATAGTGGGGAACCCAGAGGGCAGCTGGTCCTCTGGAAAAATCAAAGTACAAGAGTCAAGTAGAGCCAGACAGTCACATCTTCAGCTGAGCAGCTTAATGCAGCAGTTTTCAACCAAATTTTTGTCTGATGCATCTTCACAGTCGTATCAGAGGAGCTCAGATACACCTCCATCCACTTCACCTGTCATCTTTCAAACGAAAATCAATTTTATACAGGATGTTTATGAATATCCTAACCAATTTATAAAAACAATAAAGTGGAGCTGGAATTGTTTAGTCTTTATCTCTTTTTTCAGTGTTTGCATTTACACAGCTACTACAGACTGACAAGCTGACGCTGTGCCTTTTAACGACTCATCAAGCAATATTTAGCTTCATTTTTGACATCTTTGATTTTCCTTCCCACAATTTTTCTCTCTCAGTTGCAGTGTGTGGGTGAGCTATAATTGACCCAAGCTAATGGGAGGTGAATTAGTAAAAGATGATAAAATCATAAATTGATGATTTTTAATAGTACTTGTACTACAGATCAACACTACACCAGTTTCTAATTATATATGTGATCATATGCATAAATCCTTGCCTCATGAAGGTTCAGATGCTCACATTTTGTTATTACTGTTATTGAAAACAGTAAAAACAGGCTATGATGAGAGGTGTTTCTATATTTATTTTACCCTATTGATATGACGATGGTGGATCAAATATTTTAAGAACTTCAGCAAAATGCAGCACTGAGCATCTTCCCAGCTCAATCAAGACCTCCAAAACAGTTTCAACGAAAAACTGGTGTTACTGGATTGTCAGCATTATATTTGATTGGTTTGGGGTGGCTTGAATATATTTTTATTACTTTGTCAGCAGTTTTCTTGACGTTAAGTAAAGCTACACTCCAATAAATTAGCCTTTCCCGTCTCCAATTAGCACAGACCCACCATTGAGATTGTCAGGGCAGTGAGTTCAATAGGCTAAACAAGCAGTGACTGACATAACAGCCGAACCAAAAGACATTTCAGCTTATTACAAGCATGCTGGAACATGATTTCCTTTTGTAATTATATTCGGTCAGCTCTGTTACAAAGGCTGTCTAAAAGCTTTTGTTCACAAAAGTGAACACTTTTTGTGTTAAATGCAATGACATGTAATGGCTCGGTGGAAATAATTGTTTTTATTATCTCATTTCTTCGTTTCACACTGCTGTCACTTTAGTTTGTGTATTCAAATGCAAATTGAAGCGTATAATAATGAGCTTTGAAAACGGTAATTTGGAGATTCTTGTTACTGGAGCCAAACTAGCTGTTTCTGCCTGTTTCCTGTTATGCTAGGCTAAGCTAGTAGCTCCCAGGCTTTAGCTTCATTGTAAAAAGATAGTTTGGACCAAAATGATGTTTCATCCTAAAAGAGACTGAGCAGATATGCTAAAGGATTTTGAAAGCAACTGACTGGTCAAAAGCAAAAGTCAAATTTAGATTTTATTTAGAGTTAAAATATGTTTTTTTTTTCCAGATTTGAGCCCTGGAGCAAGATTTTTAAAGAATCCAACAGTGAGGTCAAATCGAACAACCTCTCATTCTACCTGACAAACTATCTCACTAAAGCTTCAGGCAACTGCTCTTCGGACAGGAATCAATTGGAAATCAAATACTCTCTATTCTGCTGGGAGTCAGCGGCAGTCAAGTTATGCTTTTGTCCATCTCAGTCTACTACACACAACCTTTTTCTACCTTTGCATGAATCAAATAGGAGAGTCAAATAAAGAGACATCCTCTGGGACTCGCAGCCTTTTGGGATGGTGGATCAAATGTAAATTTATAGATATCCAAGGCAATTAAATCAAACATGAGGAGTCGCTCCACTCTGATAAAGGAAATCAAAGGCAGTGGGCCAACTTCACTCAACTGAAGTGGGAGACTTAAGGGAGAGGAGGGGACAGTGCTTCGAGGAGGTGGGGGATCAAAGACGCCTGAACTCAGTCAAATTGAAAGATATTGTGTTCACAGAATCCAACAGTTCAGAGTAAATCAGTTTTTTAAAAAACAAATTCATAACTTTGTCTAAGGCTGCACTTTGAAACTGGGCGATAAAATGTCACATTCATGAGTTACGCATAGTGCGGTGGATAAAGATAGACATGGTGAAAGAAGACGGATGAGCAAGAAGGGTGCGTTCCTGCATGTGTTTGTGCTGTATTTGATCTAGAAGAGAGTCTATTTTAATTTTTTTTCCATTTTTTTCTTTACCCAGAATCCCTTGTGACTTTATCCCTCTTAACCACACAGAGCCTCATTAACGGGAAATCCTAGCACTGAACCTCGCCAAGGAGATGCTAATTCTGGTACTAGCCCATCAAACCATAGCCGACGGGTCGTGAGACACTAGCGTTGTGAGAGCGTGTGTGGCCTTTTAACAGCTCCGGTTTCAATCAATCATAACGCCCGACAAATGGAAACATGGACATAATAAACCAAAGGGAACAAGATAAGAAGGTGTTTGAGTGTACGAGTGTGTCTCGTGTGTGGGCGGGCGGTGAAAGAGGACAAAAGTGCGAAGAAAAGAGAAAGAATAGAATTGAATGGAATAGACTGTGACAAAGAGTGACAGAGAGGAAAACAGAGAGAGAACATGGGAGAGGGCAGGAGAAAAAACAGACAGAAAGGCAGAGAGAGCACAAGGGACCCATACAGCATAACAATCCTGATTCTCTCTGCTTTCATTATGCAAACGATTACTTCAAAGCCAGCCCCTCGTAGGCAGGAATAATGCATTCTATTTCATCTACCTGGGGTGGGACACTGCACTGAACATTGAGGACGCACAGTGGGAATGGTGCTCTCTGAGAGCATGCATCTCTTTTCCACCTCTCTACTGCAACCTCATGTGCAGGAAGAAAAAAAAACAGGAGGAAAAAGCAGAGTTGCAGATAGGTGTCTGTTTTCCGGAGCCTGCAAATGCAGGTAACCAGCAGCAGCACAGGTAAGGACGCAAGATTCAGAACACAGAGCAGCAACGCAAGCGTCTTTCGTTTAGGATTTACAAGGTGTAAAGTGATACAAGTGAAAGTTTTTGATTGAATGGGCTGATGCACACACAAATGCACACACACACACACACACACAAAAACACAGACATTTGAACACGCATTTGCACATTCACGTAACCAGCTCTCTACCATCCATCAAGACGACAGGTGTAAGTAACACCAAAGTGTGTTTGGGACTGCTTCACTGTGATATGTGTGTGTGTGTGTGTGTGTGTGCGTGCGTGTGTGTGTGAGTGCTGCTTAACAGTTAAGAGCTCCCTGAGGTCAGAGCAGATGCGTAACCCTACACTCCCTTGTTGACGGAGCCTTCCACACATCCACACTGTTTCATTTGGACTCGCTCCCACTTCACTGTGAGAGATCCACATAATTTCACAGCTCATAGAAAAAGCCAGTCTCACAATCATGGGAACTGCTGTGTGCTGAACACTGCTCTCTTTATATAAGACCCAAAATGAAATTCACACACATCGCTTGCAGGGTTTTGTCATCTGCAAATCTGGACGGCTGCAAATCAAGTCCGGCCTTACAGTCATGGGAACTAAAGCATGAGCTGGCTGCTGTATCAGAAGCCAAACAGTAATATCTGCAGCTGCAAACAAACCTGTTTCTGTCATTTATGACCGACTCAGGGGATCAACACAGTAAGTGATGGACGCAATAAAATTAACACTTATGTAATATATTACAGTTCAATACAGCAGCCCTGCACTACTGCCACACATAGTCATTTTACATTTTACTGTTTTAATAACACTGTATCAGAGTCACTATTTGCTTTGTTTCTGAAAAACATTAGGTGTGAAGGACAAGTTTATGAAGGTAGAAAAAGGTGAGGTACATCTAACCATGGGGACAGATTTTTTAACCAAAGAGTTCATATACCAATATAAGTGCAATATATTTGAAAAAAAAAACACCACACACACACAAAAAAACCCTACTATCATTCTCTTTCATCTTGGATCTTTCTCTTTTGGGATAAAATACACTCGTATTTGGAGTGTGAATTATACTACTATTACAAGTGTAGGGAGGTAAAGATGGTCTGTAACCATAACTGTGCAGAAGTACAAAAAAAGTACGAAAACAACAAGTACACTTCATAGTTTACAGACTGTCTTTCTGCTTCAACTTAAACCTTCCACATTTAAACTAACAACATTTCTGCTTCACTTTCTTGTAGTTTTACCATCAAATAAAGTGTTCTAGATACCAAACTGCTGGCTTGCTTGTTTACAACCTGTCTAGTCGTCTGATCACTCCACTTCAAAGCGATCTCAGACATTACTCTGACAGAATTGGCTTTTAACACAAATTTTAGAAACTTCAGAACTTTATCTTACAATTTTCAACTTCAGTTTCTAGACTGAAGTGCTTTGTCCGGGACTTATTGAGATGGATTCAAACAGAGGCACACTCAACTTTAACCAAACAATGAATTATACAGTATCTGACTGTACACTTGATCCTAAAGCATATAATTGCTCCTGGGTTCATTATTATTTCAGCCATTGCCAATCACAGACATTCACTGGAAGCCAAGATTTCAATTAGCCCTGTGCTAATCCTCAGTAATTAAGCCGGCTGACCTTAACACCGGATCCCTCCTGTCAGACAGACAGTCAGTCAGTCAGACAGTCAGTCAGTCAGACAGTCAGTCAGTCAGTCAGTCAGTGGAGCGGTGTCTTTACAGAGCCCGGGGAGACAAGGAGACATGATTGACAAGAACCTGGATGCGTGTGAGTGTGTTTGTGTGTCTTCGTGAATGTGTGTGTTTCTGTGGGTGTGCACATATGTGTGCAGCTGTGTGTTACTGACATTTGGACTGACAGTCTATCAGGGGCTATTAGCTGCTCCCGGGTGGCCTCTTATTCATCCACAACAGAGTGAGTCCTCAGAGGAGCAGAAAGAGGCTAAACACGACACAAAAAACTGACCGTCTAAGATTGAGGATACGCTCTTGAGTGTGTGTGTGTGTGTGTGTGTGTGTGTGTGTGTGTGCGCACGACTGGTTATGTTTCCGATAAAGCTAAAGATTAGACACAAGCAGCACCATCTAGGGAGGCGAGAAAAAAATCAAAAATAGATGCAATGGTGCGTAGGTAAGAACACATACAGATGTACACGTGCAAGTGAAGAGGTTCGCACGCACACACACACAAACATACAAAGACAATCATGTGAGACAGGAAAAATTCTGGCTGGATGGAGCGGAACAGCGCAGAAGACGCAAAGAGTGGTCTGATGTGAATAATTTAGAGGCTGCTGTGTAGTGGACCTCAGAGTGCATGGAAAGAGAGAGAGAAAAGAGAGAGAGAGAGAGAAAGAGGGAGAGAGAGTAAGTGTGTGTGTGTGGGGGGGTGTGAAAAACACACAGCCAGAGCGAAAGAGAAAGAAAGTATGAGGTAAATTTGGAGAGACAAAAAACACAGACAGACAAGAGAGGAAGAAAAGAACAGCGAGTGGAGGAGAAGAACTCCAGACTATGTTATTAACCCAGAGAGACGAGTGGAAAAGAGAGAGAGTGATGAGATGGTAGAACAATAGGCTGCGCGTCCTTTCCCCACAGTCATGTACTGTAAATGCAGGCGATGTGATTATCCACACTCAAGCAGCTTCACTTCACTGAGACACTCTCGAGCCCCAAACTACCGGTGCATAATGTTGTTCTAATGGACTCCACTAACACTAACATCCCTATCTGCATTAATGGACTTTCACTAACACTAACAAAACCATCTACCTCCATGGACCCCTGCTTACACTTGCAAATTTATCCACATCTGAGGACGCATCCTTCCAAGACGTCTTCTGCGTTACTGTTTTTGGCCCCAAGAATAATGATAGTATCATGTTATTTTATGTTTTTACGAAATAAAAGAAACCGTGCATTGGTGATAACTCATTCCAGTCCTGCTCATTTCCATATGAACCAGTACATTGATCCAGTCACCCTGACTGTATCGATCTATTAACTATGGTTGATGCACTTCCTCTGTGCGGTAAATCGAGCCTTTAGTTTCCTGAGTGATCTCACCGGGTGGCAAGCTGACTTGCAGAGTGGAAGCAAAGCTCATAGGGTATCACAGCCATTACAGTGATCAGTCAAAATTTACCTCATAATGCTGAGGTAAAGCTAACAACTTTTGCATCGGCATTTTAATATGAACCAGTACTAACATGAATGTTATTTCCCATTGAAACACTGAAGCATGTATGGTTTATCAGTGTCTGTCACTATAAGGTTATACGGAGAAAACGTATTTTTGGAATAGGCAAAGTGTGGTTCAAAGATTATTTATAATATGACACTGGTTTCTGTTCAGATTTCAAATTTTTTAGTGTTTCTCACAGCAGTTAAAAATCACATGTGATGGCTGAATGGACGCATAGCTAGCGCGTGTGTTCACACTGACCTCGTAGCACACTTAGTCTGGTGGAGGCAGTGATCTCTCCTGCAGAGTTGGAGGCGTGACATTCGTAAATAGCCTCGTCTCTTGGGGTCCTCAGCGGCTGGATCCTCAGGACCGAGCCGGACCCATCGTCAAACTCTATTACCTGTTGTAGGGAAAAGATGACAAAGCAACTTTAATCAATACATGAAATAAGCTATGGTTCCAAAATTTGTAGAACGAAAGGTGTCACTTCTATAATCCCAAAATTTGCAGTTTTCCTCTGAACACTTTGGGATTTACGGAGTCTTTTAGTTTATTGTTTCACCGTTTTTGTTACCTCTCATTGCTCTCATCAGCTTCATTTGTGACCATAGCAACATTTTTAGGGTAAAAAGCTGTAAATACTCAATGTGCAGCACTTCCCAAGAAACAAGCAACAGATAAAGTCCGTGACTAGATGGTGATTAAGCAGCTTAAGAGCCAAAATGTTTCCCTTAAGAGTTGGAGACCAAAGACAGCTACAAGAGCATGAATATTCAGCTTACATTCATCAGGTGGGCATTCAAATGAATATTGCTAATGTTGCTGTGTGTAGCTAGATGTTTACAGAGGCAAGTATTGGTGTTTTCAACCTAAAAGCTGATTAAAAGTCAGTGTTGTGCTTGCACCTTCTTTATGTTGCTCCCTAAGTGGCCAAAAAAACTGTTACTGTGTAAATAATGCTATGCTTCGGATATAGCAACAGAATTGCTGAAATGTTCGGCTAAAGGACCGGACTGATGTTGCCTTTTGCTCTCAGTTTTAATTCTTTTAACAGCAATTTTCAGAGACAAAACTTTTTGAAGGCCTTTTCCAGGTTTTTTAATTTGCTGAGGGGAGCTGAAGGGACAGAGCCTGGGAGCGCTAGTCAGCTTTAATCCTCAGCCGCAGGGCAAACCTGGACCCAGAGTCCAGGATCAGTGGCTACACATTTTTAAAGCTCCAGAGAGGCAGTCTGCTGTTTTAAAGAATGGAGGGAGGGAGGAGGATTGTTAAAATTATAATTATCCATAATTATCTTTTGTGTCCTCTCATTTGTGGTATATGTAACAATTGATGGGAAATTCCAGTATTTTAAAACATGAGTCTTAATTTTACACAAGATTTTGAAATCTCACTCTGAGACTTTATTGGTTGGCCAAACCCAAGTCTGTAATAGCTGGAATAGCTGTTGATGGAAGCACAACCAAAGTTGGTTTTGGTAAGTTTTGTCTTTGAATAAAATGGACTTTATGACAACAAAATAACCATTTGGTCAGAACGACATCAAGGATATCTCTGGCAAAACAAAAATGGCTCTTCCTCTTTTACAAAAATGCCCATTTCTGTACAGATCTTTTCAGTAACTTTTCAGATACGAATAAAAAATGGCAGCATGGGAGTGTCAAAAACACATTTAAACACCTTTTGTGAAATAATAATACACACAATAGGACCCATGTTCAAAAATACATTAATTCCCCTTTAAGGTTCTTCCTGGGCTGTACATTTTGAAAAGGTTTTCCTTAAAAAGGTTTAATAAATGCTTGTAGAAAATCTGGATTCTGAGAAGGTTTCCGCTGACTGAAATCCAATAAAAAGAAATCCCACAACAGCTCCTGACCAATACAGAAAAAAAGAAATATACAGGTAGTCTGAGTTTATATCTGGTGGATTAAAAATAAAATATCACCCCAAGTGATTTAATCACAAATAGGAAGACAGCAAGATGAACTTAAACCTGGGAGGAAACTCGACTTATTAAAGTGGAAAAGCACCCTGAGCTCAGGGTGACACTGACTGTAAAGGAGAGAGGCTGGTTCAACATCTTCATCTAGGAGTGACTTTGGTGAAGCGGGGAAATAAATCAAAGGTTAGAGCCTTCAGGAAACTAATAAGGGGGATCATATAAGAATTTCATATACTGTAGCCCAAGGCATCATCTGACATATGAAAGAGATGGAGCAGATAGCATTTCACACAGTCGTAACCTTTAGAGTACAAATGAAGAGAAGCAGGTATACTAATTGAATATTTAGCAGTATTTGTTAAAACAATTTTGGCTTTATATGGAAACTGGTAATAAATGGTGACCATGTTTTTAGAGATTAAGATCAAAAAACAGACCAAAAAAGAAAGAAAGAAACAAAAATACCCAAATATTAACTCAAATGTCAAATTTTATTTTCATTTTGTTCCACCAACAAAACCCAAAGATTTTTAGTTTGCTTTCACAGTGTTTGGTATTTATGCCTCAAAAATGACTCTCATGCATATTTTGACATTTTGGGAAACAGGCTCATTTACTTAAGTGAGAAAATGGATTTATTAATTACAGTTAATGATTTGTCTTTAGAGCCTACTGATAATTAATACACTAGCTGTGTCAGTTCATAATATAATATCCATTAATATAATGAGTTACACCTGAGTTTGGGTCAAAAATGTTTGCTGTGAGCAAGGAAATAAAATATTTAATAACAGGAAAAGAGCTGGAATTAAAATCCCAATGGCTGGCTTACACAGCTGTTCCACGCTGGTCACAATGAACTGATGTTTTGGCTCTGTTGCTAACTTGTTTCCAATAAAGTTTACAACATTTGAACTTGAGAAGATGTCACTACTGTCATAAATAAACAGATAAAATATGCACTTTTTTTTTTAGTTTCTCAGCTCTGTACCTCAAATCTCTGGTTGCTGACTTTTTTGCCTTTCTTGTTCCAGACAATCTTGGGCTGTGGGTCTCCTGTGGCCTGGCATACAAAGGAGGCCACTCCCCCCTGGACTCCTGTCTGGTCCTCTGGGGTCCGTGTAAATCTGGGGGGTGCTGTATGGAAAGATGCATGTAAAAGTTAAGTTCAAGCTCAAAGGCGTGTGTATGTATCGTGTGTTTGTGTATGCACATGTACATGTGTAAAGGAACTGAAGAAAATTTGAGGTACAGTCATATAATGCCTGTATATGACAGCACTGACTTTACCATTACTACTAGTAAGCATTCACACATTTATGTACATATCCTCTAGTGGACAGTTTTTTTTTTTTTCTAAATGCACTTAAGCAGCAGATTTCCACCTAATATACAACTATAATCTGCCATTTCACACATCTGTAACACTCAGGGTCCATTCTCACGCTCGGCACAGAGTGGCACAGCAAAGTGCAAGTGTTACTGCCATTCTCTGACCAAGGCAGGCTGTTACTTTCACACCCAGCACCCATGTAAGTAGCAAATGAACCTTTATGATGTCAGGTGCGAGTTAGTCTTAAAACAAGGTGTGGTCAGGTGCATTGTTGGTGCAATGCTATTGTGAAGCAGCAGAAAGCCAGTTCAGAGATCAAGTCTTCTCCAATACTTCTTAGAGACATCAGTTTTTTTTCCAAAAAATGAAAAAAAGCTGTGTTAAAAATTGAACCAAACCCAAAATATAGAATTCACAGAAAAACCTTTGGCGTCTCATTTCAGCGTGTCTGAGTCTTTTTGAGTTGTTTCAACACCTGAAGCATCACACAGCATCTGAAACCACAAGTCTGTCTCTAAATTGAGGGAGTAATGTGTGTATTTATACAAGAGGCACAGCCGCCGTTCCTTTGGTCAAGATCTGACGGTTTCTATCTTCTGTGTTCTGCTTCTCATCTACACAGCTCAGCTGTTACACACAGACTCCAGGTTTAAACAGTGGAATTGCTTGTAATAAAACAGCCCTTATGTTGCTCATGAGGCTGCACATGTTTTCATGCACTGGCAGATCTGTTTCCTCAGCAGAAAACCGTTCTCCACCTTGCTGAATCCACCTATTCAAATTGCATTACGTAAGGTAGAGGTGCACCTTGCTTTGAAATTGATTGGAGGAAACACTCTGATTGGTTTAATTTATGTTACTCCCGAAACACCCCTATAATTCATTAGGAGACTAAATGCAACTCCTTTGTACTATGTGCCTTGCATTGCACCAACAACATGTGCTGTTTAACTAGCAAAAGAAGAGCTGGACCTAAAAACACCTTCAACCATAGATCGTTTGAGTTTGGACCTCTGAGATCTTTGTTGTACTGAAATAAGAGAGTGAAAGGAGAATTCCAAAAGTGTGTTTCTGTGCATGTAGTTTAAGTAAAATAATTAGGAGGCGAAGTCACTCGGAAGGTGTCAAAATCCAAATTTACATAAATTAAAAATGAACACAGTGGCTAGTTGTGTGTGAGCGTGTGTGCGATTTCGTATTAACCAGTTCTTGGAGAACGCACGCACCTATGTGGCTTTGTGTGTGTGTGTGTGTGTGTCTTTTTTTTCTGCACACGTGTGTGCACGTTCCACCATGTTTTTCCCTCTGTCCCTGCACCACCAAAGAAGCTTAATATTTCTGTGCCATAAAGGATTTATGAAGACTTACTCCTGACATGACCACTAAAGCCCCTCATTCCGGGGACGCCAACAATATCATAACCACAGCCTCCGCTGGATTGTGACATCACGACATCAAAAAGATTCGGCACGTCAGTCACGGCACGTCACCGCCAGCTCGCCTAATGGCATTCCAGCCAAACCAGAAAATCCCTACTTAAGGGCTTACCGCCAACCGCCCTGACAAAGGGAGAGAAATTGCTTTTTGCTGTTTAAAAGGAGGGAGGGAGGGAGAGAGAAAAGCTTAGCTTTTCAGAGAAGGAGAGAAAGAGTGAGAGTGTGTGTGTGTGTGTGTGTGTGTGTGTCCGGGTGTGTGTGTGTGTGTGTGTTGAAAGAGTGGGGATGGCTGAACAGAAGAGCGGGTGAGATAAAGGGAACGAGCAAGAGAGACAGATGGAGAGCAGAATGGGTAAGGAAGAGAAAGCATGAACAGCAGAAGTGGAGGGAGAGAGGAAGGCGAGCACAGGAGGTAGATATGAGAGAGAGAGGAGATGGAGAACGAGAGAGAGAGAGGGAGAGATGAAAAGAGAACGAGCCAGATGTACTGGCAAACATGGTCTGAGAGCCCCAAGCTGCCCAGTCACCTCTACACCTCACTGGCTCACGGCCAAATCTACCTCAATGACTGAACAGTGTGTGTGTGTGTGTGTGTGTGTGTGTGTGTGTGTGTGTGTGTGTGTCTGTGCGTGCGTGTGTGTGTGTGTGTTTGTGTGTGTGTGCGTGTGTGTGCGTGCGTGCGTGCGTGTGTGTGGGTGACAGAGAGATAGAAGAAGCTTGTGTGTGAGTGTTTCTGAGTCTGCTCACTTTCACCCCTGCATGCCTGTTTAAGCACATATAAAATGTTGTACAATTAAATGATTGACTAACAATTATTGACAAGAATTTACAAAAGCTTAATCTGCAAACTTTCTCTGTTTCTACCCACCCGTAAGCTCAATATTTTTGACTTGTGGGCAAGACAAACAGTGTTAAGATGCTGTGTTTGGTCTTATAAAAGGGATGATAACATCTTTACCATTAATTGTTCTGTCTCTGTCAAAACTTTTTGATTCTTGGTTGCAGCTCTTGTCGAGCATCATTGCGTGCACAGTTTCTAAGTGCATGCTATTAAACTGTAGGTGTGTGCAATGAACGAGCGAGCACATGTGCGTGCGCCCATCTGAGAGAGAGAGAGAAAGAGTGAGGGAAAAAGAGAGATGGAAACAGAAAGAATGAGGAGCGAGAGAATCGCTCTCTTAATCCTCTTGCTAATCTCTCCCCCACAAAACAAATGAAAAGTGTAAAGCCAGCAGAGCCATACTAAAAGGCATAGTAGATCTTTCAATTGCTTTTTTATCTTCCCCCCCTCTTCTCCTCATCTCTTTAGGCGCGGTCCCTCTCTTCACACATCTCCTGTATAATTGTCTTAAGTTTTCTCTTTCTCATATTTTGCTCCTTTATCTCCCTACCAGCCTCTCTTTCTTTTGCATCACTTCTTTTCCCCCCTTCACAGCTGCTCTCCTCGCTCCCTCTTTCATCCTCCTCCTTGTTACTCTTTCTCCATCTCCTCCCTCCATCTCTGGGGTGTTACATAAGTCTTTCTGTCACATTGACTGACTTAATGAGAAGGAAGGGAGTGCAGGGTGGAGGGGGATGCACACCGTATGCTCCACACTTTTCCCAACTCGATCTCGCAATTCCGTTTTCTCCCTTATTTCTCTCCTCCCCGCTCCTTATCGACTCACATACTTATTTTTTTTCCCCGCCTCTTCTCCCCCTTTTCCCTCTTGCTCCTTTTCCTACAAATTTCATCCACCCTGTTCACCTCCTTTCTCAGTCCTCATTTCTCTCCCCTGCTCTCTATCTATGGCCGAAATGTTGTGTCTTCTGCTCGGATTATCAGGATTTTTTTTTATTTGGGGAGGATTAAGCATTGACATTTAGGCCAAGAAAACGGGGGCTCCAGCTGCAAAAGGGCACTTCAATATTTGTAGTTACTCGCATTTGGTTTATTATAAGGGATTATTACAAAATTGATATGAAATAAGACCAAAAAAAAAAAGATGACACACTTGGAAGTTTCACATAAGAGCCCGTTGTAGAGGGGCAGCCTGCAGAATCCTGCATGTCACCAGACGTTCCCTCACAGCCCTCCTCTTTTCCCTCAACATGCCCTAAGATGGAAGTGAGGGAAACGACTAAGAGGGACCGCTGAGAGAGATTTAGATGGAATTAGACAGTGCCAATCTTTACCCTCTTGGTGTGTGTCTGTGTATGTGTGTGGGATGGATGGAGGCTGGCCTACATAAAGGTCGCCATACAATGGGATCTGATATACACAACAGATGGCAGGGATTACAAAGTGAGCTCTGCTCTCCGGAGCACTTTCGAGCTACAGCTAAAGACATTTGAACTTTGATTTCAGGGTAAAATATGGTCTTCATGTCTTTCTGGCATTTAAAATCATAGGAATAGAATAAATGCATTTGGGTAGAAGAGAACAATGGAGCTCCAAAATAAAAATAACCTCATTAATTTGTGCTTCTTTATACATATACTGCTTTATCTGCAACAGCTGGACTGTTTCTTGAGTTAAAATTGTGTAAACCACAGCAAATACATCAAAGTTTTTAGATAAACTCCTCTAAAATTAACATGCAAACCACAAATGGGTGATGAAACTTCACTTGAGCATCAGAAAAGACAAATAGCAAGACTAAATGAAGCTAATGAAACTCTGTAGGAGACTACAGGGACATACTGTAGCTGGCAGATGCTGTCTTAACCTAAGGGGACACAGCGAGGGAGAGCGAGTTTGTAAGAACAGATGCTGGCACAAACCTTCAGGGAGTATGATTTACGAATATAGAGTATTAAGACTGGAAAAATGAAGAAATGTAAGAAAGCCAAAAAATAATGTGATCGGGCTGATCAATTATAACACCCACATTACAGGAGCCGTATTTTTTTTGATTAAGGTAAACATGTGCCACAGCATATCTTTACAAATAAATCACTGTGATGCTACAAAGATGCTACAGAGATGCACTGATCTATGCAGACGATGTGGTTGTTTGGCACAGATCCCAACAAAAATCATTCCATAATTTTTTTTTGCATGTGTTCAGTAAAATGAAACCTGAAATTTATAGTCGCCACTAAAATCATGACTCATAATACAATAGAAATAGTTGTCAAAGTAATCAAGATATGATTTATTTGCATATGGTTTAGCCAGCTTCAGTGTGGTTCATGAATCCAGTCCTTTCGTGTTTGTAGATGGTACATGGGCCAAACTGAAAAATCAGAGCACACTTTAAATAAATTTTTGGCTAAGAAGTTTTAAGTTTTACTGGGCAGTTTATGCTTGTGTGTAAATTTGTCTGACAGATTTTGTTACAAAAATTTACTCAATACTGAAAAAGGGGATGTTATATCTTGATGGACAGTTTAATCAAACTTGCCACTGAGTAGGGTGGCAAATCAAATTGGCAAATTGGGAAATCCAAAACAAAGTTCATTCTTCTGTTCAGTTCAGTTCAGTTTTTTGGGTAAAGTGTGAGTAAGTGGAGATGGTCCTCCATTTTTGTTTACCTTTCAATGGTCTCAGTTTGTAGAAACAGAGAACCAAAAGTGTGATAAATAAGGGGTCCACAAGCATTTTGAAACTGACATTCTTGTGTTGAACAGCACACAATGAGTGAAATGTGTGTATGTTTTTTTCATTTGGAGTTTCCTTAAGATAAAATTCCAATAGATCTTTTCTGAAACTCTGCAAAATATTGCAATTTCTATGCCCTCGGGCCTCATCTTGTGTGCCCTCAATCACTTAGCTGCTCTGATGCGCAAAAGCATAAAGCAGACAGGCCTGTCCAAACAAATCAAATCAACAAAAAGCAATGGACTCAGTGGCACGAAAAGGACTCACTCTGTCTGAAACTGGAGGTATGAAAGTTACAGATTGGAAAAGATGATCTGAGATGCTGGATCACCCAAAAAAGTATAAAATCACAGATTAAGAAATACAGACAGACTGAGCTTTTTGCTTTGTGTTGAAGCTGAAATGAGAAAATAGGGAACCCAGGCTCAATTATGTGTGTTTGAGCTGAATAGTTGACTACCTCTGTTTACAGGTTGAACAGTGGATCAATTCTTAAGAGGCAGAAAGAGAAAAATTGTTTTTGTACTTTCTCCTGAAATATTAGGATGTGTTCATGGATGATCCTGCAGGTCTGTGGATATGTGGACGAGAGCATGATTTTTGTGAATATTTCTGTCTGTGTTGGAAGTTGTGATCTGAAAGGTCTGCTCTTGATGTTGGTGCAACTTGCCAAGCATCTGTGCCTGCACCTCACGTTGTCCTGTGTGTGTATATGCGTGTGTGTGTCCAGAGTTAGGCATGTAATGAGTGATTCACAGTCCTATCCAGGGAGGGATCCAGCTGCACAGTGTTGTATGTAGTGGTGGGCGGTTTGCTGATCACTCTCCAAATGAGAACTGAGGCAAGCTTGTCACACAAGTTGAGGAACGAGGCCAATATCGGGGCCTGAGCCAAGGCCATGATAGTCAGCCTCGAGAGTGGGTGGGCAGCTGGCCAGAGCCATAACTTAAAACACATTAACATCAAACCGACACATTAAGAGCAAATTATCAGCTGCTCGCTTTCCTCCTGGAAATGAAATTGGATTGCTGAGGCCAATAAACACAGAGAGACAGCTATCATCCTTCTGCAGCGAATACAAGTGTTAATTGGAGAACATTTGGTAAAATGAGCCATTTCAACAAAGAAAATCTAATTATACACAATTAAATGGTGTAACTTTTGATTAAACTTCTCATTAAAGATAGAATGTTATTCAAGCTTCACAGTGTCAGTGTCAATCTATCTGAGCTCTCTCAAACAAAATCTGGACAATTAGATTATTTAATTCAAATCTTTTTTTCTCCCCTCATTTAAAACTTCCCCATACGCACATAGATTTGAGGACACCAAGCATCTCCTAACAATATCAAGATCACAACTCCTAACGACATCAGGAAGCAGTTGCAAAGAATAAAATGCTCTTTCACTGCTAAACATAATATCCAATTAACTTCCCACTAGCTGCCCTAGGGTCCGGCTAGTGCCGAGTTAATCAGGGTTAATTTGTTAGAAACACAAGCTAAGGAATTAATCAAATAAGGTCTTTCTTTTATACAGGTCATTAGAAACACATGAGCTACTTTCCTGGGTCAGAGCTGGCTTCCCATAAAGACGAACAGAGGGGTTTTTCTCAGCGCTAGTCACTGTGCATTACTCACACACCGCTGCTTAGCTAAGTAAGAGCTAAGCCGATGCTATCCAGGCCTCTTTACAGACTGCTGCACCTGCTAAGCTAATGCTAAGCTAACGCTGGTCAGATCGCATTACTCACGCTCAGGTGCACAGCTATGCTAGCTGCACCGAGGAGGTTCAGTGACTGAACTACTTCACTCTCTCTCTCTCATCACTGTGGACTTTTCTTCTCTCAGTCAATTCTGTTATTGCTTATGGTGTAATGAACAAAAGAGAAGTTACTGAGGAGGTCAGGAAGGTCTAAAACTGAGTTAGACCCAACTGGTTTAAGGTATATTTTGTACTCTTTACAAAAACATTAACAGAACGCTACGTGTATAGCCAGTACTGGCAGTAAACGGCTAAATATACTGACACAGATGTGATTGGCATTTTAATTTTATGTGTTTATGACTTCTAAAAATGTTTATGATGTGACCCATTTCTGTCACCTTCTGTGGCGAGATATTGGAGACTGGAGTTGATGGAAGGGTGTTTTTTTTAAAGCATTTAAATAAATCTTTTTATTTGTAAGGTTTCATGTCATATTCTGTATGAACATGAGGTGCTACATCATCTCTGAGGCTGAATTTAAATACAGTAAGATATACCATGAATTTAAGCCTTTCCATAATGGCTTTTTTTTGTTAAAGAGCTGCATGTTCATTGTAAAATAAGAAAATCAAAAGAATATTTCTGCTCAGTTAGTTATTTTTTAAATTTCTTACTCAGTATTGCTGCACACTTTTCTGCAGTGTCACAGCAGATTTTTTTTTTCTGTATTTTTAATCAGCACAGTCTAACCATGTTAACCCCCAAATGTCTCAAGGGTAAAGAATGACCCCTTTATTGGTTTAATGGCAGGGAAAATTTCCTAATTACGGCTAAGTACAGCTTTTTTCAGCGTGAAATTCAATGACATTTCCTTGCCTGACCCTAGAATTTGAGAGTGAGACCCTGCCCCTTCCTCTTATTTTTTAACATAAAAGCTAAACTTTTTCACAATTAAAATATTGTCTTTGGATTTCCTGCAGCTCCAAAGCTCACATATTATAATTAACTTGTTTAATCCCCATAAAAATGTCATCAGTGTAAAGATGACAGAAACCCCTCGAAAAACACACTAATTGTTCTTTACAGAACAGAGGACAGATGTGGGAATGGTATCAATCTACTGATCTAAATTAACTCTGTATAAATAAGAATATTTTCTAAAATGCTCAGGCATTAGTCTTTAGACATCCATGTTAACTCTCTGTTCTGGAATATGTCAGGCAATATTTTTAAGTATCTGCAGCTGTGCGTGTAGAAGCTGTCACGCTGAACAAATGAAGTGATCAGAACAAAAAAGCTGAGATGATCTTGCGAGACTTGACCTATATGTTTACCAGTGTCAACACTGGAGGCCCTGTGGTTATCTGATCATCATTCCCCAGTCCACAGGAGAAATTACCCAGAGCCTCCATCATGGCCCACACTGCCAAGAGCAGATGCTGACATCCTGACATTTGTACTGTGGTTATGGGCAACAATGTCAGCCCGGATTGTTCCTTTTTTTTTTTTTTCTGCGCTCTCAGACGGTCAGGCTATAAAAATCAATCACAGAAAAAAACTACAATCCATCTAAAAGAAAAAACTGATTCGGTTTCACACTCTTAACTAATCCCCAAGGCAGAGACCTTTCACCTTCATGACCCCCACACTTCATCTGATGCCAGCGGATCATGACAGTACCTCATCCATCAGCAACAAGGAGCCGCGGAGCTCGCACGAAACCAGATACTTATCGCAGTCTAATCTTTTGTCTAAGCACCATACATGCTTGCATAAACATACATATACAAGCAACAACAGGCAACTACAAATAAACTCACATGGGCACACGTGCTTGTACCACTGAGACTCCCGTACTTTATAACAGCTTTTCTTCTTTTTTTATGTTCTTACCAAAGAGTGATGCAGAATTCAGTGCATTTTCTTTGCATATGGAGAAAAACAAGTCATATAAAATTTCCCCCAAAGGGCATACATCTTTACATACTGCAAATCCATTAACTGTACCCTCAGAAAATATTGTGACTTTCAAAGTTTTATGAAATGCATTAAATATGGAACAGAAGCTATATTTTGTTTGTAGCATTGTGTCCAGATGTGTGGCTTGTTGCAGGGTACACTGCACATTTAAATTGGCCATAAACATGCAGAAAATTACTGTAATTAGTTGTTTTTTTGGAAATTAAAATTCTGCTGATGTAATATAAAAGGTAAAATCTGAACTGACAATAAAATTAAAAACTGGACTCATTGAATTCCCACACACACAAACAAAAGAGTGGTGCTGTAAAGGAACTCATTGCTTTTTAGCTACTCAGATCCTTGAACTCAGAACCTGAGGGAAAGCTGAATGAAATACTCGCAGGTAACCAAAGACAGCTCCTCTCTAAGCACTTGGTGTTCAATGCCTCCCTCAGGGGCTCCTAAACTCAGTAAAAGTAGCAGTGCATTGTGGGAGACTGACCTAACCACCCTTCTGATTCCAGTCAACCTTGAGGCCATGCGTGTTCTGGCAATGCAGTTGAATTTTGACAGGTTAATCAGTCAGTGCACGAGCAGGTTATATGTTTCTCATGTTGTGCTCAGGACTAATATGTCATGTATGAAAATGTCATATTTCCAATAACTGAGGGAAAAAAAATGGTTGGGGTTTTTTTTTATTGATGTCCCTGCATGTTTTTTTTCCATCAAGCTTTGTGGAACAAAGAAACAGCTTTTACAACACATAAATAATACAACGCAAACTGAGAATAAAGAGTTTCACATTGCCAAGAGCCTCCCTTGGCAGAATCCTACACCACTTTTGTTTGATTTCAAAACGTGAGGTTGCAACTCAGCACTGTTTCCCCTCTAAAAGAGAGGCATTTACTTGTGTTCTGTTGCACATTCACAAGGAGTTTTATTTCAACTGGAATTTTTTATTGTTCCATCCAAGCTGCAAAAGAGGAGGGATGACAGCTTGTTAGTTTTGGGGCAAACGTGGGTCAGCAGAAAGAACCCTGTCGTTGCATTGTTTTCCGACGCCCTGAATGACATGCGGACGGATGCATTTTCTCACACGGGGCATCTCACTGCGTACATGGAGCAGTGGCCTAGTTTGCGACAGGATCAGGGCATTACTCTTAATCCACCGGATAGATGTCATATGCACGCACGCGCACACAAACACACCGAGAAACAAAAATGGTGGCAAGAAACGGAGAGGCGGAGAGAAAATTGGAGTTTAAAAGTGTATCTGAATTAAAAAAAAAAAAAAAAAAAGCATTCACATGCACGAAGCTCAGCATGCTGCCTCCATTGTTACACCAGCGCTTGTGAGCAGAATGCACATATGGTGCCGTGTCATGCAAGGTTTCCAACTATGCACATGGGAGATTGTTCCATCTGATTGCATCTTAATACCCTGAGTCTAGTGTGTGTGTGTGTGCGTGTGTGTATGAGTGTAACTTGTGTAGCAGGCACGTGTGTTAATGCTTTCTCTAAAGTTGGATCCAAAATGATGCTGCTGTTCAGACACAGAGGAGGGGCCTCTGTTTTGTAATACCCTATCATGCTTACAATGTATTACATTTATTTGGTGAAGATAAGCAAAACTGAGAGCGGTATTTCAGAGAGCGTTTAATATTTCAAAACATGTAGACACAAGATGAGCACCAAAGATGTCAGTGTCCCGGCAGCCTCTGTTTGAATTCTCAACATTCAAATCTCTGAGTCCCCACTCTTGATATTAAAAGAGGCACTGTATGTCACACACAATGAGATAAAAAGAGATAAGAACAGCCTTTCCTCCCTTTTTTCCCCCTCAAGCCCTCTGTCCCTCCTTTCTCGCCAGATTATATGAAGGCGCCGGGAAGAGGCAGAGAGCGAGCAGGAAAAGAGCAATGGAGAAAGTCATAGCAAATGAGATGAGAGCAGGGGAAAAAGAAAAATATAGACAGAGGAGACATAGTATGAATCTTTTCCACCCTCACTGCAGCTGTGCTGCTACCCTGACTGCCACAGAAGTCTACGAGCATCATCCTTTTGATGAATGACTGGGCCTCCACAGGACGACCCTGGAAGTTACACAGGGGACAAGAGGGCAGGAGGCTGAAAGGGAAACAGCAGAGGTTTCTGGATGTGTGTGCTTTTACTGGGCTCCGTTTTATGGTGGACTAAAACATTGCAAGATGGAACTGGCTGCTTCAAGCCTATACTTTTGTGCTCATACACTTCTGTGTGTGTGTGAGTGTGTGTGTGAGTGTGTGTGTGTTCGTTTTACAGGGTCATGATGATATATGTTCAGCACATTCAACCACAAGCTTGCAGCTATGCTGCATTTTTCCTTCCAACAGTCCGACTGCACAAAACATGCTGCGTGTTCTGTCTGCCTCACAAACATCCTTTTATTTAACCATATTTACAAGGGACGTTGGTTAAAAAAAAAGAAAGAAAAGAAAATCTAATGTCTCTGACAGGATAACTTAAACGGATGTTTAACAGTCTGCATGGTGAGCTTGAATGACCTCTTCTTTTCTCTCCTCTGTTATTCCCTTTCAGTCTCAGTCTCCCATCATTTAGTCCTCCCACACTCTCCTTCTGTCTGTGTTCTCTTAGCCCAAATCAGAGTGTTTCATCACCACTGTTATGAGACTCAAAGCCTATTTATCAACTGGACAAATTGATAGAGAGGTCAGGCCTGGCCAGCGTCTTCTCTTACACCGGCAGAAACACACTAATGTCTACAGAGATAATTAGGTCTATCGGATATTTCTATCACATCATTTTTATCCCTATCAATTTGAAATGGGAAGTCATTAAAATGCAGAAGGGTGTAATCACAAAAAGAAACTTGCATTTCACCAACTTATTCAAGTTTCTGATCAGTATCTGCTATATTTGTGTGTGTTTCTCTACCTCATGTCATGTTTTGGTTGACCAGGAAAATTTAGATTTAGAATTTTGGTGTAGTTAGGGTTAAAAGTTTAGTCAGGGTTAAATGGGGAATGAACTAAAAAATCATGTATTGCTTTTGCCTTTCACTGAGATGAATAATAATCTATGTCCAGAAAGCCAGGCACAAAAGTGAATGAAGTCTTTCATTAAAGAATAAACAGGAAAAAAGTAGACTTTTTAAATTCAAGTTGTAAACAAGGAAATAAATAACCAAGTGACTTAATGCCTCACATCAACATCATTTTGCAGATGTGATTAAAAACAGGTCTGAAAAGGGTCGATCAATCTTTAAGTCAGCTGGCCAAACATGTAACTCTGTTAATAATCAATTTTAAAGTTATTTTGTATATATAAAAGGCAGAAAAATCAAAGAAATTTTTAGGCTTTATGATACTTAACAGAAAATATTTATAGTTTGAACTATTGGTTGGACATAACAAGTAATATAATGACTTTACCTTTGGCTCTGGCCATGGTGATGGATCTTTTTAATTATTTTCCGCCATTTTAAAGACCAAATAATAAATCAAACAAATAATCAAAAGTTGAATTGATAATGAAAATAATCAATAGTTGCAGCTGTAATTAAAAGGAGGATACGACTGACCAGAATACTAATGTGGATGTAAACTAACTGGGAAATTACATTGGGCTAGCCACAATCAGGGATCACACACACACACACACACACACCCACACACTCTCACAAACACACAGGCTATAAACACAATCACACAAGCAGTGAGGAAATTATCTGATTTGCCATATGTGGTCTGCCTATCCATGCCAAGTAATACTGGGATGGACAAAAACAGCTGGCCTGATATCAAACCAGCATACACTTGTACACTCTCACACACAGACAGATAAACACAGACACACACACGCGCACACACTTACACACACATACAGGAGGGATGTGACATCAGAACAGGAGTGGTTTGTAAGAGAAAATCAGGTCACTCCAACTCTGCATGTGCTTTTATCTATACATACACACAAAAGATAAAAAGATATGAGGGATGATTGATAAGTTCATGGCCCAACACAGAGGAAATCATTTTTAGAAACCTGGAACTCGGCACGTAACACATTTTTCAACATATCCCCTCTTCATTTATATATTTTATCTATCAGTCATGTGATTTACATAAGGCCATAAACTTATCAGTCACCCCTTGTATGTACTGCATATACACATGCAGTGTTTTCTCATTGAGCATTTGTGTGTGTCTGAAAATATATGCACGTGAATGGGTCTCAGTGGAAAACACTTACAGTCGGCATCAGCGAGAAAGAGAAAGCTGAGGAGAAGCAGGCCCGGGTTGGCAGAGTGCATCATGGGATATGTCGACACATGCATGCTGTATCCACCGTGAGCTCACTGCCTCACTGTACGACAGGACGATCGAAACAGGCCCTCACAACCTGGAGAGAGAAACGTAAAGGCAGTCATTAGACCTGTTTCAAGGTGCAAATTAAGAGAGTTTCAGATACTATACAGTCTGTGCCGCACACACTCCAGCCCACAGACACACACCGACACACAGACTCGAAGCGTGCGAGTTCCCTCCAGGCCTTACACTCCGGTTATGCAGCTGCCTTTCCTCTTCTCGCTTCATTAGGACCATACACCCATCGCCCGGAGGTGTATTTTGGTGCGTGTGTGTCAGAGAGTTCTAAAAGTAGCTGATGAATTTCAACTTATGGCAAATATTTGGTATTAAAACATCAGTCAGCTTCTTAAGTTTTTGCTATTTGAATCTTCCAACTAAGCAACGGCCTCAGTTTTTTGTGCTTTGTTTTTTTTTTCCCTGTTATACAATCTACAAAGCAGGCTGCACTCCAATACCGGATTTTATTCCAAATGTACGTCAGAAACAGCATGATTTCAGATTGATGAAAAGGAATGAATGGCTTTAAGATGGCAAGGTGGGAGGATGGACGATGGGGAGATTAAAGTGGGAGGAGAGTGATGTTATCTGCTGGCTATGTTGCGCCCAGTGTTCGGTCTACATACAGTCTAACGTCTCTATCCTCTCATCAGAAGCTCTTCTCCTTTTTTAGAGTCTCTTTTACTTGAGTCAGTTCATTTTACTATTCTTTGTCCTCTTTCACACATCTGTAGCTCTCACTTTTTTGGAGTTTTTTAGTGTCCTATTTACACGAACTATTTTATTTGCCTTAAATCCCCTTTTACATTCTCTTCAATCATAATGTCTCTTATCTCTTATCACCCCCCTTTCTCCCCCAGCATCTTTCTTTCTCCAGTCCACCAGAACAATTGTTTGCCTCTTTATTCTCTTTCTGTCCCTCTTTCTCTCCCTCTGTCTGTCTCTCTGCCATCTGCAGTGCTCGGTGTGAGCGTCTGGCATTAGAAAGGACAGGCGTCAGTCTGTGTGTCAGAAATCTCACAGTTCAAATCACATGACACAATGAGACATGGCACATCACTGCTGCTGCCCGCAAACTGACAGTGTCGAGTGAGAGACACTGAAAGTGAGCAGAGGCAAAGGAGAGAGAGAGAGAGAGAGAGAGTGATGAAGTCTAAAAGTGAAAAGTACTTTTTTTTTTGAATGAAAGTGTAGGCCTGCACTGTCCACATGCATGTGTACATACATGCGTGCACACAGACACGCTGAATCACTTGAATGTGTCGCCTGTGTGTTCCTGTGCCGTGCGTACATGCTTGTTTTTTGTGAGCTTTCCAAAACTGGACAGAGTCATCAGCTTGGGCAGCAGCAGTCTTAATCCCCTCCACTCCTGAACAAGCCATCTGATTAAAAAAAGACAAGGCGGGGGGGGCAGAAGAACGCTGGAACCCAGAGCTCTCAGCATCCCTGCAGCCAAGGCAGCAGGCAACTAAACCCACACTGGATTTTCCACTTGGTTTGGTCTGAAACAATTGCTTTGGGATAACCTAGATATCTCCCTGCACAAATTAAGTCCTCTGCACTGTGAATTACACTTCTACAGTAGATACGGGAACTCGGCTTTACAGTGAAAAGGTAGCAAAGTTTTGTATTTAACAAGTTATTAGCTGATAACTGCAGCCAATTTTTGCACTTATTTAAGAATACACTACCTCTACCAAAACCCACACACACTGTATGTTTTAATGTGACCCAACTACTTGTGTATTTTAAAATGCTTCTTCTTATGCACTCTATTCTCAACAGAATGTTCATGTGTTTATTTGTTTGATTAAATCCAATTCTTACTGCAGAATGAATGCAATTAATAAAGGATAGATCACTGATTGAAAAGAAAAGAAAGGCAAATCTGTCATGGTGTGTGTGTCGTGCGTGTGGCCACCTAACGACTCCAAGTGATTCAATGTCACTGGAAAAGCCTGCATTATTTAGTATCTCACTTCACAGCATGTCACATTAATTAAAGAGCTGAGATAACGGGGGAGGGAAAGGGAGAGAGAGGGGGAGGGAGAGAGAGAGAGAGAGAGAGAGATGAGAAAAGGTGTGTGGCGGCAAAAGTGGAGTGGTAAACAGAGCTATGAAACAGACAACAGTAGAGACGCAGGATGGAAAGAGGACTAAAAGAAGATAACCTGAGCCACACAAACATAACCACACACACACACACAAACAAACACACACAGAGCCAGGTAGTCACCAGATTGTAATCTGGGTGGCTGTTGTTGCTAGTATTACCGTGGGCCTAACAGAAAGCCTCCTTCAGTGCCTGATCTTCTGCTGCTGCTGTGGATCACAGTTGGCTCCAAGCCATTCACTTACATTAGTCCCTATCACTCAATTATACACTGGCTGTCTGGCCGGGCCTGCAGCGATCAGTCACACTTATCTCTGGGATAACTTCTGACAGAACAAAGACTGACTCAAAGAGTGACAGACAGCCTTATGCTTTTTTTTACAGGACAGACAGAAGGACAGAGGGAAAAAAGATGAGGTGCAACAGAGGAAGAGGATGATATAAGGGGGACAAAAAAGTTAGATCACTGAAATAACTTTCTGTAATTGAAAATATCACCTTTTAATTAAACCCATATAATGACTGAATAAATATATGCACATGCTCAATTGTATGAAGACAAAAAGAGCAGGAGGGCTGTCGCATGGACAGGTGCTCTGATCAGTTGGGGGTTTGTTGCCTTGCTTGAGGGCACCACGAGGTTGCCAAAGAGGTGCACTGTCACCTCTTCAGCTACCAGTCCACACACTCTGTACTGACTGAGCCACTGCTGCCCAAACTGATTGAAAATTCTCTATATCTGCCTACGACTACATAAAGGTGTCAAATAAATCATCTCATAAAAGGTTGATATACTTCTCATTACTGCTAAATTGCTTGACAAAGTTCTAAGTTCTTGAAACCTAATATGAAGTCCCTCCTTACGGGGAAATGTAATAAATTTTATTTTAATAAGAAAATGCTTAAAAAATCAGGAGAAGGCAATGGCCATTTTGCTTAAAACTGCCGGTTACATCATCAACTGGCAATAAATAAGCAGTATTGAACATTAGCCGTTTGTGCTTTAACTGGCTGCTTATTGGATTAACAGCCTCTATTTATTTTTGTCCCATTTAGTCAATTTATTACGCTATCTGGTGGTTATGACATTATTATTGAGAAAAAAAAAATTAAAAGACAGAGCTGAAAAGTTGTAAGATGAGGAAGCATAAATGAAAAAAAAATTAAAGAAGAGAATAGGCTCCAAAAAAGGAAAGAAAAAGAAAAAGGAAATGTGGGTGGATGATGAGAGAGACAGAGGAGGATAGACTACAAAGCGAAGGCGTAGTACAGCTGGAAGGGAAGCCAAGAAAGATAGAGAAGAAGACAAAAGACGGATCCTAAAAAGCATAGCTTCAGGCAAACCGTGTGCCATGGAAAAAGAGCACTGAGTATCCTAATTTGATTTGATATTCCCAAAGCTGAGCCACCAAATGCAATTAGACATACTAATTAACTTATTCTGTTTGCACTGTTGAAACAGTGGCAGACTGACAGAAATGTCAATGAAGAGACAATTTGTATTTGTTGCATCATAGCTCTGCACGAATAAACAAGATAAGCCTGGTTTAAAAAAAAACAAAAAACAAAGTTTGTGGCCTCCTCTTTGTCCTTTAAGATTTGTGGTGAACTGGAGCCATTAAAGTTTCTTAAAAAAGTGTTTCAAGTGAATGTCAGAGTAATCAAGAGAACATTTTGATGGTCTTGGTGAGCTGTCACACCCAGCTTCTAAGGTGCCCTGAAAAAAAACCCTGTTGCATTCACTTTGGTTCGGTGTCTTTCACCAATGCCAGAAGATTTTTTTTTAATAACTAAAGTTATCTTGGATTCTGTGGAAATCTCTAGGCTGTTTAGATTCTGATACCAGTATTGGAAATGCATTGGATACTGGTAAATACAGCATCCATTACAGCAGTACGCAATAACATATTTTACAACACAAACAGCCAATATCCACACAGGGCAGGTGACATGTGTAACTCTGAGAATATCTGTTATTGAGCAACCAAATCAATTTTATCCTTAATCTTAAACTTTCAAGAAGTGATCTTCTACAAAAAGGGATCTGTACTTGCTGTTGATACAATAGGTCATTTTGTAACCATAGTAACATTGATTTTCCTGACCGATCAGATGGCATTTTTTTGTCCTGTTTTCTACTTGGTGACTATTGTTAAAGATATATCTAGTCTTGTCGCAGTTGTTGCTATTTTGCTTTTTGTTTGTGCGCTCTTTGCAACATTTGGAACATTTGTAATCACATATGACACAACAATATGCAGCTGTTACTTCTCAAAATCTGACTTATCCCAATGCAACATCATAAAAAGACCTAATCAATAGTTTTACCCAAAGTCCATGAAGCTTCAGGTTAGTTTTTTAAAAGGACAGTATGAAGACAGACTGAACCAAGGCTGAAAGGCAACCCTCTTTCATTTTTGTCTTTATTCAAGTTCAGATGAAACAGTCGTGGAAGGACTTTTCCTTCTCTTGGTTTGAAACAAAAAAAAATGTTACTCAGTCTTGACTCTGACCTCAGAATGTAGGAGTATTTGAGTCCACCACTGAATAACCATAATGTTTTCAAAACTGCGGCCTTCTGTCTGTGTCCTCTGCAACCATCTTGAGAGGCAGCGCTGAGACTGAGTGATGTTTTACAAGCGGAATAATTTGTATGTTTAATTCTTCTGCCTTTCTGTCTGTTTCCGTTCGGGTGGCTTCAACTATAACACTCTGATTATCTATCTGAGCTATCAAAGAAGCTGCCGCCGTGTCACTCACAGTGAACACGCTCATTCCAGACGTATAACAAGCAGTGAGGAAATATGATTTGCAAAAGTGCCAACAAAATAAAACGGTCTCTTCCGAGCACAGAAACAAAGCGTAGCTGGAAATGGCTTGAAGGGAGAGTGTTTGTTTGATGCATATGACTTCTGAGTGTGTGTATGAATGTACACACACACACGTACACACACTGATTACCAGTGATCTGTCATCTTCTCTGCTGAGCACAAAACACTGAAACAGACTCCTGAAGCAACCCCTGCACGTGTTTCCAAGAAAAAAATATACTGATCTTTGAAGGCACATGATGCAGTGCCAGTGAGGGAATTACCTCCACAAATGGGTGACTCACCTACTGTACGTATGTTCTGTACTCTGGGTATGTGTGTATGAGCGTTGGAGACACAAGGCAGAGGACAAAGAGATAATGCTTCAGTGAACTCTCTACCCTGTTGTCTGTGCAGAGACAGATTTATGCCCAACAACTTTGCATTTCCCACAACACTGCAAAGGATGGATGTCATTACGGGCTTTGTTTTTCCAATAGCTTTCACATGATGACAGGTTAAATATTTCCAAGGTCCTGGTTGAGAGGGAATAATTCTTCTGCAAAGCTTCACAGAAATGTTGCAGTGAACGTACATAGAGAAGGATGTTATGTGTAACTGGAGGTTGCAGAGGCTTGTGGAGGAGCTGATTTGCCAATATTCCAACACCTTATATTATGTTCTGTCCATCAGCATTATCATCCATACTTCACCAATAACTGACTCTGATATTAACATTTTTTTGTCAAACCCTGGCCATCTAACCAACCAGCTAACCTCGGCCCTAACAAGAAACAAATCAGAGGCAACCAGAGGGGCATTTTGGACTGTTTCGAAATAACAGAATGTTGAAGCAATAAGTAGAGGCCTTTGAGCAAGGCTATAAAATAAAATATTATAAGATAATATGATATAAAATACTCCAAGCACTCCCTCCATGTCTACTGCCGCACACCCTCTTTGAACTGCTCTGCACTCAGATCAGAGGAACAGACTTGAGATTTGACATTTAGACTTGAGCTGGACTTAAGTTTCAGAAATAAATAGATTCTCAAGTTTTCATTTGGTTTAACCCCGACACAATATAAAAACATACATTTGAATCTTTTATTAATATAACACTATGCACCAAGTATAATTGTTTTCCACTGTAAATTTAGCTTGAAAAGTAGAATATTTCAAGGCATTTTATTAAAAATGTTAATCAAAAGTGTAAATGAAGGGCTGTCGTGATCATGAACTTATTAATGACTTGACTGTCCATTTTTTCTGTCCATTTTATGACACCATAAAGCAAAAATATGCTCTCTGTGAGCTGAAACAAAAATGAACTGTCCAACTTCAGCAGCAAAGTCTGGACAGCAAAGCTCTTGTTCCCTTATTTTAGTGACACTGGAATCTTGTGCTCGCTTTCACAGTTTATGATGAAAACACAAGTAACTCACTTCCTGTTTGCTGCAGCATTTTTAACACCAGCCAAGTTTTTTATCCATCTCATGATAATTCAAACAGGATTTACAGAAAATCTTCAAAAGAACATTTTCAACTAAAGCGTATTTCCATTCACTGCTTAACACAAAACTGGAGGTAAAGTGGCTGATTAAAAACAGTTAGTGATGCTGATTCTCCACTCGGGTGCCAGCAGAATATATCAGAGGAAGGAGGTGCAATCAGATGACGTTAATAAAAATGGCATCAGTCGAACCTCAAACGGTGGAAAACAACATGAAAACAGTGACACGAACAGGACAGTTCTGTTGGTTTCATCAGCTGGGATTCTACAGATGAATGGAAACAATTCTATCAGCTCTACAAACGATTGCATTAAGTTCATTAGTGCAACAAGACAATTATGTAATAACAGTGACTGGACTGCTTAAAGGCATCTTGACCATAAACACTTGTGACTTGACCTGCTTTAAAAGGCTTAAAATAGCTCTAATCAATGCCACAGTATTTTCTGATTTGGCACTCAGTGTTGTTTGACCATTGATTGGATTCTCTAGAAACACAGTGATTCATACTGAAGAAATTTATGAGGAAATGGACAGCTTAATCATTTTCCTGAATAAGACTCTTGCGATCCTTTTTACTCCTCTCTTATAAAGCTGTGAGACAAATGACCAAATGGACGTTTCTACTCAGGGATGGAGCCCCAAAAAACTCTGAGTAGTCATTTGAGTCTGGCTTTCAGGACACTGGCAGAAACAAGAAATCAATAAGACAAACTGAGAGGTGAGGAAAGGAAAATGTGATTGATTGAGATGAGGATTTGGGCTGTGTGGCTGTACTCAACTTATCACTTCCTCTGGTTCCCCAAACACTCTGTCCTCTTTCCATCCCTCCCTTTCTTTCTACCTTCATTTATTCCTTCCCTCATCCTGACTCCTTCTCTCCCTCCTTTTTTTTTCTCCCTCCTCTCTCCTCTCACCAACCTATTACTCTCACTTTCTGCCTCGCCGTCTATCTCTGAAAGCCCAAACAAACTATTATTTCTCTTTTCTTCTCTCTCTTTGGCAGTGTGAATTATGGTCTCACCGATATCTCCTTTCTCTAAAAAATAAGGAGGGCTGCAACGTCAATCAAAAATCCTATTTTTTGGGCTTATTGCGTTCCCTTGTAACCAAAATAGGAATTCCACATTTTTTCTTTACACTAGGTCTAGCTATTTCAGATTTTAGGTCCAGCTTCTACTTCTATTGAGGAAAAAAAAAAGGTTTCATTTTGATTTCAAAGTTCACTTAACAGGCACTGCTCTCATTTTCTCTGTACTATTTCCTTGATGTATGAATAAAAGCTATTCAGCTGGTTCTCTCCCAAAAAAAAAGGAAAAAAAAGACCTTGTTCTTTTCAGAAGCTCCTTGCAGAAAAGCAACCTGGTCCAAACACATGAGAGATGAAAAACCACATTGTTTCGACACTGTTTGATAATGGGCAGACGTAGACAATCGCAGAATTTGTTAGCCTGCCCGGATGAGCATTTATACATCACAGCAAACATTGTTACTGTTGAAGTAACGGATGAGGACGATCCAGAGACAACGTGTTTGCATGGATCCATTTATTCCAGCAGTAAAGCTGATGAATACTTTGCCCCCTTTCTTGCCTTCAGCCTCAGACATGAGTGAAATAATACATCCCACCAGTTCCACAGACTGCCTGTGGACTGTTGCCTTGAGGCAGGCAATTTGACCGCATCAATAGCGGTCTGAGCGGAGAGAGACACAGTGCCTACGCTCTCCGATTGTCCATCACAAAAAAAGCACAAATCCCTCCCACCACTACTTTTCACCTGCCACCATTCATTGCGCCGCTCTGACTGACGCTCTTTGACAAAGTAGCCGGAGTGCTCGAAACACCTGGACCCGTCTAAAGTCTTCATTATCAGGCAGGATTTCATCAGCATTTAACCAGTGGGTGGTTCCAGATTTCCCATTCTGATGATAAAGCGTCCCAAATAACAGAGCCAAAGCGCAAGCTGGGAGAAAAAAAAAAGAAAGAGGAAAAGTGTGCACTAAGCAGAGTGCTGAATGTGGCCAATCGAAGGGTTAAGCCAGCTGTGACTAACAGGCCCACGCTGGGCCTCTATTGGACCATCTCTGGCAGCCATCCATGATATTGAGAGAGCAAGAGGCAGAGAGAGAAAGGGTTAGACAGAGAGGAGTGGAGTGAAGTTGAGTGGATTAGCAAGAGGTAGGGGGATGACAACATGTAATTACCTATTTACCCAGCCTTTAGTGGAAACCTCATCAAAGGCTAATTGAGCGGTGCATTAGTGAGAGGGTCATAAAGATAGCAGCAGGTCTGTGGAGGGAGGGATGGAGGGAGGAAGGGAGAGGGAGATGAAAGATCAGCACTCGCTGCAGAGCGAGAAGGTTAAGAAAGAGGGATACGAGGTCTGAATGGTGAACAAGTGTGTGGTGCTTCTATGAGTAACTGGAGCTTTGCAGTGAAGCAGCAAAGTAGAAAAACTCCAACATGAGTCCCACATAGAGAGAATAACACTTAAAATTAGAAGATACCAGAAGTTAAATGTACTCCTAAATCAAAATAAGGACAGAGTTTAGAGTTTAGCTGATGAGTGGATTTGTATAGTAGCTATTTTGACCATCAATCAATCATTTGATCATTTTCAGGCACAAATGACACCAATTTTCATGCTCCACCTTCTTAAAAGGCAAGAATTTGCTTCCTTGATTTAAATTTTTTTTGACTGCTGTCAGGAAAAAGGACAGCTAGATTTAGAATAGCCTTGTTACAAAACCCTTTAAATGGAAAACATTTGAGTAAACTGCCAGAACTATAAAAAAATGTACACAATTTATGTAATTCATCCTTCAAATGTAACACGTATGTGCCTGCATGTGTGAGTGTGTGCATGTGCATCTGCCTCTCTCTTTGTAGCCATGATACCCTCCGCCTCCAGCAGCATACACTGTACAGTAGGGAGCCCTTAGTGCTGGGGGGTAAAGTGGCACATCGGAGGCAGTCATCTCTGTAATGTGTTTTAGTACATGGATGGATGGAGGGAAGAATAGATCTATGGATGGATGAGCCTGCAGTATGGTCACGGTGTGACTGCTGAGGCCCTGTGACATCCTTTACATACTACTGCAGGCTACTTTAACCGTACACACATCGGGATGAACATGTGTGCTGACACACAAACTCAAACACACACACACACACACACACACACACACACACACACAAACATCTACCGATCTCACTGGCTGGGTGACCTCCACGAGCAGGTGGAATGCAGCAGTAATAATTTACAGACCTTGTGAGGCTCTAACGTCAAATAAAATATGGATTTCCTCAAGACTCGGGGCGGACTAACCCTTCACTAACTGGTTCTTTCATCCACACGGTGCTCCACGCAGCCATAACCCATCTCCCACATCCATATCTATTATACACCATCGAAACAGGGTTTTTAATAGGTTATGGTGCTTCTAAATGGAATAGACAGTGCATACCTTTACCTCCCACTCTGTTCCCTGTTAAGAGCACATTTATCTGTGATCTTAAGCACAAGGCAAGCAAGCATTCATTCACATAAAAAAGCCACACAAGCATCCAAGGCCTGACTGACAATGTAAAACCTCCAAGGAGGGGGAAGGAGGAGGCGTCCGCGGAACCACGCAGCAGTTCATGAACCTCGCTTCATGCATTCACCGAATTCCACAGTACACCACAGGCAAAGGGACGGCCGTCCTATTGTGAAATTTAAACTCTCCCCTTTCCAATAAGTGTCGGAGAAATCAAAGCAAAAGTCGCGTGTCTTCTTTTTATCTATTCAGCAAGAAAATCCTTTGGCCAGGAGATCAAATTTTATCAATATCTGCAAAAGTAAGAGATTGTTGCAGCCCAACAGGAATACAGAACAGACAGAAGGTACTTGACAACTCAACTAAAGCATAAAGAACAACAATCACACCACCCTGAAGGTCAAAGGGGAGGCAGTGGACAGTTGAGTCCAAAAATAAGTTTCTTGATCAATCGTCTCCAATGTCTTGTTACAATGGCTGAGAGGGAAGGATGGGGTTACAAAACCTTTTTCCTCGGATTGATTTTGGCCGGCGATGGAGTGGGAGCACATGAGAATGACTCAAAATAACATGCGGGGAAATGCTAAGACATGAACGCTAAACATGGATTTGAAAACAACTGTTTCTTGCTGTGCGTGGCAACGTTCTTGCCAGCTCTATAATCAACCATAACTATTATAATTAGAAGCGCAACACGTGCTTGAAACTAGATTATATCTTGCATATGGTGCTGCCAATTTGAAGTCAGGAAGAGATCTGCAGAGGGGCAGAGCTAAATTCCAGCTTTCCCAAATGGAAAACACTGAACTGGTTGTCTGTTTGAGCAGATGCTAAATACATGCAAGGATAACAAAACAGTTTGCCATAAGCTATGAGAAATACATGTCACATATGCCAGTTCCTCCTGTTTTATACAATAATTTGTGAACATTATATTCTACTTAGAATACAGTGTACGCAAATACTCATATTTTCCATCGGTGGTTGCTTTCTATGGTACATGGGTATGAAGTTATGTAGCTCAGAGGGACAGAGGTCTGACAACTGAAGGGAAGAGAGAGAAGAGACAGAAGAAAAGAGAAGATCTTGTCCCTCTAAGTTAAACAGACTGACAGGAGAGAGAGAGAGAGAGAGGGAGAGAGAGAGGGAGAGAGCAAAACCCACATCCCCTCTGGCTCAGTAATTAAGACTAGGGACAATAAATATGTAATGGGGGCTTTTTCCACCAAGTGCGGCCGCTTCTCCTTCTTGGAGATGGACCGCAGGGAGACAGGCCCAGGAAGAACGACTAAGTACACTGGCCATTAAAAATGGATGCAAGGAACACCGGCGCTGACTGGCCCCGTCCACCAACCACCCCAGAATGTTGTGATGGAAGTTGCCGTGGTTACAGGGCTCCCAAATGGTCCTTGGTTGTCAGGGTGAATCAAATCAGACATCCGAGCACCAGGGCCTGCGCTTCCATCCTTTCTCATAGGTTTGCTGCCGCTGGGGGCACCGCAACTCAATGATGTCATTGAGGAAGGAAGTTTTTGGATCTGCAGTGTGCATGCGAGTGTGTAAAAAAAAAAAAAAAAGACAAGAGAGATTGAGAGACTGACACGATGTCCCACAAACAGCTCCTAAAAAGCTTGGGTTGCTGCTGTCACCGCTCCATCTGTCCAAACTAGATTCAGCACTTTATATAACAGCTGGGTTGCTGATTTGAGTACCATGAGGAAGAAGACCTCTGTAACGTTCTGCAGATTTGAATCTCAATGCTTGCTTACTTAAAAAATATGACTCGGGTCTTACATAGATTTATCACCGATGCATGTTAGCGCAAAACTGTTATGAAACCATTCAGGGAACATGAAGAGCAAGGGAAGGAAGTGAAAGGGCATTTGTGGATGAAGTACTCAGAGGCTTTACTTAAAGCAAGAGGAAATTTGCCTGTTCATTTTTTTTCTGGCAGAGAGGATGCCATCACATATCCATCCATTAAATATAAGGCTACAACTAGCAGCTGTTAGTTGTTAGCTTAACTTAGCGAATAAAGACAGGAAACCAGGAGAAACGGCTAGTTTGGATCTGACCACTCTCCATGAGGAACAAAAATCTGCCTACTGTTACCTCTAAAGCTCACTAAATGACACATTAGATCTATTTCTCTTGTTTGCTTAATCCACACAATTATAAGTCTAAAAATGCACCTTGGGAGCAGTAACTTCTGTAGATTCTGCTGATTACCTTGAAACAGCTCTCAGCCGTGAAATGGATTTTTAAAAAATGGGCTTTAATACAGTGTATTGCTATTTTTCCACTTCAGTTCTTATTAAGACAAACCTGCAAATGTCACTTCAGTTCATTTATATGCTTGCGGTCCTTCACTGTTTACCGTTACTCTGCTAACAAAACACGTCTGCATATGGCTTTCAAGCTACAGCGCAGCTTCGATTTCCTTGTCCCTCATTTTTTTGCGCTAGAGACCAGCACTGGGGCGAGTTGATTGACAGGTTTATGGCTCAAGGTGGAGAGAGATGAGTTATAGCCCACAGCTCTCGTTACATGCATGTGGAGTTCAACTCTTTGAGTGAATCTGCAGAAAGTTCAGAGTTAATAACTTTTGTGGTATTTCTGTTTCGGGTAATTGAAAATCGCATGTCCGCACCGTCTGAGACGTCGAGCAGTCTGAGACCTTCGTGCAGCCATGCAGGAATGCGAATTTGAACTCGTCCAACATCCGCCCTGTTCCCCCCATTTGGCTCCCTTAGACTATGAACTCTTCACCGAGATAAAAAAAAAAAAAGCTCAGCGGCCACCATTTTGATAGTTATGATGACATCACTGATGCTGTGGACCACCTGCTAAAGGTTCAGAATGCAAACTTCTACGAAAAAAGGAATTATTTTTGTGTTAAATGTCCACTAAAGTAAGTTAGTAAAGAAAGAGGGGGCGATGCTGACAAATGAATGTGATTCGTTTTCTGAAAACTGACTTCGAGCCATGAACTTATGATTGTTGCATTTCCCTCTGAAATATTATAAATGCTTAATACTCTATTACAGTACTAGTACCTTAAAAGTGTACTTTAGTGCTTTACTTGAAGAAATGTACTCAGGTATTTTTCAACACTGAGACTGAAAGTAAACTACAAGATGAGGGAAAGTGATCTCAAGCAAGAGCCAGGGAGACATAATGGTGTATGAGGTGTGATGCTGTGCGTATATACAGTATAGAACATATGTGCATGTGTTTTCCTCTGTATGTGTTTGATCTGTAAGCCTCTGAGGAGAGAAGCCCTGCATGGTGCTGTATACCTTATAATGGCTAGTGACAGCAATGCAGAGCTTGTTTTACAGTAGAAGACACCGGGGGCCATGGAGAGAATACTGAGGAGGAGAAGAGGGCACTATGGGGAGTTTTCTATCACACAGACACACACATACACATACACTGATATGTGACAAGCAGTGCTCGCTCACATGCAGTGGACCCATGTTCTTAGTTGTTGGTGAGGAGGAAGAGTACAATCACTTCCCCGATGATGAAGACTGACAAAAAAAAGCTGTGTGTTTGATAGAAAGACTCACCACACGCACAGAGGGAAAGATGGATACGGAGGAGCCGCTGTCTATCAAAGCTTGTTCTTGTTTCAATGTGCCGCCGATGCTCCTAATGACGTCAACAATCATGACACCGCGCCATTCACTGGGATTTATGAGTCAGGGGTCAGGGAGAAAGCTATAGGCTGAATAAAACCAGCACTAAAACACCGCACATGCACTGTAAATACTCTGCACTGTACACACTGTTTCCACAGAAGGTCAAATAACAGCTTTATTGCTTCTGACTGCTTGAACCCACATCACTTGTGCAATTGATTTCAGAGTTTAGGTTGAGATAAAAAAGAGGTTTATGTATTAAAGTTGGATCTATTAATGATGGAGTGCTGAATCTGAGGATATATCCTGTGATACACTGATACCGGCTGCACTTTTGATGTCACTGCTTTTTGGTCTGAGGGTTAAAGATGAGGGAACTCATAAAATGCAGCAGCTGCATCCAAATGCTTTAAAATGCTGCACCTCAAGGCGAGAAAGTCAGCTGTTTGATGTGCTGCTCATGGTCATGTGGGCTCAAAATACGAGCGTCTGCACAACTGTTTCTAAAGCCACGGAAACACAAGAGGCAGAGAATCACTTTAATGTAAACAAAGCCTCTTTCAGCAAGATCAGCGTATCAATGTGATCCGTTACATGAACGAGATTAGCAGACCTATAGAGAAGCAGATATATATATATATATATATATATATATATATATACACACATGCTGTATAAACGATTTAGCTTAAGTAATGCAAGTCTAATGCAGCAGTTTCACTTCACAGTGTAAGCAATACAGTGTGACTACGGTTCACCAAGGGTTCATTAAAGCAATATTGCTGTGCTCAAGATGATAAATATAATATTGTGTGTCATGTGCAGTTGAAAAGAGATGCTCTCTTATGAACAATAAAGGACTGAGGAGAAACACACAAGTGTTATGGTGAAGCGCTGGCTCACAGGTAGTCAACAGAGGAGGGAGAAAACTATGAGTGAGAAAATCACTTTCTCACTCATAGTTTTCTCATGTAGGCAATGTCAACAATATGATGACGTTAGATACTTCAAGATCGACAGAGATTGTTTTTATCATGCTACAATTCACATGCTATCACTGGAAGTTCTATGGCTCATACTTGCATATAACATTTGTGATGATTGTCCGTTAAAAAGGTGATTTTTCTAGAAAATGTCAGTGTCTTGTATAACTGTTTGTGTATAAGGCTTAAAAAAATAGTTTTTTTGGATCGTGTTCATGCCTGGAAAAAAAAGATACAATATTTTTGCTTTATTGCCCATCTTCACTGTGAAATTGACTTTCCACATAGAATGTTTGAAATACAATTATAGAATCAATGATACATTTTAGGTTTCAGTGTTGGTTCTTAAGAATCAAAGAGGTGTAACTTCCCTCTTCACTCACCATTTTGCCTCAATATTTCAATAACACACTTGAAGAAATCCACTTTAAAAGCAACCTATGCATTTTCTCTGCCGACAGAAGTTGGTGAGGAAATTGTAAGAGCATAAAAAAAAGGTGTCTCCTTCAAAGGCTCCCCATTTTTTTCTTTCAGAGAACTGCTGAAAAGACCAAACTCATCTCCTCTCCTCCACTTTGCTCTCCTTGGAAGTACACGAGGATGAAAAATGCGTCTTATATAACACAATGCAAACTTGCATCAGATAAACACAAACACATGGAGGTGGGGGGAAAAAAAATAAACAAGACTCGTAATCATAAAGGGACATAATGATCTAATCTGTCACTTCCTGAGAGTCTGATCGGCCAATGCATCAGCGCATGGAAAGTAATCCATCACGGAGCAGCGGCAGGTTATGGCAGCGTGCTGATGGATCGGAGCTGTGGATAGAGAGGATGACTGAGTCGCCCTTGTCGGAGTTATGAAAAAGAGTGGTGGGGGGGGGGGGGTGCACACAACAAGACCAAAATGTGTTCTGAACAGACTTGTTTGTCACGCTTTGTCATCGAGGGACACCAAGGCGGTAAACAGCCTGTATGCACGTGTGCGTGTGTGTGTGTGTGTACATGCAGTGGAGAGTGTATGAGTGTAAAGCGTCAGTGTGTTCTTGGCTGTACATGTCAGGGTGTGTAATGAGTGTGTATGTACCCTTAATTATCTGCCCAACTGCTCGCTAGGGAGTAAATACTGCTGGTGGGGGGGGGGGGGGGGGGGGGGGGGGGGGGGGGGGGGGGGGGGGGGGGGGGGGGGGGGGGGGGGGGCGGGGCGGGGG
>JAQMCX010000043.1:14519263-14536491 GCA_029814765.1 Acanthurus leucopareius | reverse complement strand
CTCTCTCACACACACACACACACACACACACACACACACACACACACACACACACACACACACACACACACACAGAGCCATCAGCACATTACAGCACATTACAGTCACTGAGTTGTGGCATAAAGCTGTCAAACACAAATTGCATGCAATCATTACATCTAACTGGTGAAAGCAGATCTTGTAGGCTGCTAAATTGAGCGTACCACGCTTCATGGAAATGAACTTAAAATTCTCATTTTCAATAACCTGTTTAAAATTTGTCCAAACGGATTGGATAGAGGCTGGTAGAGTCAAATCCACAACGGTAATTCATCCATGTAATCCAGTGTGGCCCATTTGAGTCTTTAAGTGTTCATGCACTTTTGCATAAATTCACAGACAGCCCACTCAAAACAGGTTTCACCGACTGACTGACTGACTGACTGACTGACTGCCATTAATAAATCCTACTGCTTTGTGTCTGAACACACACACACCATCAAATGTCCATCCAGCCCGCTCGGTGCCGGTGGCATCGGCTGAGTCGTGAGAAAATACCTCTGAGCATGTTTTGAGGGGGAGCACCAAACCGGAGGCAAGCACCATCCCTGGTGACAAGCAAGAGCCTCCTTAATCTCTCATCAGCATTAAAAACCTCATTCCAAGAGGCGCCTTGAAGCCAAAATAAATAAATAAATAAATAGATATAATAATCTCGGTTTATGTGACAATGCTGCAATATAATAATTAGCACGAAACTGTATTTACTGTACTGTAGAAAATAAAGAAGAACAAGATCACTATTAAGTGACGGTCATATTTTACTGTCAGCTCCTGTACAAATAACACCATGAAGCCATGGTAGGTGATAATAAACCAGATTCGGCTTAATTAAGATCAATATAAACTCACTACCCCAGACTCAATTCTCTAAAATATGGATTATTATGAAAATATCACAGTGATTTTACAATTGTGCGAAATCAAAGCCAACTGGATCAACTGAAACACCAATAAAACAACTAAACTACTGACGCTGGGGGAGAGAGATAAGGCAGACATTATAGGTGTCAGTCATATGTGTTTGACACCGGGGGACTGATAACGCAAACACACACACACACACACACACACACGCACACGCACACATACATACACGGATCTGAGCGGATAAGCTCAGATGCACGGGGGATGAATTGCCATAAGAAGAAGTTGACGCTCGGCCGTGCGTGTTGCACATATACACAAAACTACACACAACCTACAGATGGCAAGAGACGCGCTCACCATATCAGCATCCCGCCCGGCGCCGTCGTTGGGAAAAAACTCGCAGTGTGAATAGATTTCAAGCTCTCCGTTCGTCGTCTTGACTGTGTAACATCCACTGTGGCTGCAACCGCTCTGCCCAAATAATCCAGCGCCGTGCGTCTGTTGCCCTCCCCGTCTCTCTCTCCCTCCCCGTCTCTCTCTCTCTCTCTCTCTCTCTCTCTCTCGATCGCACTTTCTCTCGCTCCAATAATTTCCTCTATACGACTCGGTAAGGTAGCTGCTAAATCCCCCCGGTATGGTGGCTGGAGTGAAGTTGGGCCAGATTTAAAGCTGCAGACGCCGCGCGTTATCCCAGCGACGTTCCTCTGGGGGAGTCCATAATGTGGTGCGATGTGGAGTCGCCCAAAAAGGCCAAGGTTTCCTTTGTCATTACTCCCTCGCCCGGCAGGAGATGAAATGTCCCGGCAGACTGAGCAGGGAGGTGGGTGGATCAATAAGGAGCGCGATCACCGCAGATATGTCAGGCTCAAGACGGTCACATGTGCAGTTTTTTAGATCGTCTGTGGTTAAGAAGTCACTGAACCGACAAATGCGGGTTGATTTGTTTCGGTATTGTTCGATCAGGCACTAAAGTTTATGTGAAAAAAAGTGAACTAATGACTCACTTCACTGACAACATGTGTCCCCAATTATTTTGTTCAAACTTAAACTCGATTCTAGATTTAATCTTGTTCCTCTCTCTGGGATAATGTTTGCTCTTCGGAGATTAGGAAAGAACCAATCACAGGCGACTTTTATCAGCGAGGACAAGTGGAGTCGATCTTATCTCCGGTGAAGAGCAGCTCTTTGATAAACTCGGTTATTGCCTGGACAATTCATGTTTTATGGGCCAAAATCTTGATCAAGAGTAAAACGAAAATGAGTAATTGTAAGTGATCAACAGAAAAGATGGCCTAAATCAAATCACCTTTATTTTACAGAATACAGGACAGTTTCTTGTCTTTAAGTCTCTCTCCTCCCACTGCACCAACTACAGTGCAGACAGTTGTTTGACGAAATCAAATCAAAAATCTTCCCAGATGGAGCTGCTGAAAGCGGTCAGCGTGATTATGCCAGCAGGCATGTGAGTGATTTAGCAGTGTGTGTGTGTGTGTGTGTGTGTGTGGAGCCTGTTTGTGCTACAATCCAATTGTAGTTCACTTTCATGAGTTTTGGTGAGATATAATGCAATACTGTACAGAGAAGTCTTTATTGTATGCATCACTGCATTGCAAAACACTCCAATAAAGGCATCACAGTGGCAGACTGATTGAACTTGTGAGTGATAGCACATGAATCTCAAGACGCAGCAGCATTTTTTGTTGGCTTTGTTAAATATGAGCCTATATGATGGGTACAAAAGTTCAAGTGTCTGGAACACACACAAACACACATGCATACATGCACACACCCACACACACACAAACCTGGGTGTGCTGACCTACAGCACCGAACACGATCAGTGGTGCAGCAGATTCCCATCAGTGCATTGTAAATAAGATGGAGGAGCATAAGCGTGCCTTTGTTGCACAAACTTCTCAGCTCAGTGGGTACAACAAAACACAACCTCAGGCTGGGGACACACACACACACACACACACACACACATGGACACAGACACACAGACAGATGAATGTCCTCACACACACACACACACACACCAGAGACAGATGTGTATGCCCACACATATACAACGAGGTTGTGTGCACAGTCCAACACTCAGGAGATAATAGCTCCCACAAAAGAGATAAGGGGTTTTCTGTTGAGATACGTTCACAGGCTAAAACACAATCTAGATCTGTATTTGATGGGCCTCATGACATCACAGTGCACAACCACATTTAAGCAATCTGCATTCACTGGACTGAGAAAACAGTATGGAGGTTGTTCCAGTAAACACGTCCTTTGTTGAAAACTGAGCTACATTTGATCTTTTTGTTTGTTGCGTCACTCCCCAGCACCCTCTCACTGTCAACACACATCTACAGCACAATCTAGGAGCTCTTGATTAAATAATTAAATGATCACTGAAAAATATGTATGAATATATATATATATATATATATATGTTCAATATTCAGTGTGTGTGTATGCATGCACGGCTGCTCTCTGTATGCAAAAACACAAGACTGCCTGCTTGATTATCGCTCCGGCTCACACACTCCCTGCAGGCATATTGTGCATAGCTACTGTCAAACAACTAATTTATCAGTTTTCAATGTTTTTTAAGCCATGCGTGAACTCTGCCTTTCATCAGCTCCGTGTATCTACAGCCACTACAGCTCGACGAATCCGTGCTCTCCAAGCCTGCATCCAGACATAAATTTGAGCAAGTGACAAGTGACATCAAGTTAAAACTCTGTCTATTGGAGATATCGACTACAACAGGGTTAGCAACTAGGCTTAATGAAATACTCCAGGCTGTTTTGCTGCAGCATGGGACATTTTTTATCTATTCCGAGTACACGCTTTTTTTTTTTTTTTTTAAATGGAAAATGTCCTCCTAACTTATGGTTTTAATCCTGTGATCTAGAGATAATAAGTGCTGCTCCAAATATTACAGCACCAGCAAAATGTAAGCTTTGAGTGCTCCAAAAATATAAGTGGGAATGATAAAAAAATGTAAAATATGTCCACAATTTCTTTGATTTTAGACCTTGGCAAGGAATTTAAGATGAAGACTGGTGGAAACTAGAACTAATTAATTAACTTTTAAAATGTAAAAACTGGACTGAATATCTAACTTAAGTCAGCTACTTCATGTTTTGATCTGTGATTTAGTGGATAGAAAATCCAGCTAAATAGCCAAACTAAAATAATCTCAAAGACTTTTGCTTATATGTAGAATACATTGAAGACTTGATCAAAATGTTGCTCGACTATTAACTTTAAAGGGACCTATTTAGAATGGACAACTCTTAATTTTGATCATTTTCTGAAGCTATAGGTTATTTGACCTGTGACCCACACTTTTCGCCTGATGGTGGCACCAAAGCAATCGGTTGCACTGTATCTGCCCAGTCGTGTGCATCTGCCAAACTGACAGAAACTAAGTTGGAGCTGTGGACTAATTGGGCACAGGAGAAATTGCATCTCCTGTATATTTTGGATCGACCATTGTCAGAAAGACCTGTCCTACAGCAGACATTTTGACTCATTATAAGGAAATACACAAGTACAAGCAACAACTTTAATGATGGCTCCATTCCATTTAGGTGAGCCAGTGAGTCAGCCCTCCCAGTGCTAGAGTGCTGAAACTGGAGCACTTACTGCAAATGGAAAGCAAGCATAATAACGTTATTATTTACACCAGTGCTGGATTTGTCGAAGGTGTCTGCCATGAGCTAGGTGTACTACTTTATAATGTGGCCAAGTGGCTGCCAAAGTCTCCACAGAAACAAAGCAGAAATGACCATTTTTGAATTTTTAAAAATTACTTTAAATTCAATAACAGTTTATTGGCTAAAGGTTTATTCATTTATTGCAAAAAATATTAATGTTGCTCTAAAGCAGTGCTTCTCAAATATGTGTGACCCTGGGGAACATGCACGGCGAAACTACCGTTTGCTTTTTTATTGCCGTACCAGAATAAAGTGGAATTGCACGTCCGCAACAGTAGGTGGCAGTGGCGCTTTCACGCTGCTGTGTCTTGGGTGATCACTGTTTTCAAAGGTCATAAGAGGTTAAAATTTATTCATTCTTGCTTTTAAAGATGAAAAATGATAAATGATGGAAAAGAGATGATTAAGAGATGATCCAAAGATTAATTTTTTATTTTATTTAAGTTTATTTTTCAGTATCAAATGGCTCAATTAGTTGGTTAAAAATGTTTACAGTTTACATAAGAATTAAATTTTGTTGAATTTAAGGCAAATTGATGCACTTTAAATCTTTTCTGGTTCAGTTAAAAAACAAGGTTGAGAAAGTGATTCTTTGTTGTAAGTAGATCTATATTTCTTTTTTTTTCCTTTTTTTTGGTTTTCCTTAATGTTAATAAGGATACAATCTTATGCAGAAGTGTACTTGTAACAATTTTATAGACAAATGGTACTATTTATAGTCATGGCAGAGGGTGGGGGGCGCAAAATGTTTTCTTCTTCCTAGGGGGGCTTAACAGAAAACAATTGAGAAGCACTGCTGTAAAGTAAAAAATGCCATATAAATTTTTCTTATCCCAGCAGATGTTAGTGAAACATAACAGCATTGTGATTTTTCTGGTTGGATCTGTTAACAACCCAGTTCCCTTTGTTTCTCCCATACATACATACATACATACATACATACATACATACATACATACATACATACATACATACATACATACATACATACAGTCACTGAGAGAGAGAAAAAATCCAAGTCATATGATCATGGAGTTTCTTTTTACTTTACTGAAGAAACCAGGGACAATGTGTTTAAATGTGTCTGTCAAGGGACCTTAAAGAAAAGAAAGGAAGAAAAAGGAAAGAAAAGCATGTACCAACCAAATCTCTTAAAAGTGCCCATGTCTTTTATTTTAGAGTAACACCTGTGTGCAGCATAACATGTCCCCTAAAGTCAGTTTACACAAAGGATGTCTCAGCGATTGTGCGGTTTTACATAGGAAGCAAACTATTCCCTGCGTTAAACCAACACCATGTGCACCGCTGCTCCAGCATTGTTTCACATGGTGGCTCTCACAGCATGCTCCAAGTAGAATTAACTGACCTCTCCAAAAAAAAGGATCAATCATTTTAGAATGTTTTCCTTTGTTTAAAATGTTGAAACGAAATAAAGGAAGAAAAAAGTTGGACACAAGAAGTGAAGTCTGCAAAAACATTTGGGATAAAAGCAAAAGTTGATTAAACAATTAAATGATCAAGAGAAAACTAATCAGCTGGGATTCTGATAAGTAATTAAGAATTTAGGCCACTTTTAATCAAGACTGCAAAACTTTAATTAACTGCAAACTCTAAAATCTAGATATTTTTGTTTTTATATTACTCAAAATAACATCACATATTTTTTTTACTGTTTTCCATTGTTAGAATTGATTGACAGTTTCTAAACCACACAATTAATCAAGACAATACACAACACACTAACCAATACTGACAATATCTTTATTTGCAAAATAAAGATATGGCGTCAACACACCCTCATCTGACTGACCCCCGGGGTTATTCACATTCCACTGCATTTAAAGTAAAGAGGGCTAACAAGTGGAAAGTAACAATATGATGAGAAAATACTTAAGAACACAGAAAGACTCAGCACACATCTCCTTGTTTCATCACTTTAAAAGTTCAACTCTTGACATATGAGCGAGGTGCAGAGCGGCGGCCCATTAAAGCCCTGACATTTCAATAATTGCCTCTAATCTCAGCATCATAGAGAGCCACGTTGCCACCTACTTGCGCACACACACATGCAATCATTGGTGCTAAATGATTAATACCCCACACATACACTTGACCTCCATATCCTCCCATCGACATTTGACCCCATCAACACACACACACACACACACACGCGCGTCTGAGTGCACATCGAAAACATTCCTCCGGAGTCAATGATTGATGACTTAATGATAGACTCACACATCCTTTCTCTATATGGAAATGTGACTCCATACATGTTTTTGTCTGCACATGCATACAGTATATCCCCCAGATACATTAGACACACACATACACACACACACACACACACACACACACACATCTCTGCACCACATTATTATCCCTCATTCCTTCCTTTAGGCACTGACTTGCCGCTTTGCCAGTTCTCCAGTCATTTGTTTCTGCCCAGACATGTGAGGCTGCAGTGGGCTGCTAACCATTAGTGGCTTGGCTGGTATTAGAGATGGCACCTTCCCCAGTTGCACCTGGACAATTACAACCATAATTTCATAGAGGGAGACGCTAATGCAGCTAACAAGGAGAGCGCAGTCAGAGTGATGTAAAGAGCGAGGCTGCTGGTTGGTTTATGAAAGCTATATTCTCATCTATAATCAAATATCTGGATTACACAGCAACACAAAAAAGGATGACAAACATTTTTTTGATACGTCCCAGTGTGCTTCACACTTAATCCTTCCTTTATGGTTTCTTTGTCATTCAGGCATTAAAAGGTACTGATTGAGTCTTTTGACTCCTGTTGTAAACACTTTGATTTGGGCCTGACAAAAGGAGTCCTCCTTTGGCCTTGCAGTGAAGAAAAAGGTAATTCAGAGCTTTTGGAAAAAGTAAATTGTTCAATTTAGAAGAGGCAGAGCTGAGATGTCTTTCTATCTACATACAACTGTAAAAATCTTCATTGCTAGAATTGATTTTTCGCAAACACAATACAGATGATCTCAGCAGGGCTGAAGTGTATGTTATAGGCTCCGAATGTTAAGCAGTATCACAAAGAAACACTCAGGGAACATGCTGTTATATGCAATTTAATCATGCACAGACCACAGATTCGCTGTGTTCCATGAAAGGCAGGAGTGTCTGAGCGTGCATGTGTGTGTCAAGTCAGAAAGAGCGAAAATTAGGGAGTGACAGGAAGGAGAAAAAAAAGAACTCAATAGCGAGGAGGCTAGCAGTCTGTAAGAAGCTTTTATTGAACACTAAGAAGGGGGTATAGAATGATGAACACCCAGCCTGCTCTTTTCACATCGAGGAAATTGCATTTGGGAATATTGAGCTTGCTGCTATGATGAAGTACACGGCCCCTCCTCCACACAAGCACGCAAACGCGCACATTTTTTTTTTTTATGGGGGCATGCATTAGCAATACAGAAAATATCATATTTACAGACTCAAGGATGCACGCACACATCTCACACACACACAGGATCTCATTTAGTCTGTGTGCAAGGGTTGGATGAGGAGTCCTTACTATTGAAAGAGCGGAAATGAGAATCGGTGCAAACAGGGTGAAAGAGAGAGAGAAGAAAGGAGGGAAAACAAGTGAACAGGAAGTAGCAGAGAAAAAGAAACAGAATACAGGAACGAGCAATAAAAGGGTAAATGATAAAGGAGAAGAATGTGCATGTAAACTAGAGGAAGACGTACTACGGCGAGTTATTTTACATGCTGTTGCTGATGCTGCTGCTGCTGCTGCTGTTCACACATCAGGATTTTATTTCAGGAAAAAAAAAATGATTCTCATCAGTTTTGAATAGTTGGAGTCAACAGGTTCTGTACTAATGGCAAGCAGACAGACCATTAATCTGGGCTGCTGACTTCATCAAAATGCATGATGAATGACAAGTTAAGCAGCTACCACATTAGTGAAGAAGAGCGTGGCTGCATTGTGTGGGGCCGTGGATTCCTCCGGGTGGGTGCATTAGGATGTAAAAATGAGGGATCATTTTTGGGAAATAAAGACTTTTTTTTTAAGTATACCTAAAGCCAGAAGTTCATCCCTGTGGAGAGTGCAGGACTTTTTAATATATTATGTATAAAGTGTAGAGTTTATGATGGATTATGATGATGGACACATTTTGACGCTCAAAAGTGTTTTTGTTTACGTAAACGCAACAATGACAGTGATAAAAGATACAAAGACAGCTGTTAGTTACGCACCGTACTGTACACGCTTGTCTCGCACTTACTCCTATACACAGAGCAACAAAGGCAGACAGCAAAATAAAATACAATCAGTGCATCACACACATTCAAATACCCATGCTCGCACACGCATACACACACACACGCTCACCCGAGCACACACGGGTCATGGAGAAGTGGCTGTCACTGTGATTGGTTCCTGCTGCCTAGGGCGAACCCACAATAGCCAATTATCTGTCATTATACACCACAGCAGCTCTGGCGGTCTGGATGCCTCAGCATGTGTCTGTGTGTGCATGATGTGTGTGCGTACGTGTGTGTGTGTCATAGTGGGAGAGATTGGCAAATTGCTAGTTATACATTTCAGCTCGCTGAAAGAAGAGAAAGGAAATGTAGAAGAGGAGGAGGAGGAGGAGGAGGGCGGAGGGGTGGGGGTGGGGGGGTTGCGCGGGGGTGAGAGGGGAGAGTTTGAGGAGGCCTGGCAGGAATATGCAGAGTGAATATAAAAGGAAAACAAAAGAGAGATTGATGATTATATTTGACGGTCGTAGAGAAGATGGGGGTCACGAGGAGCCGCGGACCTCCACTGAGCTGCGTACTGATGACAGATGTCTGGTGACCAAGACGTGGCTGATGCAGCATAGATCGAGCTGACTGACGAGTGCTTCATCATTTATGAGCAGTGTGTGGCCGCGCCGCGACCAGTGTGTGGCCTGATTTTGAAACATTACATGACATCGTCTGGCATGACAGTATCACTTTGCATTTTTATCTCTGACAACAGACAGCAGGGCCCCATACACTGCAAATTTCAATTCAGAGCAGCGGGTCGCTTTTAACGACTGGGCAATTGGTTCATATTAACAAGGCAGGTGGTGGAGAGGTGAACTCATTCTCTCATAATATGGGTTTGCGTGTGTTGACTGCATTTACTTTATGATATGGGTTATGGTTAGTTAGAAAGTCTTCCAGCCGTAATGGATGCTAACCTGACCACGGTGATGGCAGAAGGGTTCCATGACAATTTGAGGTAGAAACTGAACCTTTTTTTTTTCTCAGTCAAAGTTATAGAATTCATTCGTTTTTGCCAGGCAGAGTTAGTGGATAATGACTAAAGAGGGAGCAGTGATGGCAGCAATTCATCACATCAAACAATGCCTTGATTTAATAATTCTGTTTAAAGTCCACCCCAGTCCAATCCCTGCAAACTCAGAATGTCTGGATTTCATAAACTTGGCGATTCAAAGTACAATCAGAAATGAAAAAAAAAAATAAAAAAAGGATGAGACATATCCACCCATTTTAAATTGCCTATGCTGTGTCATTTAGAAAAAAATGATTTAATGTAAAAAAGAGACAACTTATACTGATCATTTGTCCAGGTTTTGAATGATCTATGAATTTTGTTGCAACCATGATACGATGTAGATAAAAGGGGTTTCACATGTGCGGCTGAAAGCATCTGAAAGTTCAAAAGAAATAACAGCAATAATCTATGAAAGAACCAGTGTCCCTGAATATAAGACACACACCTCTCGGTTTCTTTTAAACAATTTTCTACTGAAAAATAGTTTAGTTGAAGGCATTGATGGTAAATTATCCAAAGCAGTGTTTCCCTAACTAAGAGTGGGGAAAAAGTGAAAATGACTTATTGATCTGCTTTCAGTGGGTTTACATAAGGAAGAGCTTTTTTTTTTCTTTCCTGCTCTTGCCTGTTCAGCTCAGATTCTGCGTTCGTCCCAGGAAAGACACACAGGACACACACACAGGACATGAGCATGAAAAGCCGCTATAAAATTCAAAGTGCAATTTTTCATTTCTGTGAACATCACAAACAAAATGTCATTTACTTTCATTATACTGGAGTGGTGACAGAAGTTCCAGGAGAGGAAAGTGTTGAGAAACCCCAAATCCTCAGCACATAAAACTGAGAGTATGTGGTTATTTAATAGATCCCAGTAGTGGTAAGTGATAAAATATGTTTACTGCTATTTGGGTGAACGGTACCTCTACTACATAAAAGAGGTTACACAGTAGATAACATCTTCCCATATAGATGTTAGATGTACTTAATGACTACTTAAACCTCCTTATCTCCTCTGGAACATAAAGGTCACAGCGAGCTCCCTTCATTGCTCTGCATCCTTGAAAAAACGTTGAGACTCAGTCCAAATAAAGTCCATCTTAACTGGTTTATCTGTATGAATTCGCACGTTTAATCCTTATTTTTGGTTTGTTTTAAAGTGGTTTCAGTCTCAGCAGAACTTTTGGGATGTGATCTGCCTCCATTCAGAGCACATCTTTAGGCCATCACGTTCTTCTCTGCCTTGTTTCAGTGGTGAAGTACTGCTAATATTAAGTTTGGATAGGATGGACAAAAATAGTTTGAGAACTACTGTGCCCAGACTTTTGGCATGATAAACAATATTATTAGCATGTTAGCATGCCAAGGTTAAGCCTTACAGTGCTACTAACTTGGCTGTATAGCCTCTTTTTTTTTCTTTTTAAGCTACCTCAGACTCTTGAGGTTTGCAGACACTTAAGGTTGTTGGTAAAATTTTCCATTAAGTCTCTCTGTGTTTTACCGTCCTTGTAGATGAAGGTAGAGACATACTTATTGCTGGACACTTATCAAGTCTGCAGATCCTCCTCATATTCTGTGAGAAGCAGGAAATCCCACCGTGCAGTGCATGATGAATGCACCATGGCGACTTGACAGACCACTCACCTTATCCGATTTACATAATCATGACTCAACCTCTTCTTTATGCAAATGAGTCTGTCCAGCCTGATGCACCAGACTTGCAAAAAAAAAAAAATCAGATCAAACCATCAAACTTACTACACTGCCTGTTTCTCACCTAAAATGTTTTCAGAAACATAGCGCCCTGTTTAGCTATAAACAGAGACCTGTTTGTGACCTGCTGCCAGGCTCCAAACAGGCCAGCTTAAAGTGAACATCTCCCATGGTGTATAATGACATCTCCCAACTCGCAACTACATTCAGATGCATCTCCACCAGATTCTGTGTGGCTGTATCATAATGCTGTCTAAAAGGGAAGTTTTTAAGGAGGTGATAATGTTAGAAATCTGTTGACGGGGAAAAATGTCAAGATTATCAATTTTATGGATCAGCTTCTGTATATACGACAAAAAAAATGAAGCTCGGTTTTACACCCCATTGTAGCTCTCTCTGTTGGTCATTTAATAGCAAATGGAAATTCCTGCACATTAGCCTATAAAGTATTTTATGACTCAAACATAAAATCTCTGTAGCTTTCAGTTCCTGCCATTTAGCTCAATAATTGATTACTGAAAGCTGTTGAGAGCTCCTTTGTGTCCCTATTGAACTATCTTCCCTTTTAAACTTGAATACTGTTCAGTCATGACGCATGAACCAAAGTCATTGCACCACACAATTCAGAATAAATCCATCTTACTGTACAGTCTTAATACACATCCAGTGTGTTTATGAAGTATAACACTGATCTGTCTCTGCCTGTTTTACAGCTATGCTTCCATAATCCCCATCCTAATCCACTGCCTCTATGTGTGAGTCTGTGCATGTGTGTGTTTGTGTTAGTTGTCCCTTTATGTCTGTGTATGTGAAGCATGGTATTTAAGCTTCTGGCTCTCAGAGGGCCTCTCTTTCCCACGCCTTCCACACTATATGTAATACCGTAGATAGCCCTCCAGTCATCCACTCCTCTCCATCGAACCACTCAACACAATGGCCTGCCTGGACAGAATCACTCTGCACTACGCTGTCAATATCTCCATTACCATTTCAGTCAGCAGAATAAACACAGCGAAAATTGAATGGTTATGGGTAATATTACCTTTAAATGAGCTGATGAAATGGGTGCAGGAGTGATAGCAGAGAAGGTCACGAGTGGCTGAGATGGAGAGGGGTGATTATGTCAGGTAAAGGATAAAAGAGCAGAACGAGCAATCAAAGTTACAATCCTCGTGATCTTTGTCATATCCGTGTTACAAATGTTTGCATGTTTTTTTTTTGCTTCGTTTTTTTATTCATTACCTTAAGGGTAGCGAAAAAATGGAAAAAAATTGACATTATATGACAAATATGCATGAAAATTCCCTTTTTGACCCAAACACATTTTGTCTTAGTTTTCTTTAGTCTCAGTTATCTAGCTTGGCCTATCAAAGCACATTATTTGTAATGCAGAACCTTTATCTTATAATTAGATTAAATTCAGCCGCTTTTCTTCGTAGAGCTGTGATTTCCAACTCAGGGGTCGGGACCCTAAACATGGTTGCAAAATAAACATGAGGGGGCAGGAGATAATGAAGTGGATCTAACATGAAGACAGGAAAAAAAATCTGCTCTGAGACTGTTTGTTTTTTCACTTTGCTCTAATCATTTTTTCTCATGATTTGCTGGTTCTTTTTTACCTCTTTCGGTCTGTATTTTTCTTTAAAAAAGCAAAACAACAACAAACTGCTCATAACTGGCAGAAAAATGCAATTCATTACACAGTGTAATGGGTAAAATTGAAAACTTTTTTTTTCAAAAACATTATGTGGTCACTAGCTTAGAGGATTGGAAACTACTTTTATGACTCTGATTTTTCAAGTAGTGTAATTTTTCTACCATTATATAAAAACAGACATTAGAGAGAGAGACAGGAGATGAGGTGATAAGATATCCAGTTAAATTCCCCTGCTGAATTTGAACCAATGACAGTGAAATAACATGCTCAGAGGTTTAAACCTGTAGGTCACAAGAGAGCCTCATTGAGTTTGTCTTCAGATGTGGTCACGCAAACAGAGTGTATTCACCTACAAAGGTATGTGATGACAGAAAGAGAGTAAGAAGAAGATCATGTAGAAAATGACGGGTTCTCCAAAGTGTTTAAGAATGGTGCTCGGTGATGAATAGAGAGAGGAGTACGAGGTTGATGAGTGGGACCCTCAGCAATGATAATCCCATTAGCAGCACTGTACTGCATGTTAAGCTCTCCACTAATGACTGATGTGTGTGTATGTGTGCATGTCTGTCACATGTGTAGGCACGAACTCTGTGCGCATGTGTGTGTGTGTGTGTGTGTGTGCATGTGTGTGGTTGAGTCCTGCTTGGACCATCCTAATTATCAGATGTGACTCATGTGAGGGTAATTACAGCATCTGAGACAGGGGGAACAAGGCTACGAGTGACCCAGAAATCTACAGGCTAATGAAGTGATAAGACACACACACACACACACACACACACACACACACACACACACACACACACCCACACTCATATATGGATGCACACTCCCTATGTCTCGCTCTCACCTCACACAGAGAGACAGTGGCAGAGCGGAGGAAAGAAAGAGACAGTCAAAAAGACTGAAGGGGGAACAATGTTGCCCTCAGACTGCATTAGAGAGAGTAGAGAGATTTGGGAGGAGCTGTCAGGAGACGCTCTGTCAGGCAGCTTCAAGCTCAGCCCTCTTCCTAGTATGAACTAATCTGGCTGCTTTCTGTTCTCTGTCATATCTGGCCACAGCTCCACAGCTCCACGGCACCGCGGTCCGCTTCCACGGGCGCGGATTAAGCTTGGCTACCCGAGACTAAATTCTCTATTGAAGAATCATCTAGGTGTAATCCCTGTGTGAAGCCAGCCCTGTATGGTACAGCACGTTATATCTCTCACCACGACTATTACACAAAGCGCACTGTACAGTCTGGAGACACAAGAGACAAGCGGACAGTTTTGCCATGTATGTGGCGGCAAAGCCTCAGGGTTGCTTTAAATTGTTACGTAAATGAGATTGGTTCACTTAAGGTGGTCTCCCAGGAGCTGTCAGCTAATTCTGATGGGATGTTTTTTTCACCTCAGTGATTAAAATATTAAAAATTTTAATACACCCTGTCACATATTTCTTTAATAATCCAGTCTCCTAGTTTTTCATATTTGCATTAACATTTAACATTTGCATTTTCTATTGAATTTTAAGGAAACAAGAGAGCAGAGATATATTTTGTTTCAGTCTTCATTCTTGAAATCTGTAGCCTCAAACTAGTTTGATTTTATTAGCTGTGCCTTGACACATTTGACACATGAACATGTTACGACAGAAGATTAACATGATTCACAGATGATGTTAGTGTTGTACAGTCATGTGTGAAAATTACATGTAAAAACACACCCTAAATATATAAGGTGTGTTTTTTACATATATACAGTATATCTCGTATATATCATATACTGTGTATATATACATCTTTGTGGGACTTAACAGCCCACTGTGGTGGAAAAAAAATACAGAGTGTGCATACTTCAGATGGAGACACGGCTTTAAATTCATTCACCCAAAGCGGCCTCAAATCAAGTTTTAAGTGCTATCAGGTGCCAGATTCATTAGCAGTGGGCTAATGTTGTCTGCTATATATACATAAATAATCCACACTTTGAGCTACAGATTTTTATGTTTGAAAAAAAAGACACCGCCGGTATTGAATCAGCTCTGTGTGCCAGCAGATATCTTGAGTGGCTGTTTGAAATGGTATCTGGAGAGAAGAAAGTTGAATTGTTGCATTCCTTCAGACAGCTACAAAAACAACTCAAAAGGGTTCTCAACTTTCGCTACTTACACTGTGGCTTGTGAACCCTCTAAACAAAGCTGCAAGTCATGTCTGAATTGCACAGAGTTCAACCAAAGATAAGTTCTCTCTTCTCAGGTTGTTTCATTTAAAGTTTCAGAAGCCTGAGGATGTAAATCTGCCTGGTGCTTTAAAAAGCAAAGAAAGTAAAGATCTTTCAGGTTTATCTTTCAACCTGTTGTCAGGGTCCTGACCCCCAGGCTGGTAAAAACTCCTTTAGAATGCTGTCAAAAAATAATCAGTGAGCCGAACTTAAGTCTTGCTCTTGAAGCTGCATGATGCTTCAAGCCACAATATTTTACAGTCACTATGCAGAGGGCGTTTCTCTCGCTTGTACCAGTTTGCACAACAGCTCCATTGACGCTGCAATTTAAGTGATAAGTGATACAAAGTGCGACCCACTTATGTCATCGGTCTGGGAGGCAACGCCGGTTATCCTCAGCACTCCCCCTCCGCTCCAGCCACCACAGCATCCCTGTCTCTGTCCCTCCCACACAGACTGAACACGTGTGTGTGTGTGTGTGTGTGTGTGTGTGTGTGTGTGTGTGTGTGAGGCTTACATCATTGACTGCGTGTTTGAGTGAATTGTCTTGATCAAATTCCCAATTACACAGATGAGTGTCTCTTTAGTGCCGAACTATTTGTAGAAATAAACAAACAAACAGACATAAATGTCGAACAAACACACCCACTCATGCACATGAAAACAAAAAAAAAAAACGCACACACACACAGGCCGGAGGCGCCAGGCAATTCATTTCCGATTCCACCCCCTCTCCTTGTCCTCGGCACCCTCATATACCACTCTGGCCTCCCCAACACTCAACACACAGTCACTATAGCAACCTCACACAGAGCAACTAGCTGCCAGAGGGCTAATCATGTCCTTGCAACATCTGTCAGAAAACGGGATTCACACCCTCAAACACTCACACAACTGCTCAGACCCCCAGCAGCACTGGGATCCAGGTGTTTGCGCATCATCACAAACGGGAAAGCACGCATCTCTACACACTTACACACACACACATACCGATAAATGCACACATGTTGAAATAAGGTCAAATATAATTCAGGTTTCTCACCTTTGCTCATGGTTCATCCTGGAACATGAAGTTTAAAAGTGGGAGCTGAAATAGAACAAGATAAGATTTTTCACATGAGTTTGAACTGTTCACACACATCAACCGTACTGATTGATTTTTAGACACCATGTTCTTGGCCAGGAAGAATCATTTGCTTGAAAACCTGTCTTGGATGAGACAGAGAGATAAATGAAGAGATGTCTGTACAAGGATATGCTGGTAAAATGGGCCATTCAAGTCTGCAACAGAAACATGCCTGCTGGCTATGTTGCTTTGCTGCCACCTGTAGGCCAGACCTGGTACTTAACCTCCATAAAGTCTTAGGACACTGACCTCAGAGCATCCAGCCCCATCCAACTTATTAAACTGGGAGAATGGGAACTAGGAAAAAGGAGTAATTGTTGAGTTGTGCAAACTAAGTTATTGCTGCACTAGAAAGTCACAGACCTGCAGCGTTTCACATGCTGTCTGATACAAAATCAATCCCCTGGATAACATCTTCCTTCCATCAGTGCACAGTCTGTGTGACTCCCAGTGAAGCACTCCACTCGCCTCAGTGTATGCTGTGCATCATCTAACGATACTTTCAAAGAGTTTGATGAAATCTATTTTTGTTTTTTGAAGTTTGCTGAGGCTTGCTTTCAAAATGAGTCACACACACACACACACACACACACACACACACACACACACACACACA
>JAQMCX010000043.1:14493201-14519163 GCA_029814765.1 Acanthurus leucopareius | reverse complement strand
ACACACACACACACACACACACACACACACACACACACACACAGACACACACACACACAGACACACACACACACACACAGCCTACGTGCAGCCTCTGCATCTTTTAACAAACTGAAGAGGGGGTGAGCGAATGCTTTATATTTAGAATGGTGACGCTATGCGAACTTCAGCACTAACATGAGAGGAAAGCTCAGCGATGCGTTGGAGAGCTGCATATTCAATAATGTATCAGAGGCAGCGTTTTAAAAACAGCAAGGGATTGCCGCTCTGTCTTGTCCTGTCTGCCGGTCTGTCTCTTTGCATGTCTTTCCTCCAGTTTGTCCACCGCGACGGCAGCAGATTCGCCACTCCTGTGGGGAGCTGATGTTTGGTTAAACTTTCATTCTGTCCACAATGTCTTCACTCGCTCGCACCGTCCCGGAGGATGAGTCTCTCTATGTGCTTTGTTCACACTCTTTCTCAGAGGCAAGATCCCGCCCCTTTCTGTTTCTTTTTCTACTCCTTCTCTTTTTCTTACTCAGTGAACACCAAGCAACATGAATCACACTCAAAATCTGCCTTTTAAATGGAGGGGGGGTTCATGTGTGTGCGCTTGTCCGTTTGTGGATCATCATGATGTTCAGTACTCACCTGTTTCAGTACACGGGTCCACTGTGCTGCTTCATCCTTGAGGAATGAAAGAGTAAGAAATCTCCCCAGAATTCTCCTGCAAAAAAGGAAAGAGGAGATACAGAGAGAAAGCAAGGTGGGGAGGTGGGGTGAGGGGTGAGGGGAGGAAGAGAGGGATTAGGAACAGAGCATTAGCCTTTTTTACAATTCATCACTCTTATAAAGCCAACTCTGGCTTTTAACTAATTTCTTTGTGCTTGCTTTGCACTTGCCTTTGAATTCATGTGTGTGTGTGTTTTTTAGTGTGTGTCCATAATTATGAAACAGTATTTAGATCGATGCTCACAGTTCATGTGCCATGTGCTATGACATAAACACAATTAATGTGCAATAATTGTTCCAAAAGCAGGAGAGGTCAAATGGACAGCCAGAGCTCAACTCCTTCACCGGGCGCTTTTAAGGCTTTTACAGGGCTTTCATGCTAGCTACTTACAAGCCGTGCAGGCTGAGAGGGGGATGAGGGGCTAGAAAGCCAGAGTGGGAAAAGCCTACAGCACCTCAGTATGATAAGTACACACTCTGACAGATCAAAGAGGTTGCATTAGGACACATGTGTGAATACTGGCATAGAGGTGTTTGAAACGTAAGCAAAGAGAGAGGATATACACATGCATCTCTGCACAGACACACACACACACACACATCCAGATGTTACTCCTCATTTGTGACTGCAACGACCCTCTGCTGTTCTCCAGTTTTTTTTTTCTTTTTCTTTTTGTCATCTAAGGAGTGCAGTGGAGTGAAAAAAAATCATAGGAAAACAGGAATCACAGTGCTGGTGGAGTGAAATCAGGATGGGTCTCATGGGCAGTTGCATAGTTATTTTTGTTGCTAAAATCTGTCCTCTGTTGAACTTTGAGGCCTTTGAAAAATAACCCTGTGCAGTTGTGCTCTAACTCTGTACAGCTGTTTTGAACTTTTTTAATTTATAAAATTAATCAAACTAGTTTTATTTATTTAAATGATATTTCAAAGAGGAAATAACAAGCATAAAAGTACGGCACGGATATTACAGACAATATCAAGATGGATAGAGTGATTGTGTTACCAGCAACTGGAGCAAGGTGTCGTAACAAAGAGTCACCACTAGTCTGTGCTGTTATACCACTCCTGTGTTTGTGCTGCTGACCGACTTACTAAATAAGAGCAGAGACGATGATGGCAGCATACATTAACTGCGGGATCTGATGATGTAAAGATCGAGACTGATTTAATTACAAATGAAAACTAGGGCATATATCATTACTGTTGCATTCAATGACCAGTAAACACCTGTTGTTTAAAGGTCACATTGGTTACATCTCACAGGATGTGATCCAAAGTGCCATTTGAAGAAATCTGTGCTCTAATGATGAGTCTCGAACATGAAATAGATTCTAGCGCTGCGTATACTGTGTGTGCAGTGTGGGAAATGTATGTGCATCACGTGTGAAAAGTAGTTCACACTTTATTTTCAGCTGATGACACATTTCTCCCTGGATTCAACGCCACTTGCACCATGTTTCTTCTGTAATGATCTGACAGCGGCTGGTGAAATCAGTTGGGTGGAGGATTATTATAAGCATCGGTTACCCTCTATTGTGGGCGCCAGTCTTCCCCTCCATCATGTTGTTTTCCTGACGGTGTTTCAGTGCTCCCTGGTTGGAAACCACCTTGTTAGTGAGAATGTGCTTCACCTGTGCTGGCCCAGCAGAAGTAATTAAAGACTCGGCAGCATTGCACGAGAGGGAAGGAGTTTGGAAACTAGATCATTTGGAAAGCTCATGTTGGTGAAAGCAATTTCAGTTTACAGGTCTTGCACAATGAGCTAGGACAAGTTATGTTCATCCTGTTTTCGGTGGACATGGTATTACCGTAGTTTTCTCCCTGATTTTCGTGTGATTCAGTCGCACCCATGGAGAAAGCCCGTCTGCAAACCCTTTTGGGCTCTTTAAATCTTTGCGAGGGTTCCCATGGGAAACCGTTAGAGCAGCCTTTGAATCCCTTTTATGTTGATGACTGAAGTGACTATTGAGTGAGAGACACAATGTTGATGGCAATATGAAGGCAATTCAACCCTCGCTCTGTGTGGACATCACCTTACAGGTTTTTTTTTTTTTTTTGACAGTGGCAGAAATGATTCATGGGCAAAGCTGCTTATTATTTAGGTCACTAAAGTGCTTTCACATACCCTTTTCACTCCATGAACCAAACTATTTCTGCACTGACCCGCACAGCGGTGGCCCAGATAATTTTTTGATGTCTAACCCTAACCAGGGCAGCTGGGTGGAACTCAGTTTACTTTGGTTTGGCTTCACTCAGCATGTGTGAAACACTCTTCTTAGGTTTCTGTCAACTGGACTCAACATCAAGGCAAGTGGGTAAGCAGGGTGAGCAGAATGGGCATCAGAGTGGAGTCAGATGGCCAACTCTTACGCCCTATTTTTAAATGTAGTGCCACAGTAGGACAATGCATAACACTGACATGGTCACCCACAAATTACAACCACTTGAGGCAGCCCTCAAAATGCACTGTGCCTTTTCTTTATGCAGTGGCAGTTAAGTGGGAGATGTTTTAAAAATCAAATGCTCATCAGTTGTGTTAATTTTCAGAACATAAAATATATTTCATTAGCAAATTCAACTTTGTAAACATGTTTACTCTTTCGAGGTGTATATGAAGCGCTGATCAAAGTTTGCCCAAAATGTTGAGGAGGTTGTTACAGGTCAAGTTGGCAACAGGGACCCACAGAGCTGCATGCCACAGATACACGTAAACAACTTGAACTTGTTTACAACTTATGTATGCATGTGCATCTGGTGTTTAAAGGTTTACACAAATGGACGGGCATCTAATCTGCCTCGCAAGGATGATGAGGCATTTTGAGATGATACATGCTGCACAAATGCCTGCGTTAACTTGAGCGAGCCTTCAAAAGTGACTCGCTGCTCTTGAACCTCTTGAGACAGACAAAAGGCCTGCAGTTGAGGGTGGATTAGTGAACACCAGCTATGGCCTTTGTGTACTCATCCAACAACCTGTACATGAGACAGCCAGATAGCAGGGAGACAGAGGAGAGACACACACAGAAAAGAAACTTAAGTCACACTTTAATCCTAAACTACACAAAAAATTAGCTCCTCTTAAAACCTAAAGTAGGATAAGTACAGCTAAATCTGGCGTTTTGAGTCAAGTCAGATTACAATGCTCCAGTGTGCCTTCGTGTCTTGATTAAACGTACCGAGTACAACTGAATTTCTTGGGACTTAAACCAAAGAGCAGGTTTTAAGTCTTATGGCACTATTGGCATTCTCATAAGTTCTGAGGTTATATTCAGGTTACAGGGTTGGAATGAAGACCTCCCTTTTGGAACATTCATATATAAACAGACAATATACTTAATAAATAATAAAAAAAAAACCCTTGTGGTATAAAAAAAAATGTTGTATTTCTGTTCCTAGTTTTAGATGCAACACCTGCAACTTAACTCATTTGGTTCAGTCAAAACTATGCAACATCTGCCCTGCATGACGTGGAAGAGAGACAAGTTTGAAAACTAGGTGGTGATTAACTGTAGCATAGACAATAAAGACAGAACTAAATGGAAAGTGAATACTGGAGTTACATTGGTGACAAACACACCTCCAAATGAATGCTGATGTTGTTCTGTGTCTGCTCCATGTGTAAACGATTAAATAGGCAATTCTTTATGAAGATCTCACCATTTCTACCTTTTTCAGGGATAATTTGTCAATCCTTTGTTACCAGCTTGTTGCATTGCCTCAAAGTACCCCCCGCCCACCCACACACCCACCACCACCACACACAAAGAAAATGCAGATTTAAATGCACGCCCATGTTTTCAAATGTTGGAACAACTTTACAAGAGCACTCCAGTGATTTGGTGTTAAATTTTCATAAATTTGCACAACTTGCAGCAGACAGATTGAAAAGAGAGTGGTCAGATTGATGCAGAAGTGGGGAAAGACAGCTTGACTTTTAGCCCTTCATCAAGCAAGCACTGTCCCACACTTCCCATAATGCAACTAAATAGCATATTTTTGTTAGACCAAATCCGACTTAACGCCTACCACCTTCAAACTCAAAAAATGCAGTTTGTCCCCCAACTTTTACCCAAAAACTCTCACAATCCGGGGTAATTTAACCTTGAATTTACTTCTATCACTTTTTTCTCAGATTTGATGAGATTTAAATGCTGCATTTAAGTGTTTCAGGTTAAGTTGTACTCAAGACTAATAGACTGATATTCATGTGCCAAATAGTTTGCATGTCCTTAAGTTTCAAGGGCTTTAGGTAAATGACATTGACAATTGTAGTAATTATCTGTTCTGTTTTGCCTCTTGAGAAGCCAAACCACTTCAAACTGCTGATGCCACTCCAGACTACAGTGAGAAAAGGGTCAAAATTTAAGGAAGAATTTCTCCTCATGTTGGCTGGTAGGAAGAGAGTCGCAGCAGAGCGTGGCTGTGAGCGGTCTACAACACAGCAAATTCGAAACGGGAAGGGCACTGACATCCCTGCTGTGAAACGATGTCATGTCTTTGTGAAATAATCCTGCAGTTTCAAATTCTATTAAACACCACAATGACAAGAAAATCACAATGACTGTTCTCCTGAGCAGCAGATGCTATTGTGCGCTTGGGGTGGCCCTGTAGTCATGGATATATGGTGACAATTCTGAATTATCATTTGGTAGGTGCAACAAATTACTCAGTGGTGTCCTACTTTTAAAGACATATTAGACGCTACTGTGCTCGGGGCCAAGAGAACGAGTGACTGAGAGAGCGAAAGGAGTGAAAGAAAGTGTCTACAACACGGAGGGGAAACAAGAAAAATGAACCAGTGTTATGTGGCGAAGAAAAGAGGGGGAGATAAGGAGAATTATAGCAAATGAGAAAGGCAAATGAGGTATAAGAGGTAAAAAAGAGCCTTTAAAGTGGAGAAACTCTGACAGAGACTTGCCCTGTTCCGTCTGCTTGGCTCTCACCTTTAAGAAGCAAAATTACACAGTACATCTAATTCTCTCACACAGTTAACATCAGATTGTCTCAGTGCTGAGGCTCTAATTCTCTCACCGGCAAAGACAATGTGTGCGGCTTTTCTCACTAAGAACCTGCAAAGTTCTGGATAAGAAACACCTGACATCTTTCTCTCCAAGGCAAGCGAGGCGAGGCGTTAATTTAGGCAGAATAAATAGCTAAAGGCGGCAGAATGTCACCGAGGTGGCGTTGGGTGAGACCAGCGTGACCTGACACCTGCTTATTTCTTACGTTTGACGAGGTCACAAATGTTAGGCTGATATTGGAATCCCATGAGTGCGGGGATGGGAATACTGGAGCGGAATTAGAATGGCCACAGAATGAATGTAACGGGTTTCCTAATGAAGCCTTTCAGTCCCTTTGCCAAAGTGACCCATTTTCTCTTTCTCTTTTTCTCCCCACCCCCCACCCCCCTTGCTGATATAGCTGCCCCAAATTCTTCACAGGGAAGAATATGCATAAATTTAATTAAAATGGCTAAAATTATTGGAATACATTCCTATATTCCTCCAAACCATTAGTCCTTGGGTTTGCACGGACTCCAGCGGGTAAAGAGGCTGACGGGGTCACTCTTCATTCTTTGGAGAAAATGTCACCATGAGGATGGTAAATTACATAAACACAAATGAACTTTCACTTTAAAGGACAAGATGGGATTGAAAAGATGTTTTAACTGTGTATGTGTGTGTATAAATGTATGTGTGCGTGGTATTGCGACAATTATTAATTTTTTTTTTTTTTTTTTAAAGTGCCAATCCTCTATAAATTTTTAACGAAAAATGATTTCCTGGTGGCTTTTCTGCGAAACTGTTAGACAATTAGTTTTGCTCTTTTTTCCCCCATTTTGCTTCAAATACAGTTTGAAATAGTTTCTTAATGCTCACGAACCTCTTTGATTTGATTGTTCTGACACAATGGCACTGTTTTAGATTAAATTAAAAGGAATCAGGAGGGTTTATGAATTAAATGTGTGGGGACTGGTCCAAATTGCATATCCTTGCAAGATAGCAGGGGATTTTGTTAAATATCTTGCAATTACAAAATTCCCTGGAGCGACTGATTATACAGCACTCAGACACCCACTATTAATGTACAAGGGTTGTTAGCTGAACACTAGATGATTTGTTCACATGGTTGGAAGAGGCTGAGTTTTTCAAGAGGCGCTTTTCAATGTAAGTGATGATCTTATATCTGATAGAACTCAATGGGAGAGCTCTGGCTAATCTTAACTTATTAATGGCATCACATCTCATTCAGGTGTCACTTGACGCTATTCTCTCTTCAAATGTCTTTCTTTCATAAAAATGAATTTTCTTCACCAGTGTTAGGCAGTAACACATTACTTCATAAAAAGTTACAAAAATAAGATGATTAAATGATTGTTACTGGACTGTGATTTTAAAAATAAGTAAAACTGTGTTTTTTGATGCCTCTGTAGCATAAATATCAGTAATTTAATTATTGTTACCCTAATTTTATGAACAAACCTGGTGGCTGACACAACACTGCCTTCAAAACAGTCAATGTCAATTGTCAACGTAAGTAAGACCCAAATTTGACAGGCATGGCCTTTCCTCTCGAAGCAACTTCATCCTAAGAGAATCAGCAGGTCAGTGGGTAAATCTCTCAACCTTCGGGAAACATGGATGGCAGATAGCTGTGTGTTTTGCTCCTTTTTTATAGGGGGTGGGACACATTTGGGTAGCAAAGTCCTGATTCGCAGACTACACATCTGGACCATTCATGTACTTTTTGAAGGAGAGTGCACCTATCAAGTTCAGTAAAGGGTAGAGCCTGTCTGAGCTAGAAAATGATGAAGTGCCCTCTTTGGTGGCCCAGTATGCAAAAAGACAGGATAAAGTGCCCTTAAAATGATAAAAAAAAACACACTCTCTCTGAAAACAGTGCACAAGAGCATTTAGCTGGTGCCCTTTGTATTTTTCTCTGCTCTTAGACAGCCTGAGTCTGCCTCTAACTTAACACAGTAACGCCATTGATTTGAACGTCAGCTTTTTTTGGACATCTTAAGAGGGGTTTTACGGACGTTTCGTGTATTTTGCGCTCTCTGCATTCAGTTGACAGACTGGTTAGCTTGGAACAGTAGCTGGCAGTGTGGGGAGGTGGTTAGTGTTAAGCAAATATAAGTTAGGCAAACTAGTTTTACAGAAAGCCTTGTTCACAAAGTTGTGTGTTTTTAGCTTGCTTGCTAACATTAGCCAGTGTAAAGCCTACATTGGGCCAAGGAGAAGGGGGGGATCTAACGCCTGTGTCAGAAGGGTGTGATAGACAACACACTGTCACATTTAACACAGCTATTGTGTTTCTTTCACACACTTGACTTCTCTGACAAAAATAACATATAACATAGAGCGTCGAGCTGAGTAGCCATGTTACCTCACCCAACCCCAAACTTCCGTATCCTGAATATGACCTTTTCTCATGAGGTCACCTTAGTTGTGGGCTAACATTAAGCTAGCTGTTGAGTAAATGTTTCATTTTCTCTTTCTCAGTGACTTTATTTCAGAGAATGTGACGTTTGGCTTTTGTACGTATGTCTACGGGGGCTTTTGAAATTGTATTACGACAATTACTTCTAATTAGTTTCATGTTTGAGTTTTAAGTAAGGTGATTACATTTTTAATGAGTCATATGAGGGAATTGATTCCATTTTTTAGGTCATTTCCCATCACAGCCTCTCCTAACATAGAATATGATAGAAACTATTTTACATTTGTCTCTGAGGTAATTCAACTGTGTGACATTTTTCTCCTGTAAGCTGTTGGTTTTTCTGCACTGAGGGTATTCTCTCCTAACATCAGGTAGGAGGAGCAGATTTCTCCTGTCAATGCTCCTGCGGCTGTATGAACACATGTGTCTGTGTGTGTGTGTGTGTGTGTGTGCGTGCACATGTGTTTGCTTGTTCCCAAGTCTCTGCTGTCATACTGTTGGTGAAAAACGAGGTGCATATAAGTCATCCAGTGAGTGGTAGTCACTAATAGGATAGAAGCTGCTCCACAGGAATGAGCTATGGCCTTATTACCCGCCTCACTTCCTTGCAGCCGGTGTCCTCCCGTAAAAAGCACAACAACACTGGTCCTGTCCTCTCCCCTACACATGCCCCATCCATCCATCCATCTATCCATCCATCCATCCATCCATCCTTGTGCTTCCTCCTCTTCTTGGGACCCACCTACCAACCCAACCTTTTTAATTCCCCTCCCTCCTTTCCTCCACACTTCTCTGTATCTTATTCATTCCTTTGCTCTACACCTCCATCGCCTTCCACTTCCTCCTTTCTTTGCCACTTTTTTCTCTCCTCACCTCAAGCACCTGATTTCTACCCTGCATTAAAATAGCCTCTTCCGCACCTCTTTCCTTCACACAGCACTTACCTGATTTACTCAGATCTCTGCTTTCCCCATATCTCCCCCTCCTCCTTCTCCTGCCTCAATCCTGCCTTAACCTGACCCATCCCTCTCCTTTCCTTTCCTCCCCACACTCGTCTAAACTTTCATCATATGCCTCTCCGCTTGATCTATTAATCTCTCTCTGTTCTCACTCGCTCCTCCTTATCCCCTTGGCTCCTTTCCTCCCTTGCTCCCTCCCTGCCTCCCTCCCTTCTTCTCACCCTATTTTTCCACCTCTCCCAGTGTTAACACCTGCTGCTGAGTCTGTCTAGACTGGTAATGAAATGAGGATAGAGGGAGGAGGTGGATGAGAGACAACACAAGTAGGGTATGGATAGGAGGATAAGAGGAAAAGAGAAATGCAAGAAAAAGAGTGGGAGTGAAGCGAGAAGAAGGGATTTTTTTCAAGAAAAGATATAGTGAGTGAAAAGGAGAGTCAAGTAGATGACATTAAAGAGTGTAGAAATACTGTAAAAGAGCTCTTGACCTAAGAAGGAGTTGTCCAATTGTAGAAGAAAAGAAATTCCGCCACTCTTCCCTGGTTCCTTTTCAGTCGTCGGTTTAATTTTCTTTGCTCTAAATTGTTTGGCATCTGCCGCAGAACACAACAAGCAATCATTTTCTGCGATTAACTGCTTCACACCTGCTGAACACCCCTGTCCACTCATCTGTCATTTCATTTTTTTGAATTGAGTGGTGATAAACCTGCCCGGTTCACACTTTCTATCACAGCAAAGGAACGTGATCCAACGGGACTTCGTCCATTTCTCCCTAATGAACGACATCATGAATGAATTTCGTGGCATCAGTCCTGTCATATTGTGTTTATGGATGATATGAGAGGAAGAGGGAAGCAGGAAGAAATGAAGGGCTAAATCACGCAATGATAGAAATGAAGACAAACAGAGGTTATATTACATCTTTATATGATAGCTACGCACACATAGTGTTGTCTGATGGTCTGTTTGTGTGGTTAGGAGTGCCATGTGTGTGTGTGCTTGACAGGAGGTGGTGTCCTATCTGTCAGTAACAGGATGTGATAATTAACCTTTCTCCTGCTGAGCGGAGCCACTAAAGCTACGGCTTTAAACAAGTTTTTATCACGAACACAACACATTACACATTTGTAGTTGCTTCGAGCTGTTGCACACATAAAATGACATTGCGCACTGGAACAGTTCATGCAGGGGTTATTCTGCTCCATCATTTTTTAATATATTTGTATATTTATATGGTTAGCCAGTGCATATAAATGAACTGAATTGCCCCCCAAAGCTTCATCAGATGGTATCAAGATTCATGATTTGTATATTTTTCACAATTTCCTCTCTTTTACAGGGAAAAACTGACCTTTCTGGGATGACTGACGGCTGCACCTTTTTAAATATAAACACACATGCATGGACTAAAAATCATGCTTACTGTACAAAATGTGGCAGATGAATAGTTCATCATCATAAAAGTAAGGGAACTTAAAAATAATATACCTCAAGACAAAGTTCTACACTCTAAATTGTACGTAAAGGTCCACTGTGAGGGATTTAGTGGCATCTAGGTAAATTGAAGATTGCACCTGAGTTAAAATTCCTCCACTCATTCTTCATTTTCAAACATGAATGAAAATATAGAAAGAAGAATAACATAAGAGGCCCTCTTTTGAGTAAGTGTTTGGCTTGTCCATTCTGGGCTACTGTAGAAACATGGTGGTGTTACATGACAGACTCCTTGGAACAGGACCTGCTCCCTCCGAAAAGGGCCCATTAAGGTATGAAAAACACAACTACTGTTATTTTTTGGAGATTATTTACTGGTAAAATCATAATTCTGAATGTAATATTCCATTACTACTATGTCAACAAATAGAAATCCGACATACTGAATCTTGAAGGTAAATAACAGAATATTAGCAACAAAATCTACTCAGACCTTCAATAATGCAGAATGTCCGTGTCAATCTGTGTACCATGTTTTTTATACATTACTTTAATGTTGCAGATGATCAAGATTAAGCTCATTTTAACTGGATAGTTAGTTAATAAACAACACAGGTTTTCAAACTGTAGGGAGGCACAGGAGGGCTGTAGCAGTGTCTTATGGAGGCAGTTATTGTCCCTTAAATAATAATATTATCTGTATCTGTTTGCTTGGGAGCCTCTTAACTGTAAGTACAATACTTCATTAAGTCTCTTCCACCACTGCTTGCAAAGATGCAAGCACAAAGAAAAAAAAAACAAAAAACTTAAGAGTCTCAAGTGAGGGCCAATGTGGCAGATGGGCCAGCAGTAGAGTAACATATGACTTTGTGCCCCCGAGTGAGTCTCCAGTAGCAGCGGGCCGGCCAAACCTTAGCCACTAATGAGGCTCTACACACAGTCCCAACAGAGCCCACTCCAAACACTGAGAACCAGACACACACAAGCAGGGAGACAGAAACGAAGATGTAGACACATGCCCTCATACACACACACACACACACACACACACACACAAATGTTCAAATGTGACGCACAACCTTGGGCACCAAAGCAAACAAACAGCAAAGGGCACACTATCATGGCATCTGTGTTTTGTAAAAACCTTGTAGCAGCAATTATGGTGCTTTTTAAGTCTTAACTTCTTTGGAGGATTGGCATCCTTTTCTACTTGTCCTCAGTTCTGAAGAAGGTGTGGGTGCCTTGGACAAAATTCAGCAATAATTACAGTATCATAGTGTTTTCTTAATATTAGTGTGGCACTATTTCATATTTCAAACAGAGAGTATAAAGTTTAACAACTCTTTGAGCCAAACTGTTTTTATAATTGTTCATCTATTAAAAAAAAATCTCTTGAGGTCCTTTTATATAAGTCCCTTCAAATGGTTCTGATGGAAAAAGGTTTTGTTTGTAGAAAAATGAGACAGCACTGTGGGTTGCTGTCTATACTTTTTTTTAAGGTTTTTTTAACGTGTCTCTGGGTCTGGGAGTGAAAAAAGACAGAAATTTTTACGTTACCCAGAATTCAAGTAGACTAAAGGTGTTTTTACACATTCTAATAGATGAAGCCTCTGCTTAAGTTAAAGTTGGGTGGAGCTTTGCTGGGGAACCATGTGAGGTCATAAAACTACACACACCAATGAAAATCATCTGCGTGCAAATTGTTCAGCTGCAGATGCAACACAACTACCAGAGTGTAAGTGACCTGTCAATCAAGTGCTGTTAGTCCAGAGAGGTGATCAGGTGATCTGATCAGACACACGGAGTGGAGATACCTGTGAGGTTGTGTCACTGTGGTGCATCACGGACTCATCAATAACTGAATTTAAAATGATTAATACTAAAGAGAGTCCATGCGGGGGATGGGTTATGATGGATGGACGAGTTAAACAATGGACCTTCACCCAGGAGATCATTCCCTTTGTCCTGTTTGAAACCGAGAGTAAATGCTGAAATATTTCAACTTACACATGCAAATTAAGCTACGAAAGATTCTTAATTCTCAGCACGATGAAACCTCACTGAACCTGCACAATTAATTAACTTATTTTATAATTTATGTTAGTCGCTTACGTAACTAAGACACTTATTGTAACCCACGTCATTATCTTTTCTTTAACCCAAACAAGCAGTTTTGTTGCATTTACCTAAAATAATTGCAATTGTTGACCTTTTAAAAACAGAGGTCAGGTACTCCGGTCCCTAATACCCTCCCACAATCATATTTCAACCTACAAATGACCCAACTAACTAAATTATTGGTTGAAGTATGATGATATAATTTGTTTATTTGTTTATCATTTGTTTTTTATTTCGATTTGTCAGTTAATGGGCTCGATTTATTATGGGAGTGTGTGGCCTTTCAAATTTGAGTTAATATATAACTTTCTTACACTTAAAATTGCACAGTGAGCTACAATATTATTATTATTATTGTTTTTCCTTTTTTTTCAAATAATGATAATATAAAAAAAACAATGCGCAGTGATCTTAAATGACAGTTTTGCATTTGATTGATGAATCACAGGGGCACAACAGGGGTTTCAACTTTTTTTTCATGGCAACTAAAAACACTGGGCTCTAAAATGAAACCATTTATGACAACAAGACATTTGAAGATGAAAGGTTTGGTGGTTTGCTCACGCTCACACTGTACACAGCAGTCAGATATTACACACACACACACACACGTATATAGTGTATGCTCAAACACAAGGAGAGGCTTGGTTGTATGGTACTGTAGCACTTTTAATTTTCTTTTTGAAAGTATTGTGAGTCTGCTGATATTATTTCAGAGCATTCCTGGCGGAAAGTAATAAGTTTGAGATATACTAAATTCGAAACCAGTAACCCATAAATAAACAATAACAGTGACCTCTCCTTTTAAAACTTTGTGGCTGTTTTTTTTTTTTTTTCAGCAGACACACTTGGTTAAGAATAACTGCTTGTGACGGGTATATTTATTGGAAAAACACTGGGAAAGAGGATTTAATGTATGTTTTTACTATTTTTGTGGACTGCCTACATTTGCTACACAGCCTTTATGATATATATGACTTAATATAATTTATTAACTAAAGAAGGGATGTAGATATATTACAGATGCTCTATAATCCCTATATTAAGTATCCTATTGGCTGCTGATCCGGTTCTGTGCATTTCTGATCATGGCTTTACCAGGGGAGTGCAGTGGGAGTGCTACCCAGAGTGTCTCTTTGTTATCTTAACACAATGTTATTGTGTTTCAGTGAGCAGGATACCGAGCCAAATAAATTTTGAGGACGCAGATTGTTTCGTGATATGCACACTGTGCCAAGTGCTGATGGCATGCTGTGTTTTATGGGTTGAAAATCAGACGAAGAAAGTACAAGAGGAGGAACACGAAAATGAGAGACTCTCTTACCTTAAGAAGCACTTCAACACGTCAGACTGCAGAGAGAAGGAGCGAAAAAAGAGAAGAGACAAAAGAGAGAGGGAAGAGACAAAAGAGAGAAAAGAGAAAGAGAGAAAAAAAAGAAATTAGATTACTATAAGGTGCAAATTCCAGAACAACAATTTTCCAAGACACTTCACAGGAGAAACGTGAGGTGGAGATTTTAAAGTGCTGGGGGTGAATTTACAGTCCAAAGTGAGGCAGGTTCTGCTGCAGTAAATACCATTTGACAGTTGCAAAAAAAAAAAAAAAAAAAAAATCATGAAAGAGGCTGTCCTCAAATCTGCTTATGAGGGGGATGTTTGAGAGAGAACTTTAAATAAACAGAAAGGAGGAAAAAAAAATCTAGAAATAGCCCTCATGGATTTGCTGAATCTCTGGAACCTGTACAATATTTATTCCTCTCTTCTCTCTCCTCTGTAGCTCCAGACTTTATCAGACCCCAGTGGAGCAGAGCAGTAAGCAGGGAGATAGTGCTGGTTTGTTGGGTGTTGTTCTCTGTCTTCCCATGCCAGCCGCTGACCTGCTGTACTTCACACTGCCACGCTCTCCTGGCTGCAACACACACAGCCTTGGAAAGAGACGATGCGAAAGCGCCTTATGCTGGCCCCACACCAGAGGATAATTGGGCAGATTTTGGGTTCCGATTGGCCCCCTCCTGACAATTGTGAGGGCGTTCCTGATTTCAGGCAAATTTTTAACAGATTTTTGTCCCTAATTTTTCTGTACTTTGAGGGGGTTTCAGGCATTAACTAGCCAAAGCTGCGGTCCTCCATCATGTTCTATTGTCTTGTATTTACGCTCATATTGAGGCTGTCACAAAATCAGTTTTAACTGCATGATGAAAGTGGTCTAAAGAGTTTAAAGATAATGATTAAAGCGCAAAAGATTACCCATGGACATTTTTTTTTAAAAATGTATCAGTCAAAGTCTGTTGTGTGTTTTGTTTATTACAGTTAATTACATTCAAAATACAAGTGTTGGAAAATGGAGTCTATGGTTATAACTTCACAAAAGTGTCAAAAAAAAACTCTTGCACTTTGGGATTTTTTTAAAACTTTTTTATATGACAAGGGACAACCAATGTCAAGGCAATACCCCCTTTCCCAAACACATACACCCCCCAGTGCTGTATCACTGGGTTATGTGTTCAATCATATTGCGGTGATAGCCACCTTTTGATGAGAATGCAGCCAAAGTTCAAAATTTTCTTTTTTAATTCCCGATGCCATATTTTTTGTCAAATCCAGTGCATCACTATGAATCTGTTCCAACAATTCAAACTACAAAGTTTTAAGGCCTTTTTCTTTTACAGACTTCCAGTTTGGCCTTTTGAAACAGCTATAACCGCATCTGATTTCTGGCAACACGTTCACTGTACAGACCTATTCTTACCGAGCATACCCCGACACATGATACAAGAATTCTTGCGTTTCTTAATTAAACAAAGTATAAGCAGATGCTACCTTTAATGCCTTCAGACATATTATAAAGGTTGAGCTCACTTAAAAACAACATGTTCTTGTGACACAAATTGGCTGTAGCTTTCTCTACTTGGTTTCTGAAAAGGTCATCCAAACAGAATCCAGCTACTGTTTTCTTATTTCTTATTTTACTCAGAGAGAGATCTGAATGCACAGTACGTTGGACTGAAGGCTTAAAACTGTGGGTGCAACGTTACAGCCGAGTTTCACAAGATTACTGCATAGCATCCAGAGATTTATCAATGGACAGATTCGGGATATTTAGGAGATAGTCCTTTCCATGTAACCCTACTCTGGTCTCCTGGATGAGGCTGATGTAGAGAAACTGCAGAAAAAACTGTGAAGATCTGGTGAAATGTTTTGTGTGTGACATGAGATTGAGTAGAAAAAGAAATGATCAAGGTGACCTCGCTTCAGCAAAATATCCTCATTGTGAGTGTCCAATACACACTGAGTCTCAGAGATGTCAGAAATACAGGAATACACACACATACAGACATACACACAATAGGTGATAATACAAGTTTTTTTTTTATCTTGCTTAAATTACAAAAGGTCATGAAGACTCTAATATTCTTTTTAATATTCTTTCTTTCTTTCTTTTTTTTTTAAAAAGGCTTTCTGCTGGCACTGTATAAAAAAATGAATTCATTTATTGCTTGAGTGTGCCCATTTCAGCTTGTGCACACTTTATTTGGTATTGGTATTAATATCATGGGACTTAAACACAAAATAGGCTGTTTCATTTCTGCTGCTAGAGGTCTTTTAACTGAAACAATTAAAAAAAGACATAATTTAATGATATTTTGAAGTTGTCTGGGATCATGGGACTTCTCAAACAAAAACTGTCGCTGATAAAAATCTATCTTACTGACTCAGGCAGAAATGTTCATTGGCCAAGATAATGTTTTAAAGTTTAAGCCACACTTGTGGACTCAATATCCTCATTATCTGAAATATCGTCGAGTGTTTCCTGTGTTGGCACTGACAGGCGACCAAATTAAATGCACTGTTTCCTTCAACAAAACTAAAATGTTATGTTTGGAATTCACAACCCAACAAAAAATATAATATTGATCCTGTACTTTTTACACAATTTACTGTGGGGACGCAACATATGACACGTTAATGAAAACATGTAAACACTTCGGTAAAACTGATTTGAAAGTAGTGCTTATAGGAAAAAAAAGTGCTTGAATTGGAGAGGGCAAAAACATTTTTTAAAAAGCGAAAGCAAAACGCAACAAGCCACACATCTTTGTCATCATCACTGTAGAGTTTTTAGTCATCGGAGATACATTCACATCTGCTGCATTTTTGTAATCATCAGCAACTCCGACAATAAGTTGATTGGTCGGTTATTTGCTGCACATCATATTTTTTTATTCAGTAACAATAATTTATTCTCTTCAAAACGATCTCAGATATAACTCATATCACACATGAATAATTAGTCCACTAGTAAAGGCTTAACAAATGTAGATAGGAATCTTGCTTGAGTTGAAACCATTTGAAATACATGACATAGAAAATCACTGCTCAAACAAAGCTGTGTCTGCTCTGGTAAATCCTTTCCACGGTGCTGATGGTAGTTGTGCACTTGTACACCCTGTGTCAAATACTTTGCCTCAAACTCCACAGTGTTAAAGTTGTGCATGACAACTATAACTTGTTAATAACAACCGGCTTAATCTATTGCAGCTGCAAAACTGCTGTAGATACATTAAAACAGCCTTTTCACTGCTCTGTGGTGGAACCACACATGAATAATTAGTCCACATTTATGCACAGTGTCGACAAGCGGTTTTGGAAGTCGACCAGTTGATTATTCTGTGAAACCCCGAGTCATGAGAGTCTTTTAGAATTATTGACATGCTGTCACATAATGAGATTCGTCACGGTAATTGTTTTTTAACATTTTCATACACTCACACATTCATATTTGTGGTGTGTAGTGTGTCTTTCACAAAATGAAAAAGAAGTCTGTAATTAACCTAAAAAAAAACAACATGACACCATATCCATACGCTGAAGAGACAATCTGACACCCATGAATGCACAAAGACATTCAAACTCACACACACACACACACACACACTCACACACACACACAGCGATCAGACTGTTTCATTAGCGAGGAGCAGATAGATTACCCTCCCGAAGGAGACATTGACCAAGCGGCCATTGATCTACTGAGCTAAGCCAATCTGTGTGCGTTTGCGTGTGTGTGTGTGCGTGTGTGGGTGTGTGTGTGTGTGTGTGTGTGTGTGTGTGGAAAGTAGCCTACTGATGGAGTCTTTAAGTTGTTGGAGTAAGCACAGTAAATCTAATCCAGTTGTGTTTAATGGAGAGAGAAAGAAACAGGCTGTTGACATATTCATTAGGTCCAATTACTCTGCCCAATCACTGCCATCTCACTCACTCACCAGAGACAGAGACAGAGACAGATAGAGAGAGAGAGAGAGAGAGAGAGAGAGAGAGAGAGCGCATCAGCACTATTTATGTCTTGGCAAACCACTTGGAGAGGGAGACTGATAGCACTTGAATGATAAATAAAAAACATATTTATTCCACTTACTGAATGACAACATGGTGCATTTAGAGGCATCTAATATCATTTGATCTCATCCGAGCATCGCAGAGTACTGAAGTGTAAATCAATCCCGCTAAAACTGGAATTACTCAATTATACAATTATACAGACTTATTGATGATTCAATAAGGATCGTTGGGCTCAGGGGTTGTAATCATGACTTATGGTGATAAAACGATGACATCGACATATTTCCCATAACAAGCTTGTTGTCAACTATAACAATCATAGACAAAAACAAAAACCTAAAAAAAGGCTGTTTTTGGTGACATGGCATCTGCTATGTGCTGTGCTGTCTGTGTGTGTGTGTCTGTGTGTGTGTGTGTGTGTGTGTGTGTGCTTGAATGATTCCCATCTACATCATGTGTGCATCTTGTAATTAGCTTTCTAGCTTGTTCTCTCACATTAAATGTGAAGGTAATTGGGGCTTTTGGACACTCATTCTCAATCTCTGTCAAAGTGAGTGAGTGAGTGAGTGTGTGTGTGTATTTTTGTGAGTGTGTGTGATGGTGTGTTGTAGTGTCTGTATTCTGGATGATGGCCAAACCATTACTGTGTGCTCAGCCTGCTCTAAAGCAGCTTGTAATTCATTAGCGAGTCCATTTGCAAACGAGTGTTTGAGTGGCCAAACGGCGATGTGTGTGATGATTGTGTTCACATACTCGACACAATGCTCCACTATTGTGTGGTAAAGCACGTTTAAACACAGCAAACTCTCTCCCTAACACACGCAGAATCATGTTGTAATGTTTTTCCAAATGTAAAATATGCTTGCATGCATTTTTTTGTTTGTTCAGCCAGCACAAGAATCTCATGTGGAGATAATGAAGTCAGTCAGTTGTGTCATTAATTACTGTTTTACACCTGCTTGTCTTAGCTAATTAGACATGCTTGCACACATGCATGGGTTTAAACACGTGCTCTATGTAAAACATCACACGCACACACACACACACACACACACACACACACATACACACACACACATACACACGAATGCTTAATACAACCACACGTTTGTGCGCGCAGACAAAAAAAAACCACATATTCGATCACACTTGCCAGCAGACTCACGCACAAACTTCCAGATAACTTTTTTTTTTTTTTTTTTTTACACCGACGATTCAAAAATACATTCTCATTTTCACTTTGAGGGAGGTGAGATGGCGCTGCTAAACACAGCACGGCTAGGGGATCTCTCTCTCTCCTTCTTTCCCTCTTTTGGTCTCACATACAAACATGTCTTCGTACACCTCCGTCTTTCTTTCTCAGTCTGTCATTTTCTCTTCTTTACACTCTTCCTTCCTGCTCGCATACAGTTCCCACTGTCTCTCAGTACACTGTATAGTCTGTTCTGTGCTTCACTCACACCACACACACGCAGACTGTCTCCTGGTCTTTAAACTCTGTCTTAGTGGGTGTGTGTGGTTGTGGTTGTGTGTGTGTCTCTCCTCCCAGCCCATTTTCTCGACAAAGGCCACAGCTGCTGCCGGTTTGCTGAATAAAAGATGACAGAACCGTAATATCAGGAGATTACCAGCTAACGAAACAATGATTTTGTCCAATTTAAATACCGACATCAGTTGCATCACAAGCACTAGGCATGTCAACTGTGATATGATAATGTTTGCGACCAAATGAAAACTGTTTTCATCTGCACAGAGACTCCCTGACTCCGTCGCTCCCCTCCTTTTGTTCTCTCGCTCCCAGTCTCACTCCCTCTCTCTCTCTCTCTCTCTCTCCCTCCTTTCCTCCACACACATATTTGCTCTGGCTCCCTCGCCCTCCCTCTGTCTCTCGCACACATTCGCATGCACGCACGCACACACAGAGCACGTAGAGCATATGGCTATTTCTCTCCTCTTTGAAGGGTTGCTTTGAAGCTATGGCACCCGTATCGATTGGCGCTCAGATGAGCTCGCTTCGCCAGAGCCCTGCGATAATCTGTCGCTTTATTTCAAACAGAGCGCAGGAGAGGGGGGCTTACACACCCATCACTCACTCACACTCTCACAGTCAGTTATGCGCTCATACATGAGGTGCACCGGCGCACACACACACACGAGAACACGCGCGCACGTCTACGCACAAACGGGGATAATGAGATGAGCTTACACGCTGAATCCCGATACTTAAGGCAAGCTGCGCTTCAGAGCTGACAAGTGAGTGCTGAATGTTAAGAGAGTGAGGACATAGCGAGAGAAAGAGACAATAAAGTCTGGCAAAGTGATGAAACTTAAGAGAAAAATTTCCCCCTATGGCTCTACTCTGATTTAAAAAAAAAAAAAATCTGTTCCTCCACAGGCATTATGAAAATCACTCAGTCAGAAATGAATGTTTAAACTGGACCGCAAAAGCTCATGTGCAAAAATGTTAAACTTCCGGGTCAAGGTCACCCTGTTGACCTTTTTTCAACTTTTTCATTTGAACAAAAAAACGCAAAATAAATGGAAGATCTCAATAAGCACGGCCACTGTGGTACCGTGGTTTGCTTTTGCACAGCGGAGATTATTCAAAGAGGGAATTTCAGTTAAATGCCCACAGGAGTGAGACAGAGGGTGAGCCAGGGTGACATGAAATGTTAATGGTCTGCCCAGAGCAGCAGAACCTCATAAAAGACTTGATTTAGAAACTACAGTGGTTTTCAGGAACAATGAACACTGTCACATCACACATAGAGCTGGAAACTCGCGACACACACACACACACACACACACACACGAAGCGACACACGTGCGACTTACCACTCATCCCTTGATTAAATCCTGTGGCTACGCTGCTGAATTGTCACTGAGAATAAACATTTCTGAGTGCGTAATTCATCCACTAAAGAGTATCACTCCTGGACACAAAGCCAAACAACAGGAAGCACACTAGCAGACTCACGTACACACACACGCGCGCACACACACACACACACACACACACACACAAAGATGGTACACAGCTGAGTAAACACATCGTCATATTGTAACACCATCAAAGCCAAATGTTTATAATTACAAACACTCTTTGATATTACTCCTTTCAAGAGATAACCCTAAAACATATTAAACCAAAAGTAAGAAAACTTTATAAGCTTTGGGTTCAAGGCACACACGCACATCTGCACACATCTGCACACATCCACACACATCTGCACACATCCACACACACACTAACACTAGGTTCAACCCCATCTTCTTGATGTAGATACTTGTTCATTCATGATGCTGAAGCAGGGTGATCACGAAGTTGACATTTTGTTTGAGTTTGAGAGGAAATGCAGACACAAACACAAACTGTGCACAGAAACACACAGACCACTCAAACAACCATCACACATACACACACATACACACACACACACACACACACACACACACAAATACACACAGAGCCGCATGTGACCACAAGAGCAAAAGCTGTGCTTTACCTATTTAAAGGTTCTTATAACCATCGAAAAAAATCACTTTAGACCTGCTGAGCTCTTGATTTTTTAAGGTTAGAGTAGTGCTGATAACCTCATACCTGAGAGACAGGATGGATGTCAGGAATAGTTAAGCAAAACTACTTTTGTTTGAAATTAAAGCGGTGAGAGAAATTGTGATTAATAGAAAACAACAAAGTTGACTTTTTTTACAGTCAAACTTTCACCGTCTTACAGGAGACAGATTAACTGGACTGTAATTCACACTATAAACCAAACTGCTGAGTACATGCAAAATGCTGGACAAATTTAGAGCTAATAATAAAGCTGCCAAAGTTCACGATGACCATGAGATTCAACAGCAAATTGTGTAAAGTTATTGAGACGTAAGTGTGTCTTCATTGCAGTAAAAAACAAAAAGCTTGACTCATATTGCTTCTGTATCTCTTAGACTTAGAAAGCAGAGAAAAGCCTCCACTACCACCAAAGAAGTATTTTTTAAAGCACCAAACTCTACCAGCAGAGACACTACGGACTGTTTATACTGCAATTATTACCCTTATCCCCCCCGCCCCAAAAAAGACAAAAAACAAAAAAACAAAACTCTGATTCACTTTTGTGTTTCCATGGCTTTTTGTAACATAAGGATGTATAAAATTCAGGGTACAGCCTTTTAAAAAATCTTTTTAAAATGAAAAAGTAATCATCTCCAGTGTCAGTGTATTTTCTAAAAGTCAGCAGTGTTTTTTGCTGATTGTCCTGTCGACCACAGTAGACACACATTTCTGGCGCACTTGTGGTTTGTTGTCGAGTGTGTATTAATTATGTGGCTTTGTTGAGTAGGTTGTATGTCTGTGTGGCTGAATGGACACCAAACATCACTTCCTGTCAAACTTTTTTACCCTTTATCTGACCTGTGGTTTGCACATTTTTTAATAAAACACATGACTGTTGATTGTGGTGCTAAAACAGCACACCTCATTGTGATCTGCATTTTTCTCTGTTCTGCCCTTCTGTCTCCATAAGTTTCTGCCTTGCATTCACATCCAGCCTACAGTCTGTTAGAGACTCTTACAGGTTCTAACCTCGACAATGAGCCATCAACTCTGCACCTGCTCTAACACCCACAGTCCAGTGTGCACTTTTTTTTACCAAGGATTGTTGTTATTCTTTGATTTTTTTTCTTCTGTGTATTTATTCCATTGTTTTAAATGAGAGAAAATCTTGTGATTTATAAGGCTTTAATGGAGATTTGAATTGTTCTCATTTTAATTTTAATGGCTCATGTCATGACTTTAATCCTGTCAAGGTTAACTATTAAAATTCTAAAGTGTTTTTTTTTTTTTTCTAAACCGTTTCTATCCAATCACAGTTTTCTGTCGGTTAAATGTACGAGGGTTTTGAATAGTTTATTTAAATTTTTTTTGTTTAATTATTTTTCATTTTATTTTAGTTCTAACCTTGGATTTTTTTAGTTTTGTTAAGTAAGTTTTCAGAGTGAGTTTGACGGTTTTTATTAAGTTTAATTTTTTATTTTTAGAAATGTTTTGTTTAAAATATTAATAAATTATTTTTTTCTATTTTCTTACTGCTTGTATTTGTCTTAGTTTCAACTGAGATGAACAATAACAAGCCCAGTACAGGCAGGTATTTCTGAAGGCAAAGTTATTTGTAACAGTGTTAAAAAAAAAAATAGATGAAAGGTTACTCAACACAACATCTGTCACCCACCTGGTTTTATGAACTTTAATGTCTAAGAGCTGTTTAAGTACCACAAAGCTGTTCAAAGTGCAGATCCAAGCGCAGCTGCAAAAAGGTTCAGCTCAAGAGGCTTTCGTCTTTGCTTGCGTGGACTTGCTATATTCACTGTTCAGCAAGAACCCTGCTGTGTGAAGATGGGTGAAATGACACAATGAGAGGTGTGTCGGTAAAAATGTCCTCATTCAGTACAATTTGGTTTCATTATTACAGTGAAATTACATCTGCACTTATGCCAGTTAAAACCAAATGTTAGTGCAACATAGCTGACAGAAGGGTTTTTCATGATTTTAGTGGGCAAGAGTGTGAAACTAACACGAACATGGGTGCACCTATTCCAAATTCAAACAGGTTTGGTGAATGTTTTACAATTAATAGCACTTAGACAAGTAGTGAAAAAAAAGATTTTTAAATGCAACCCTCCCTATTCAGTTAATCATATAAAAAGTCCTCTGACTCAAATTATTGAATTGGATGTGAATCAGGCTGTTGGTATGCGTCATGACGCAGCAGCACTTAACTACAAATTAATTGAATGTAACAATTCAAAAATCTTTTCACCTTCTCATCCGGGTCAGTAATCCATCCGGCCGTGTGAGAATGCAGAGTGTGACACTGCGTCATTTACACACTGCAGGTCAGGGCAGTTTACACACAGCTTAGGCCATTTAAGTAATGATTGGAAAGCAAATTATGCAACCTTAAAACTCTCAGTAGAATTAATTATTTTTTCTCTTCAACAGTAATGTATCATTTGCACTGCTCTTTGCACTAAGTGTGCGTAATTTCATGCTCACTTCTCAACAGTGCCCCAGCAACTTATTTCAGTATATTGGATTGACGTGTTTTTTGCAATTAGAGATTTGAGTTAAATTGTCCACATTTAAATGCATCATCTGGAGTGACCTCAATGCCACCCAAAAACCTTTACACCCTGGTTCTCATTATACCAGGAGAAAAGGCATTATGATATCACTTACATCATTCAAAGCCAATTCAACATCAACAGCCTATGGAGGCTTTCTCGTAGCACCATAAATTCAGTGATTGTAAGCCTGTTCCTTCTGTGGATGTTACAAAATTGAATATATGCTGTGCAACAGAGATTTTAAATGGGATGAGAGGAGCCATTATTGAAGTCTGCTTTGACACATCTTCATATTATTAAATCATTATTATCTATTCCTTCTACTTTGCCACTGTGTCATGCTGTGCCACGTAGGCTTATGTTTACCAAATTACAAAAATGGCCACACCTACACCTACTCTCTAAGCATACACAACTTAGACCTGTGTGTGCATTGCACAGAGACTGATGAAAACAAAGCCCCAGGGCAAGCGTGTGAGTGTATTAATGTGTGTGTGTGCGTGTGTGTGTGTGTGTGTGTGTGTGTGTGTGTAAGAAAAAGGAGGTCTAAAGAGGTTGTGAGAGGGATGTCTGGGTGAGTAAGTTTATTAGCTGAGGTGGGAGGTTTATGTGCATAAGTGCACCTATGAGGGCCTGAAAGAAATGAAAATGTGTGTGTGTGATCATGTTTTAAAGAGAGAGACAGGGGGAGAGTGAAAAGTGTGTACTCATGTGTGTGGTGCATGTGTGTGTGTGTGTATTCATACACTCGTTAGATCGGTATCCAACCATTGCAATCAGCAGTAATCCTGACTCAGCATCAATAATGACCCCATTAGTCACAAACCCCTACAGCTGCACACACATGCACAAACTTAGACCCACACACACACATACAGCCTGCCAGATGGACACTTCCTCTCATTAGTGTGATGTGTGTGCACCTACATGTGATATTTCTAAAAGGCAATGAGTTACACAGAAACAACATGCCACATTAGAACACTCGGTGCATCACATCTCCCTCCATTAATGAAAGCTGATTGGTAAGCTCAGTCATCTTCACACTGCTGCCAATGCAGGTGTTAAGCTGCATTGATTAAAAAAATGTGTCATATGTGTAATTTCAAAACTGTCAATGCAACTGAAATTGGTACATTTTGTTGCTTGTGAATTTGGGAAGAATGATGTTGATGGTAAACATATCTGAGATTGTTGTTTTTGGATTAACATGTAAATCTATTTATTTTTTAATAAATCATAACTCTTGATGCTTGTGTTGTTTTGTTTAAAAAAAACCTATAGCTGTACTGTTGCAGAAAAAAAATGCATATTTAATTATGTGCTGACATTTGCATATGTTTGGTTGGATCATGTCTTTCAGTATATATTGAATTATATCCATGCATTATAGAGTGCTTCCACTTGACTTTCAGACTGCGGAAAAAACATACAAAAATAAATTCTGACTAAGAGAACATAAAAATGATCATTTCAATCTCCAGCAATTTAAGAATTAAATTGAAGCCACCATCTAGTTTTCTGCCTGTATGGTCTTGCACTGGGGACTCTTTGTGGAATATAACTTTGCCTCTGTTTTATATTAAGGAAATTAGGATTTTTTTTATGCTTAAAAAAATGCATACAAACATATCCATATCTACCTCTCTATGTGTCTATCTCTATATTACTTTATATGTATATGTCTGTATGCATGTACTGTATGTATGTATATACATATTTGTTTATATATATATATATATATATATATATATATATATATAAATATATAAAAATAAAAAAACTATATATATATATATATATAATATTAAAAATCTCTCTCTAAACAG
>JAQMCX010000043.1:14463247-14489376 GCA_029814765.1 Acanthurus leucopareius | reverse complement strand
ATGTTTGCTTTCTAAATGATTTGACTTAAGGGGGAATTAGCTGAGAGCTGTCTGACACAATACATTCATTGAGTGTTTTCCCTGTCCAGTCAAATAAATGAATGAATGAATGAATGAATGAATAAATAAATAAATAAATAAATAAATCCTTGTTGTTCAGCTGTTTACGTTTGTGAATGAGAGCGGATTCTCCGATTGGTTCATGCTTTTTCGGTCAAAGAAACACCCATGAAACACCTATGAATTGATGAGATGATTCTACACAGCTGATAGGAGTATCCGCTGTGCGCCAGTGGTGCATTGGGCGGGGAAGAGCAGGGTTCTTCTGCTGCTCCTGGAACAAGGTGGCAAAGGTTAACCTGGAAACTCCCCTGAATAAATTAAAACCCCTGCGCCACGCGCCGGGCAGAAAGAAGTCACCTTGCAAAAAGAACATGTTAACTAAGATGCAGACACTTGGGGTCTTTGCATTTTACTTATAGATAGAATATTTTATACTGTGGTGGAGTTTCACTGTATGATCTGTAAATCTATAGCCTTGTGCTATGTAGCAACATGCTAATTCTACTGTTTATCTTAACAGAGTCCAAACGAAGGAGCTGACGTGATATGAGTTGTAAAATCCCTCCTCAAAAGAATAGAAATTGCTATGCACTGTTTCTTCGTATGATAAGGCTTTACTCTGGACTTCCTGGTTTGTATCTCATCTTCTCACCAGTACCTGCAGCCACACGCCCACACCAGTGCAGCAGTTGTGTTGTTTTGATGAAAGGCTATTTTTGGCCTTCCAGGATAAGGAACAGCAGCACTTTATGAGCAGTTTCTTTACAACACAGCTAATATAGCTTCACGCACTTAAATCTGTAACAACTGAAAGTGTGATTACAGGGTGTTAACTCAATTACATCAGAGTTTTTACAGATGAACTATATATTAACCAAACTGGATCTTCAGATATTATTGATTCTTACATGTTTTGCCACTATTTATTTTTTAACTTTTCTAATGTAGTTGACCCTGTATCTATCCAATTTAAGGTGGGTGGATACATACTGTAATGTAGCGCATCTTATACCTGCCCACCATATTGTTCTTGTGAAACCAAGCAAGACTGCTACTCTTGCACCAAACATTAAATGGTAAAAATAAAACAGTAAAAGCACATTATGTCAAAGCCATTGTAACAATCTTTAAATGAACTAGGCTAGCAAGATAAAGGCTATTATCAACGCCTACAGTCACTTCACATACATTAGCGCTCACTAGAGCGCAGGTGAATCACTGGAGAGGGTGACATACAGGTGACATAATGCGATCCTGTTAATTCTAATTTGGTTCAGTTAGAGTAAATTGATTAGATGCACAAAACCCTTAAAATCCAATGAAATTAAAATGTGGTACTTACATTGTGGTTAGTTGAAATGTTGTAATTGAAAAAAAAGGGACAAAAGGATAGTCCTCATAAGCATAGCATTTATTAGCATATATTTTGTTTTACTATGGCAGTCAGCCCAATCTTTAAAGATGCTGGTGTGTTTCCTTTTTGGAGGCATTAAAGTGTGTGAATGTTATATTAGTGGGTTAAAGACACACACAGTACATAAAAGGGTCCCAACTTTGACCCCTCACAAGCCCTGACCATTGAGAGGGTTGGTTGTTGAACACAATCATGACATCAGCAAATCTTTGTATTTGCTAATTTCCCAAACTTGTGTCCCGTCAGTGTGAACTTAAATTTCACCTGAAACCAACACAAATTGATTGTTTGTGTCTGTAACTGTGTAAGTTTATATTTTGATTGGGTTTGTGTTTAGATAAGAACCTTAAAAAAAGGAGGAAAAATAAGAGGAAATGGAGGCTCAGTTATATATCTGAGTCTTTCAGTCCAAGTTTATTCAAAGACTGTTTTAAAAAACATTGTGTAGCCTCTCTTTCTATTCTCAACTGTGTTCACATTTTTCTTATTCCATCTCACTCTGTGCTCCCCTGCATAATCTTGTCTTTCTCCTCCCTTTCTTTACCCTCATCCACTGAGTCCATTTCCTCCCCCCTCTCTCCCCTCTTCATCTCCCTGTGTACTGCTCTATCTTCCATCTGCTCCCCCCCCCCCCCCCACTTTCATCGCTTTCCTTTCCTCTTCACACCTGACAGAGACAGGATCCAGCAGTAAATCTCCTAAAGCACAGTCATCCACCATCGTTCACATCACAAAGCTAGAGAGAGAGAGGGAGAGGGAGTCAAGGAAGACAGAGAGACAGGAGACATTGAGTGTTAGTTTGTTGAGGAGCAGAACAAAAGATACACGATAACAAAAAGACAAGCAGACACAAAATGGCCCGAGACGCAGGCGGTGGCGAGGGGTGAAACCGACACTGATGGAAGTGCTAAAAGAGTGATGGAAGGAAAGAAACAGTAAGGGAGGGGGATAAAGACACAAGCTTTCACATAACTCACACACACAGTAGACGGTAGTCCATCTATGCACACACACACACACACACACACGCACACACACGATGGCAGGATGAGCAACATGATGAAGATTCCCTCTGGGCCAGAAGACATCCTTCCTGCCCCAGCAAAGTGAGACATGTTGGGCTAAGCTCCATGAGCAGAAAGCCTCAACTTATGACGGAGCACCACTAAGCACTCAACGCCGCACTTTAAGCCGCGTGTGTGTGCATATGTGTAAGTTTGTGCAGACAAGTGTGCATGTGTGTGCGACAGCGACATTATTCAGACTAGTGTATTTGCAGCTTATGACTGTGCTCACACGTGCAAATGCATCGCTCGTGCATGGGTTGACACTTGCATTCATTTGTCTGTATCGGTGTACTTGGGATTTTGCTTCCGTGTGTGGGTGTGTGTTTGCTTGTGTGTGTGTGTGTGTGTGTGTGTGTGTGTGTGTGTGTGTGTGTGTGTGTGTGTGTATCTGACAGCGGGCTAGGCAGAGTGTCCATAGCCGGTGGTTTATGGCTGCTGAGGTCTGATTACATTGGTGCGACTGGAGGGGTGAGCAGACTGGTGGTTCTATCTGTCTTCTGTGTGGCTGACTGAACAGACACACAGCGAATGGAGATGGCTCAGCCAGAGACACTTGGCCTGCCTCCCAGAGATCTCACAAGGATACAGCCACATAATAGATTCACACAAGAAAATGCACCCAATTCATACTTGATTTGCAGGTTCCATGTCTGTCATTGAATTTGATTATTATTAAAGCTGAAAGTGTTGGCCGGGGAGTTGTGAAATAAAGGAAGTGCTTTTCCCACGTGTAAGGCCAAATGTGACCACATTTATAATGCGTGTGTCGAATACGTTTCACTTGTGATATAAAAGATCCAGTGATCCTCAAAAATTAGGTTGGGATCAATGTAGTAAAAAAAATCTCATTATATAATGATAATAATTCATCATCCTGTACTTACCTGACTGTGTTAGCTTGCTGACAGCATTGCCAGAAGCTGATATCTCCTGATTTATGCTGCTGATCCCAAAGAACATGACCTGAATGTATTTACTAGTGAATAAAATTTTGCAAGTCAGATGTATGTATGCGCGAGCATGCAGTATATATCTAGCAAGTATAGAGCTTCCGATGAAAGTCACTTGTTCCAATTCTGTGGTACAGCACTCAGTATTAAGTCATAAAAACACTACTGTTATTCGTATTTTATTGTACTCCATTACCAAGTATTTGTTTGTTTATTAAGTTGTCTATGAAATGTCAGAAAATAGTAAAAATGTTAGTCACAATTTTCATAGACCAACATGACCTCTACAAATGTCTCACTCCTCCAATCAGAAATCAAGTCATATTTAGATTAAATGAATAATAATAATGAGATGAAAACCAGTGGACGATCACATTGAACAAGCTGGAACCAGCACACTTTGGCGTTTTTTCTTGCAGATTGGCCGAATGATGCTCTATTTTTCTTAGTTTACGTTTATAACATTTTTGTTTTGTGTTTTCATTCAAAGATTCATTTTTTTAATCAAATTCGTAAAGCTGTAATTTCCTGTACATACTTAAATTGATATTTAGCATAAAAGAAATTTATAGTAATTTTTCCTCTTTCTCTTTTTTCAAGGGTAAGGGGGCAGGGTTAATGTTGGTTCATTATACAACAACTGCGAACACTTTTTTTTTCCCTTTAACAACCTGTAGTTCTGTTTCAGGGTAAAAAAGAGGCTCTAAACCAAGTTAGGTTCCTTATCATTTAAAGAAGCCTGGAATTCAACATTCAGTATCAGAGGGTGCAGTGGCTTTAAAAACTTTTTTTTCCAGTCTTGGAAAAAGTGTCTGAAGATTACTTGGTGGAGTGTAGTCGTTGAGCTAAACTATATCAAATTAAAATTAAATGTTGAAATGTGTTAAAGGTTAAAGGTATGTGGATGAATTTCCAGTTCTACTGGAGCATCTGATTCTAATTCTGCCTGGTTCACTGATGACAAGTTGCTCTTACGATAATAAGGATGTCTACATATATTATTGGAGGCACTGACTTTAACTGTCTGCTAACATTACATCTGAAAGCACTCACTGGGATTACAGATAAAAATTAGCTTTTAATTTTATCCGTTGGAATAAACTAATTCTGCATTGTATGTTTACACAGTGCATTTATTTTAAAAATGTTAATCAAAAAATCCTTATTCTATTCTCTTCTGTTCTAATTATTCAGTTCTTTGCTGCAAAGACAGTCTGATCTTTATATAGAATGAGGTGGTGTTTTAAGGTGTGCTTGCTTAATGACGCCTATGCTAGCTTTATATAATACACAAAGGGATAAGGCAGAGGTAGCATGCTTTATCTTGTGACTGTAAGTGTGCACTAGTAGGAAGCCCGCTGAGAGTGGGGAAAAGTGACAAAGAGAGGAGGAAGTTTGAGAGGTAGTGATGTTGAGGGGGGGGGGTTGTATGGTAGAGAACAAGAGGCTAGACATTGTTACATTTATTTAGAAGTAGCTAAGCCCTTTGCGCTGTGGGAATTTGAAGATGAGAGAGGAGAAGGGACAAAGATGGGGCTGGTGGATGGTTGTGCGTGAGAGAGCGATGCATTGAAAGATGAGAAATGAGAAGGAAAATAAATAGACATGAAACCTGGAACGATTGAGAGCAGCACAGTTGGGGTGAAAGATGGAAAAGAGACAAAGAGAGAGCCGGAGAGACGGACAGTGATGTATAGGTGTGCGGGGCAGTCCGGCAGAGTGAGTACAGCGCAGGGTTATTCCCAGGTGTGTGCCACATATGGAATTAGAGAGAACAATGTGACATAAAGTAATGAGGGAGTCTCAGAAGCCTGATGTTGTTTCTGTTCACTTCCCCTGCATCTTGAAGAATCAGTTTGTGTTTTAGAGAGTCAGACAGTGAGAGAGCAAAAAGAGAAAATGAGAGAAGTAGGGGAGCAAAAGAGTGAAATAAGAGAAAGATAATGAGCAGAAGGGGGAACACACGCATGTGTGTGTGTTTTTCAAGGTGTGAATGCACATGCGCACGCAGGTGTATGTATTGTGGCCAATTTTATGTGAATCCTAAAAGTGTATGAAAACAAAAGCTTTAGGTTTTTTTTTTAATCAGCCGCATCTGAGAGCTGTATGGGGACTCTGAGAGGCTTTCATGTCAAGTTTCTCTTTCTCTCACGCACACACATATACAAAGCATCCCCTCATGCCTTCTGTTCTAAATTTACACCTAACATGAGAACAAGAGAAGAGGGGGGGGGGGAGAAGGCAAGAAGGCGGGAGGCGAGGTAAGGGAGTGAAAGAGGAGAGGAGTGGAAGTGAGGTATGGGACAGAGGTATGAAGACAGTGTGTGTGGGGAGGGGGCGGAGTGGAGAGAGAAAGTGCACAGGAGAGGTAAAAGAAGTGGAGGTAGAAATGAGGAAGAAGCAAATCAAAAAGGGAGGAGAGACGAAAGAAGAGAGGAGTGTGGAGCCAAATTTGATTTAGACAGCGGGCAAGAGTGATGGAGGGACGGGGGGACGGAGTGAGTTAGACAGACAGGAAGAGAGGGAGGGGAGGGAGGGAGAAGGACAGCGGTATATTAGTCAAGGTGTCCAGTCTATGTATTGCCTGCTGTGCAATACCACCCCTCTGATTTACTCTGCCAAGTGACTGATGAGAAGGAGGATGAGAAGGAGGGATGCAGAAGATGAAGGGATGAGAGAGGAGGGAGGTCTCGCAAGGAGCGTTTAGGCCAAATTAACAGCACCTCATAAATTAGACTAACAGCTAAAGCGGATGGGGCTGCAGGGGAGGGGCTGTGGAAGTGTGCGTGTGTGTGTGCGTGTGTGTGCGCGCCTCTGTGTATCCACGTTAAGTATGTGTCATGCATGCGTGTGAATGATGACATGTCAAGAGGGAACAATTTGAACCAATGCAAACAGATTACTCTGTGATAAAGTAGCGATATCCAACCGCTCACTCGTACAAACACAATCTTCCGCTGATTACCACACGTACGGAAGCGTTTTCTCCGACATGATGCGCTCGTAAACTGAAACAGCAGGGAGAATGTACACATTGAGGATGCTGAATACAAGTCGCACACCTTTTCACTAATGAAATATTCTCCCTTTTGCATCCTTGCACGGTTATTGATAAATAAAGAATTACAGATAATAAATGAAGTGAAATGATTTTTAAATTTGACGTGCCTGCTCGGACATGGCTGACTGCAACTACGTCTGATAAAAATGACATTCAGATACAAATCCCTTTGTTGATTCTGCTGCATGGACTACAGTTTTAATGCCATAGCACGGAAATTCTTATAGTGAATGTAAACTAACAATGCAAAATGCTCACACTGAAAATGCATTTGATTTAATCTCCTTCCAGATCGGCTCCTGGCAGCTATAGCATGAGTTCTGTTTTTAAGGGTTTTGTTTAGGCAAGTCTGGTCACTTGATTAAAGTAAAGGGCTTAGTTAAATGTTGAAAAAAAAAACACTAACATGAAGCTGGCTTGTGATGGAATCTATATATATGTTGATATTAAATAAAAGCCACAGTCTTTCTCTAACCTTAACCAAGTGGCCTTGTAACATAACAGCATGTGAAACTCAGGACGTCAATCCTGCGCTCTGGTTTCAAAGCCTTTCAAAGCTCAGTGTGCCCGATCACGCAACTCAACCTCCTCTTCAACATTTAATATAAGGATGTCACACTTCATGGATTGGAAATATTTTGCCTCTAAATCTAATTTAGGTAAAAAAAAACAAAAAAACCCAGCATTTCTTCCGTTTTAAAAATCAATTAAAAAATGTAAAACATGTTTTGTGGGAGACAGGGTGCTGCTGTATTAGAACTTTCAGTTTAAACAAGGCTCCAATTCCTTTCCATCCACCTTCTCTCTTCATGTATGCTTGCCATCACGTGGCATAAATCCTGACTTGTAAACATTATTTATGTTGCTCTCTCTCCATTCTAAAGAAATGTTAACTCTGTCAGAAGTGCAGGCACTTGGCAATCGCTTTGTGATTACAGCAGTGCTTGACTGAGTGAGATACTAATACAAACACACACAGAAACACACACTCACACGCACACACACACACACACACACACTAACCCACCGACACACTAATCTTGGCAGTGTAGAGTTGATGCTCAGAGTGATTAAAGTGGCGTGCCTCTGAGTGTGTCACCTGGGTGCTGCTGTATCTTAAATCAGGACAGTGAGGCTCAGATTGGGTATTGACTGGCCTGCAGAAGTCTCCATCCATCACGCTGAGAAACGATAGCACAGAGGCCCGCCCTGATGCACCCATATACCACTGATGCTGCTCGCTGGCTGGCTTGAGGTGACGTAAGGTTACGGTTATGGCGTGAACCGTTATTTATGCTACGTGGTAAGCAGGCAGAGAGGCGACTCTCTCACCGGCAGATGTGTGCTGACAGGCAAGGCATGTCTTCAAAACAAGATATGCATAAAGACACGTTCAGAAGCTAGCACAAAGGCAGGCGAACCTGTGACAAACACAGACTGACAGACACATATGCTCAGATGTGCAGCACTTAGCGTAAGAGATACAACTTCCTTCTCTGTCTGTGTCCTGTTGTCTCTCGCTCTCAGTGATGCACTCACACACAGAGACGAGCTCACACACCCGCAGACGTACCACTCTGTTTTGAGGGCCTGAGCAGCATCTTTTGACTGTGTGCCTAATGATAATAAATGAGCCATCATGGGTGGGGAGGGAGGTACTAAGTCATCCCCTTCATCGACAAGAGGAAGACTAGGAGCCCCAAGGTCACCCCACTGTCAGCATCACTCTCCCTAACAACTCCTCCGGCTCTCTCACATGCATGTGTGCATGCATTCACACACACATATGCACTCACACAGATATGCACACAACAGAGACCACCTGGAAAAACCTCATTCCAGAGACTTCACTGTATTCATCTTCTCGATAAATCTTACATTTGTCTGAAAAACTGCAGGTATCTGCCACGAGCCATGAAACTTTCACATTTGCAAAACTCCAGCCTCTAATCCAGTGGCTGCTGCCCTCTCTGAGATGAGACCTTTTAGGGACAAGCTTTGACTACTTGCAGGCTCATATCACAGGTCACAAATGCATTCAGTTAAACCAGAGGAATAATCATCTCACATAGTTTTCTTTAAGGAGTTTTTTGGGGATTAACTCTCGTCAACTATTTCACAGTAGAAAAAGAAGCAGAGATAACTCAAAGTTAGAAGACTGAAAGACTGAACTGCAGATGTGCCATAATGAAATGTTTTTGTTTTGTTTATCTGAATCATCTTCTGAGCCCTTGGGTTGTCCTGACCTCAGGGTCGGAAACCGCTGCTTTAATTTTAAGATAATTTTAAAGTATCTAAAAAAAAAAAAAGTTAAAAACTCTCCACAACCCATTAATTGGAAATGATTTGCTGGAAAACTTGATTTTAATACTTCAAGAGCCAACTAAAAAACATATTAAGAGAGACAAACAACACTTTGGTCGTGCCTCTGCGTTTCATGCCCCTCACCCTGCACATTGAACAGAATATCACCAGCTTGCTTTTCCTTTTAGCAAAACAGCACCAGATCAGATCAGCTGAGGAGGACATGATTTACAAAACTGAAGCATGTCTCCATAAACCCCTCTGACCCTCATGATTTCTGGCTCTGTCCCTAATGAGCTGCCATGCACTGTCATCTCTCAGAGGCACAGATCAGAATTCAAATCCAAAGAGGGGTGAGGAAGGGGCGGGGGGGAGAGAGTAAATTCCTCCATCTAAGACGCACAAACTAAAGGAGTTCAAACCAGTGAATGTTATCAATGCTGTACTAAAAATGTAAGTTTGTGGGAGAGAGGAGGCATCAGAAGATGCGTTGGAGAAAACGAAAAAAGGAAGGTAGCGCTTTCGACTGTGGGAATTCTTTTTCTCACACACACACACACACTTATAGATTACATGTGCGCACATACATGCATGGGCATAGACACACACGCGCGCGCGCACGCACACAGGTTGCAAGTTTAGACTGGAGCTGTAGAAAGCTAATTTGCACCACATTGAAATGCATCTCAATTAAAGAGAAACACATCGAGGTGCCAGGGGAGGAGAGAAGAGAGAGATGTGAGAGAACGGGAGGGAGGAACGGGGTGTGAAACAGATAGTGTGTGAGAGTATGAGAGTAATGGAAGGGGAGGGGGGAGAAGGAGTGTGTGTGGGGGGGGTGAGCTCAACTGTATTTGGCAGGGGAAGAAGGGAGGGAGAGAGAGTGTTTTCATCTCCCTCTCTTGGAAAAACATCTCATTTTGGGATGAATCAGATTTAGAAAGGGTGTTAGGAGGTTGAGGCGCAGCTAAAATCCTAACTAACTTCAACCTCGTTATCACCAGCTCTCTGGTTTTGTGCCAACAACACAGGGCTGTCCCTGCTAAAACCGTGTCTCTGTGTGGATTTATGTTTGTACTCAAGATATTTTTAAGCCCAAGGCCACGTACTGTATTACAGAATGGGGTGGATATGTCCAAGACACAATAAGGTTTTACCTTAGTGTGTAGGCAAGTGTTTCTGCTATTTTGTTGAGAGCGTGTTGGATGCCTTTGTTTGTCATGTCAGTTAACATGTTAGTCATGTTAAGATGTAGATAATGTGCGTAAGTACATTTGAGGGCGTAAGCGTCTGTAATGTGCGATTTATAAGCGTACGTGTGAGAGAGCAAACACCAACCGGAGGGATAGAAAAAAAAAAAAAAAAAAAAAACACTCCCAGACACACAATCTGTCACATGGAAAGATCAGGATTGGCTTTGTGTGCCGCAACCATTTTGCATGGACTGTCTTATTTGTAAGACTGCAAAAGAAGCTGCCAGCCCACCACCTCAACAACAACACCAAATACAAGCACATCCATTCTTTCATGCTGACAAAAGATACTCAACTCATCTGCTTCTTACAAGAGCCCCTTAACCCGGTGTTTGCCTCTGCTCCACAGTGTCACGCAGCTCTTAGAGTGAAGAGCATTCTGGGAAATCAAGTTCTTTTGATCTTATTCTGGGATAAGAAGTCGTGCCACACTCTCGACTGCAGCACTCTAATGCCATGCTGTAATGCACCTACCTGCCTACTTTATTATCAGTATCAGCGATAATCAGAAGAACAGCATTATAACTATCATTAGCCAGAAAACTCTCATCATCATCATCATCATCATCATCTTGACTGCCATCAGTGACATCATGTCAGCACTTCCTCTCAGAATGCATCATCTCATTTTCACCTGACAAGAAACTAATAGGATTCGGGAAGTTTAAATGATTGCATGATTGCCCGACGTGTCTACAATGAGGTTAAAGATCTCTGCTGAAAGATCTGCATGAATCCCACACTGGCATTCATCTGAAGAGAGTCTTTCTTCTCCTGGAAAGAGTACGAGAGATAATTGAGAAGGGCCGACGTGGGACCCTCTGATTGAAATTAATGTTCTTTGATATGTTGTCACTTTTAACCCTAAAAAAAAAGACACAGTTTTGGACAATTAAACATCACCCACAGCTGTAGCGCATCATTTTCTTCTTCTGATCTCGACTTAGTGTTTGATCCGCTGTGAATAACTGAGTTATTTGCCACAGTGGACCCTCAACAGCTGTCCAGCAATTTCCTCTCATCCCACTTGAATTTTAGCCTTTATTTGCATTTAGGTTGGTGGTCTTGTTAGATCAATCCTCTTAGTCTCCCCTTGTTTGTCTTGCAGTCTCACTGAGCTAAACTAAGCAGTGGCCTTCTTTCATAGGAGCCTCATGCTGGTGACAGGCATGTCAAAGCCAGAGGAACCTACTGCGTATCAGTGAAGGCCTTGACAGCTAAATATATAAATATAGGCTAAAAGAAAAACTGCTTACATTGGTTTTCCTCTTCCTCCAATACTTTGAGTTAGCATAATCTCTCTCTCTCTTTCACTCTTTCCATCTTTTCTTTTCGCTCACTTATTCTTTCCTTGCATACACATGACTGAGCAGAGCTGACACACACAGACACACACACACACACATATACATACACAGACACACAGCCACTCATACACACACACACACACACACATTCCTGGATACATGCTTAACAATGACAGTCCCATACTGTACATTGACAATAAAACACATCAGCAAACTACTCAAACAACCTCCACGGGCACTTTGTCATGTCCTTTGTGTCTTTTACGGCGTCTCAATCTGCCCTTGATGACACCGCTTATGAGCCTTTAAGCGGCCCTCTGTTGTGCATGGAGTGACAGATCGAGTTGTCATTACATTAAGTAGGGACTCTCTATTAGTGCAAATGGTGGCACATAACCAGATAATCGGCTGTGGACAGCAAGTGTGGCTATGTGGGAGGTGAGATGCTAACGGATGGTGTGTGGGAGAGTAATGTTTTATGTTGGAGGAAGTGTGATATCTCCATTATAGACAAGCTTAATTGATAAACAGGACAATAAAAGTAGCAAATGGCCCCATAGATTCTGCCTACAGCACAGCCAGCAGTGCTGTAGGATGTCACTATATATACCAGCTACAAAGAGAAGAAATGGCAATGACAATAATAGCATATTAAGAAGAGGCTTTAGAACAATATCAGAGAATGTCATCATTGTGGAGAAATAAAAGACTAATAAAATCCCTCTCATAAAAAGAGGAAAGCGGCGCTTCCCTGAGGGATCCCTCAAATGTTTCTTTCTTCTCACACTCCTCACTCCTCTCACCTAATCCCCCCACCCCCCCCATTCCCTCACCCCGGCCGGCTAAATTTTACTCTCCTCACCCTCCGTGATAGGAATACCGACTGATAACTGGAACAAATAGCCACGTTTAATTCCGAGCATAATAAGCGAGAACTTAGCTGCCAGGGGTAAAGAAAAAAAATGAGAAAGAGCGAAGGAGCTGCGCTGCCACGCTGTTTTTTTTCCCAGCTCCTGAGCGCGAGAAACCAATCCACGAAATGCCCGTGAAAGTGTTTCATGGTGATAATTTTTAAAAGAAGAGAAAAGTGCAAAGCGACATTTAGACACGCCCGTTTCTGAATCAGCACAACAAATCAGGAGCACTTTCAAATGTTATGCCGGAGGATGCAAAGAAAATGCAAATCAAGCAGCATTTTTCTTTCTTTCTTTCTTTCGTTCTTGTTTGTTTGTTTGTTTGTTTGTTTGTTTGTTGTGGCCAAAGTGTGCTCACCAGAGAATCCGGATCAGAGCTCGGTGTACGGAGAATCCTGAGGAGTTTCCCCTGTCTTTCTTCACCCCAAGTTGAAGACAGCGATCAGACGCGCGCGCTCCCACAGTCCCGACCGAACTGCAAACAGAGAAAGAAGGTAAAGACCACATTGAGAGAAATCACGTCAGACCATAGACTCTCACATCCCGGGCGGCAATCGAGGTCAACCCCCCCTCCCCACCCCACCCCAGCGACACCGCTCACACACCCACCCCCCTAAAAAAAAAAAAAAAGTACATCAATAATTACACACGTTTAACCCACTAATCCGAGTCTGTACCTCTTAAACGAGACGGGATGACCACCGGAGAGGGGAAGAGACGGAAAAAAGGACCGGGCAAGGCAGCGGCTGTCAGATTTGACTTCAAACTGATGCTGACGATGCGCACCGAGATAAGCTCCGGAGGAGAGAGAGAGGGAGAGAAAGAGAGAGAGAGAGGGAGAGAGAGAGAGAGGGAGGGAGAGAGAGATCAGAGGTGCAGCGGTGAGAGACAGATTCAGAGAATTGAATTAAACAAACCACCACTTAAAAGTTATTCAAGTAGGTCAAGGTATAAGACAAAAACCACCGATGCTTTGCAAGATAATATACCAAGTATAAGAGTCTTTGTTAATAATTCCCATTTCTAGAAAGGCACTTAAAGGCATCTGAGGTGCGTGTTTATGGTTAGGATACTATGACGCTGGTACAGTCAAGGTGCACTGTCCTGAGGCTGGCGGCCACAAGGAAAGGCTGTGGGGTCCTGACACACACAGAAAGACCAGATAATGATTGTACATCCTGCTTTGGAAATACTGTGGGCTAGTTATTTGATTCAGAAAAAAAATATGTGAGAGAGAGAAAGAAGAAGAGAGAGAAAGAGAGAGAGAGAGGGGGGAGATAACTTCAAACTGCCTCATGCTCTTTAAGTATAGCCTCCTCAGAGATGCTTTCAAAGAGATGACCTGGGACTTTTTGGCTCACAGTCAGACTTAGCTTACCTCAGGTGGTGGAGTCATCTCAAGAGACTTGCAGTGTTTATAACCCACACATTAATTTGGTGAAAGCTACTAATGTAAGAGTCCTCCACTGTTTAATGAATGTACTGCGGCGGATCTTTGTCTTCTATTACACAGTAGGGAAAATATTTAGATCTAACCTAAAGGGATAGTTCAAGTTTCTCAAGGAAGGGTTGTCTAAGGTTCTTACCCACTGTCACTGTATTGGGCCACTTACTGTTTGCATGTCCTGAGTTTAAAGAGTAGCAGGAGCGCCACAGAAGGAAGCTGAAAATGTTGTAGATGGGAATAGTAGCAAAATGTATTTTTGCTACCCAGAAAAAAAAAAAAAGAAAAACAGTTTAAAGAATACTATATTTAAAGCATTGCCATCAGACAGACTTTTCTGATGGGAAAATAAAGCTGTTATATCCATCCATGCTGCCTTTAAAGTCACTAGACTCCTTCTTCAAAACACTAATTTTCCCTTTCAAGATACAGGAGTCGCCGGTTTACCACTGCCTCAATCAGTTAGTTTGTTTGTGTTATTGTTTTTCAGAGGGTTAGTTTGGATTCACAGAAATCGCACAATAACAAAAACAAACTAACTGATAGAAGCAGTGGGAGAACATCAATTACTGTGCTATGCGATGTAAAAATACCCCTTTTGTCAAGGGAGTTTGGTGACTTTGGCGAAAGCGATATAGCAGCTTCAGTTTCCCATGGACAGAACTGTCTGACATGAAACTGATCTAAATTTTTTTTTTAGGTTAGCCTTATTTTTAGGTGGCTAAAATGGATTTTTTGTGGTCGTCCTTATCCAGTTCATTACTTTGCTCTCTATAGAGGTACACCTGCTGCTTCTCCAAACAGGGGGGTCAAACCAACCACCAACTCTACTTTAAAAAACAAAACAAAACAAAACAACAAACTGTCCTTTATGCAAAAGATCTAATACCATAGTAGTACATTTGCCTCTGAATGGGAACACTCGAGTAAAGAAAAAAAAAGTAACACAGCATTTCCTTTTGAAGATAAATCCTGTAAGATAAATGATTGAATGAGCACATGGAAATTTTCACAGCAGAGCTTTAAGGCAGCATTGGAATACTTTGTCCTAAACAAAGACAACCCTCCCAAACATCTTGAAAATTAAGAAACTTCTTCGAAATAAAGCTCCAACCTAACAATTTTTAATTCTACATGATAAATACCAATATTTAATGAGCACAGTTATTGTTTAGACCTTCATCTACTTACTGAATTGATTAAGTGACAAGATTTTTCAACATCTGGGAGGCTTATGTGCAAGTAAGTATTGGAGACGAGAGAAAACAAAAGGGAAAGCAAGCAAACAGACAGGATACAACATCCATATGCCAAACTAAAAGGCTTTCATACGGGGATGACAGGGCTTTAACAATGAATTAATACTGCAGTCTGCATTTATATGTGGTGTTTAGTCACACAGGGGTGTCTTGACATTTTTGTAATAAGTTAAACTCAAGCATGACATTATGGGCAACACATAGAATAGAAATCACACTTCTTTCTGTCACCCACATCTGTATCCCACAGGTGACACTTTCTGCCCCCCTCTGGGGCCTGACTGTAAGCATCTGTAAGTATGTCACACAGCAAAAGGCAGGATGCAGATGTTAACTGAGCACAAGCAAACCTTTATACTATGGGCAGATATTACAGCATCATACAGGAATACATGATAACAGGAGCTGACAGAGAGAAAAATGTGTAGGTGTAATGTTTCTTTTTCGAACGGGTTCTTTTTCTGTGTTTGTGTGTGTCAGCAGTGCCAACCACGGTAGTATTTTATTTTGCTAGTATTATTTTCCTTTCTCACTTTTGTGTGATACTTTCATTTAAAACAAATCTGCAGGCAGACGGGTTTGTGTCCCATTTCCTGAATATCCTCTCTTTTATTAACTGCAATCTTAACTGCTCGGTGACTGCTGCATGCTCTCAAGGCAAGAGTGACAGACTTCGAGATGCTCTTCTGCATTAAGAGATGAAGACAAGGAATGAAAGAAGAAGAAGGGAAAAAAAGAGAGGAGAGCAGATGGATGTGGGGAGAAGAAACAGAGTTTGTGGAGAAATCCACGTCTTATGCTACCTTTCCTGTCCATGGAGAGAATGAGAGAGGAGAAAGGAAGAGGAGGAGGAGAAGAATAATGCCAAGTGCTGAGTCTTTTCCTTTCATATCTCATTCCTGAGTCACCACTTCATCTGTCCACCTACCCCTCGCTCTCCTTTCCTCTCTCTTGCTCTCCCTCTGTCATGCTACCCCTCTCGCTCTCTCGTCTGTCCCTCCTTTCCTCTTCTTTATCTCTCTCTCTCTCTCTCTCTTCTTCTCCCTTTCTCTCTCTCTTTCTAGGAGCATCTCGTTTGTTAATGCACCCAAATGTCTGCACCATCCTGCTCTCTATTTACGGAGCATGTGGGATGAAATGTGTGTTTGTGTGTGCGTCAGCTTTGCACTTTTGTTGGTCCTTGTATTCATATGTACATGTATGTGTGTTGTTTCCTTTTTTTTTTTTTTGTAATATGGCGAGCATTGCATAAATGGGGATATTGATTCATGCTCGCACTGAATGGATTGATTTTTTTTTTGGTCAGATCAAATATAAACTGCTCACCAAGAGAGACAACAGAGTGAAAAGAGACACACCAATATGTGAATCAATGAGTCAACTGGTCATTCAGATAATCATTCGGGTCATTTTCATTCCTCCTTGCAAAGGGCAGACACTAGAAGTCATAAAGAAGGGTAGAGGTGCATCCTATAAAGCCTGTGTGGATTTAAAGTTTCACACTTTCCTTGTGAAAAGCTGCGTCGGCTTCAGAGCGGTTTATTTAAGACACTCTGGGACTCAACACTTCAGTAGATTTAGGTCTAAACCTGGATTTCAAGGTGATGAATCTTATTGCTATGCACCTGCTGTAATATCTGTATCCATCTGTCCATCTATATTCACTTTCAAGCTTCGCCCAAATAATAAAAGGAAATTCTTTGCCCGTGGTTCTTATTAAGGCTCTCCCAGGCCTGGCAGTTTTCACTTTCCTGTGCTTTCCTGTATGTATAATACAGTTGCAGACCTTGGAGACTGGTTGGATATGTTTTCAAAATTAGACGAAGTAAAGTTTTTGCTTCTGAATGTATTCCGAGCTGTTTTGTACAGTGAAACACTTTTCCTAACACAATTTTTCCTGCTTAACGTAGATTAGTCTTTTATAGGGTCTCCTATACGCTTGCATAGGGTCATTGAGTTGGTCAGAGTGTAAATGTCTCACACATAAACATTGATGTAGACCAATTGGAAAACTATTAAGGCTATTTGAGGCAAAGTACTCATCTCTTTGTCTTAATTATCCATCTCCTGAGCTGTCATCATTAAGGCGAGCCAGACACCGGGACATATTTGGCATTATTTTTTTTGTAATGCTACAACAACCAGTTCAGCAAAAAACCAGCACAGATTATTCACAGCGTGTCTTGGCTCAGCTCCATATACTGTGACACATTATTATATTTCATCCCTCCCTTTCTTCCCCTCCTCTTCCTCCTTCATTTCCCCCCCTCCTCGTCTCCTCCTCTTCCTCTCCTCTTGCCTCCTCCCTTCCTTCATCCTCCCCTTTCCCCCCTCTTCAGATGCTTTTCTTGTCATCTCTGCAATAAGAAAAGAGAGACGAAATTTAAGTACCTTCATATATGTTCTGTCTATTCGTTTACAAGGTCTGTATTGGCGCGTGTGTGCGTGCTGCGCTAGTGGGGCTGACGGTGCATTGTATGTATGCCAGTTGTTTGTGTGCCTCTCTGTGTGCAGCAGGAAATTCAAAAACTAGGCCATATCGACCACCCAGGGGTTTGAAAGCTCAGGGGGTACCAAAGCAACATGGTTTAAATAAGAAAAAAAAAAAAGCGTTTCAAACGCCATAAAGGGGGGAGAAAAAGACAACACATATGCATATTCTCACACACATAAACGGCCGTGCACACACGCAGACACACACACAGACACAGACACACACACACACAGACAGACACCCCTCCCATCTGACAAAGCCCTGGCTCACATCGTGTTCAAAGAGCAACATCAAATACTTAATCGTACACATATCTAAATATATTTCATACAGTTTGATAAATATCCATGTTTTATTTTTTACGGTCCTCCTCCAGATTGAGCTGGTGGCCGGCCATTTCCCTATAGATTAGGGCTTCCCCTGCTGACAGCCCTAGAGCAACGAGCTGCAGACCTTGTCACTATCGATCCAGGTCGGCGTATAATGGATATAAATGGGATCACCTCTGATTGGTTTTGAATTTTTGGTGGTGGTTTAACTCACCCTTCCGCCACATCAGTGGCGGGTGGGTTAAGCTAAAAAGCTGTGTTTTGTAGGCCTGTGCTGGGTTGGAAATCCTCATTTTGACAGGACGCAGTTAAACTACTGTGAAGAAATCAAATACCAGCACATATTTCCTTTACAGACTCTCATCTTTTTAAAATTTAAATGTTTGAGAAAGCAAAACGAACTCCCACGGGGCCATTACTACTTGTCTGTGTGCCACGAGGTTAAGTGGGGGTGGGGGTGGAAGAGAAGTATTTCTTTTTTAAGACGACTGAGAATATCAATAATTCCATTAATATTAGCCTATATCCTCTTCTGCCACTGCAGGTCATCAGCTCCCAACTGTGTCTCCATTTAGACATTGATTATATCATTTCACTTTTGACCTTAAGCTCTGAAACAGCAGAAAATAGCAGCCTAATGTAACCTCACACCATGAGGTCAAGTCACCCTGTGGATTTTGTATGCTTAAAAAAATATTTATGTTACCTTCTTTTTCCGGGGGAAGGGAAGACAGCAACACACTTAGTCATCTGGAGGTTAGTGACCTCTAAAACTGTCTATGTGACATACACTGTTAGTTATGTGCCCACTACCCATGTTTCTTCTGCTACAGATTCACGATTGCTAAAGGTGCAATCAGTGATACACCGCTGTGGACAAACATAAGTAGAAGACAACCGCAGGGATGCTCTTATACATCAGAAATGTAAATTAAAATTGTTTTGTCACTTAGACACACAGTAAAATAAAATAACACTGATAGCACTAATGAGTTCTGATAACAGTGTTTAAATAAGTGCTTTAATAAGCTTAAATAATGTGTTTTTCAAACGCTATGAAAAGGATGTTGACAACAACTTGTGTCAAAGAAGCATCATTTTGGAATTATGTGGCATTGTTGTGTAATTGTTGATGCTGCCTTTGCAAAGACAAATGGATCATTTTCTGTTTTTCTTAGAGCCTATCAATAACACAGGACACACAGCATTCGTGGCAAAATTCCTGTGAAGAAATGATCAACAACACTTTACAAAAACTAGAGAAGAGAAGAGGAGCATGTCCACCCAATGTGCAAAACAAAATTGGTATGATTTTAAATGAGGTAATTACAGTTTGATTGTTGCTTTGCACAAAAACAAATACTTTCTTTAGGAGTTTCTATAGAGAATCAATCTACATGACAATGGTGTCACTATTCTACACTCATTACGTTGTATAATCAACCTTAACTTCATGTTGCTAAGCAAAAGAAAAAACTTGTCCTTTGCTACTTTAAGTACTTCAATATAATGTAAACTTTTAATGTATGAATAAATCTCTATTATATCTGCTCTAGCTATGAGAAAAGGCAAAAATCAACAAACATTTCAAGTGTCTAACACATACTGCATGCCATTGTAATACAAGCAAGACAGAGGAAACAAGTTGTGAGCATTGTAAGGTATTTGGGAATCTCACAGTGCATTTAAATATGCTATTTAGCGTCAAATCTAGAAGCTAGCTAGTTTAAGTTATTTATCTAATGTGTGTTTTTGACATCCAGTGCTCCTCTAATGTTTTAAATGTTGCACTGGAGCTCACAGCCCTGGGATTATGGAGATATTGAACTGAAATGCACTTTTTAACAGAGGACAATTTAAAAAAAACTATGGTATTAAAATCCCTATTTAAAATAATAATAATAATGCAGGCTAAATTCCATTTTGCTGCTTCAGTTTTAGGATGATGTGTGCTTGCTCACTGTTACACTTTCATACAACAAATACAACAAAGTCATTGTTAATGCAATTGGTTCAGCTTGTGTTTTTCTATGATAAGTCACCTTGTTTCTATGAAAACGACCTATCAAAAAGCCCATGTGGGGTAGCTGTGAAGGTAAACGCCGCTCTTGAATTGTGTTTGGTGCTTTTCTGTGGCTTTCTCAGCAAATAACCAAAATTGAGCCAGCCTACCAGTTCAAAATGCTTGAAATTTAAATAGAGCTGCTATTGATTTCACAGAAGAGTGAGTGACTTTGAGCAGCTGTGCTTGGAAACCCCTGCTGGTAGTATATTAATTATTCTGTGCAGTAAATGTTAGTGATTGCTACAGTCTGGTAAAGTTACTGTGGGAAAAAATAATAATCTGTAACTAATTTCTTCTTCCTCTAAGAAAACTGCATCATTAATATTCCCTTAGAGAGTAATCATACTAATAATCATAGTGTTTACTACATTTCATGGGTCTTGTTAAGGATTTGCCTGACAGTCACTGATTCTGCTGTAGTAACAACATTCATATTGGATAATTCCTCAGATCAGGATTTACATTTACATCCAGTAGCCTTCCACAGTCCAGTGTCAGTGCAATGAGTAGATAGACTCTTTCTGTGGTGAAACATGACAGTGTGACGTTCAGACTTATATGGCTGTTTTATGTGTTCACCTTTGATGGCAAAAGGTCAGCATCCAGGTAAGTGTCCAGTCATAGACAAACAGTTTAGCTGCCAAACACTCACAATAATGTGACCCTTGTTTTGTTGCTGCACTTTCGCAGGAACTGTTCATTAAAATATGCTACTAATGATAAAATGCTGCATTGAACAGGTTTTACAAGACTTTCTATTATCAACATTTTGTTTATATGGGGGTTAAGCTAACTATTCATACATTCCCACGCTTGTTTAAAATTAGTACAGCAGTGGTTGAAACAGTCTGGCTATTTCTACTATGGTATCAGTAGCAGAATGAAGTGCTTTTCTTATAATTTGTTGACAACTGTTTTTTCTAATCTGGTGCTTTAAAGGAGTGCATTTTTTTGGGGTGGGGGGGGTACTTACATCAGCAGACAGGAGATCCTGACCTGGCCTCTGCTTACATTGTAAAGTTGATTTATATAGTAAAGCTTTGACAGCCTATTTTGAATGAAAGATGAAAGTCTGATAGGAGTAGGTAATGTTAGGGCAGGCTAAAAAAGCAGAGTCATGACTGACGTCACACTTGGCGATGGTGGCTCTGACTCATTAGCCTTCAGGAGTTTCACCTGTGGCAAGAGATTTTCAGGTTTGAGTTCGATTGGACATGCCACCATGTAGACACTTAAGGCAAGACATTTAGGGGACAAACAGAGACAGAGCTAACACAGTGTGTCTCACACTCTACCACAAAATGCAAAATGTTAATACAAACCTTTTCAATAGAGAGGCGCGGTGATCATCAATGCTGATAAATTATTGGCAGATAAAGAGAAATGTAGATTATTTTCAATCTATTGGCTATAATTAAACAAAGCAAAGTATACAGCTAATAACTGCAACGCAGGAGCAGCTAGCTGACTGAAGGTAACCCGAACTGGGCTGAGGCAGCCGGCTGGCTGTGGCTCAACTGTACAGTGTGAGTCCAGCATTGGTTGTTTCATGGCTTTGGATACCGATCTTGTGTGTGTTATTCACTATTATAGATACAAAGCTACAAGAAAGATCACAAGATTCTGTCTGCCCTACACAGCCTGTTTTTTTTGGGGTTTTTTTTTTTTAACAAGGATTTTCTTAAATTTACATTTTTTTAAAAAAAACAAAGGCTTGCAATTTGACGAACATGATCCACAGGGGGTTCCATCTGGGGAAGAAGGAGTGATATTAACTAGATATGGAAGGGTGAGAGTCATTGGTTTTTAAATCTTCCATCTCTGTTCATCACATCTCAACCCTTCTTACCCTCAGGTGTGCGTGGACTACAGGTGATAAACTTCTTTTTTAAATACCAAAATGTGCAGTGATCAATTATAGTATCATATGTGCCATGAAAAGAAAGTAATTATAGGTTTGAAGTAAGAAACCCTGACCTGGTGGTGAATCAGTCACACACATGCACACACACACACACACACATGCAGAAAGAGGTTTTGGTGACATTTTTACATTTTAAGCGCATCTTATACCAATATTCACAATTCTTTACATGCACATACAACGTGTACATGCTTTATTGCAGTGGTGAGGAAATGACCACGAAGAAAACTGTTAATCAAGAATATTTTTCAGGAGAGCACTAACTGTTTTCAGTCACTCCAAGTTAAACTACATATATTGAAAACAGTTCTGTGTTACAAGGAAGACAAATATAATCACATGCTAATTATATGTATATAATGTAATCAAACATAAATAGTGAGTCTTATTTACATTGCCCCCTGAGTCTTTTAAGATTTGAAGCATAGTTATTTTGCCTGCCTCAGGATTTTGATCCCCACCACGGACCCCGGGGTCATTACTGCAGTCGAACCCCCACACCTGCCGTGCTGTCACAACAGAGTGTATGCGCAGCACATACTGGAATAGGTGTACAGATGCGGCTCGCCCCAGCCAAATTATAAAACGTAACATAAAAGCTTCAGCTACTGTATAAACAGCAAGTGGCTCGGATCCAGGAAGTGGAAATGAATCATTCCTGCTCTGCAGAAGAAGAAAATAGGGAAAAGGGAAAGAGGCAAGTACAGGAGAAGGAGCAGATGAGAACATTGGAGCTTGTCTCTGTGGCTTAAGATGTTATGCATTTATTCTCTAAGGGTCTTTGGGTTCCAGATTTCTATGTTAATTGATATCCCCATTAAAGAGATAAGTAGGCTTGGGAAGGAGGAGAGGGCCAGAGAGCAGAGAAGTTACTGCACGGTGTAGCCGAAAAGAGAGAAGAGGAGGAGGAAGGAAGGAAGGAAGACCCAAGACAAGACAGGGCATGAAAAACAACGCACCAGTCAGCCGCTGGGAGATGACCCCGAATGTTTTAGGGTTGGTCTTTGGAGATAGGTGTGCAAGTGTCTCGGTATACGTCTCAGTAAATATCTTACAGTGTGTGTGTCTGAGAGAAAGAGCATGCTTATTGGCTGACAGAGCTGCTCTCACCTAGTTTGGGATGAGTCACAGTTTGCAGAACCGTTAATTACACCGACTGCTGAATCAAAACTCGGAGAATGAGAGCAGCTGTCTGCGCATTTACATATCACACAGCCTACATGGAGAGGAAGGGAGGGAGGCATGAAAGATAGAGAGGAGAGGAGTAAAATAGAGTGAGACACAGGCAGACAGAAAGGGAATTGATTCGAAGAGAAAGAAAACTTAGGAGGGACTAACAAGGATTCAAAGAGAAACTTGTAGCGAGAAAATACAAGGTAAAGAATGAGGGCAGGGGGAAAGGTAGCGGAGGGGAGTGCGAGGTGCAAAGGATGAGTGACAGAGCTGAGGTGATCGGAGAAAAGTGCCGTGACTATCGCTTCATCTGCAGTTCCCCTTGTGAGATCCTGTCTTTATATTTTTTTGCTAGATTCTTTTCAAAAATTTCTTGTTATAGCAAAAATAAAGTTGGAGATAAAGTTTTCACACTTTTTTTTTTTTTATACACAATTTTCCTGACCAGAACTTCTGTAACTATTACCGTGTATCTTCTAAGTGTCCTGCTGACAGAAGTCCTTTATCTTTCCTTTGTTGATAACAATGACTAATTTGGGTTTATTTTTGTTTTTTTTTGTTTACTTTTTTTTCCCACTGCATTCCTAAAACTGACAGCCTGCACTGACCAGAATAAGACTTGCTTTGATTTCAAAGTCACAAACAAGGCAAGTCATTAGCATACAGCTGCCAACAGGCAAGCCTGCAGCTGCACTTAAAGCCTTTACTTTCCTTCCAAAAATAAAGAGACAAAACAACACAAGGAGCACAACACCGAAGCAAGTGGTTGCTTTGCATTGGTTCATTATTTGCATACCAAATACATAGCCTACATTAAGAAATGTGGCTGTTGTACATATGGGATCAGTTAGTAAGCTCAATTAAATCAAAGAGTGATTTACATTATTATCGCCAGCTTCAAAAACATTATTGCTCACACATCTGTCATGCTCATCTGCTATTAACAAATCTGTGAATCTGTAAAAAAAAGGATTAAATGAAGTGGTTCCCCTATAATTTTAACACATCACATACATGACCATGACAAACCATTTGAAAATGCTACTGAGAATTTATTTTCTATTTTGGTTCAAACAGGCTCATGCACTTTAACACTGTGGGGTTATGATACTTTTTGAAACAGGGAATTTTCTGCCAAGAATCTGTATGATGTATGCTGTGACATTGAGCTCAGCGGAATAATTGCAATTCCTTATCCTTGAAATGACTGTCATTTGTAAGTGTAAAACACACTTTCTAAGTGAGGACAGAAATCTAGAGCTTCCGAGGAAGGATGAGAGAAAAGCTGAATGAAAGTAAAAAATAGATAAAGGACGACAGAGAAGGCAAAGGATAAGTAAATCACACTCTAGTATCTCGTGTTTTGAGAGTTGTGACTTAGTGACGGCGGTTGTAATTTGCCACCGGGAACAAATTTAATTGAGGTGACTTCCAGCTCCAATTCAAATTTAAAATGCTGTCCCTGGGAACACTTTAAAATCAAGTTTATGATCTGCTCTCATCAAACAGACTAGGTCACTGCTTTTTTGGCCGGGGTGTTTACTGGCCGTGAGAGGAAGGCAGATGAGATAGTTGTGTCAATCACAAAGACTTCGTTCATGACAAGCAGGTGGCTGTGGTGGTGGAGGCGATGGGGTGTGTGTGTAGGGTCCCTGGTGAACAATCTCTCTCAGTCTTAGTCATCACAGAAACTGCACTCAGCTGAGTTAGGGAGAGAGAGAGAAAAGGGCAAGACTCAATTTTAAACAGACACGCAGCTTTAGCACCGAATTGATGGTTTTTATTATGTAAAACCAGAATCAGAATCAGCTTTATTGTATATACAAAGAATCTGACTTCAGTTTTGTCATTGCTGTCAATGTACCTACACAGAAATAGACATAATAACTAAGAACTAGGTCAACAAAGCCAAACAAACAAAGAGGAAGATTAGTCAGGACTATTATGCACACAAGTATGTGGAAAATGGACTGATAAATCACACAAAAGCACGGATAACAAACAATATAACAAAAAAAACCCCAAAACCAACAAATGATGTCGTATTGAGTGTGACATCTTTCAAGAAGAAAAGAACAAGAGAACAATCGCACACTTTTTAAAAAAGAAAAACAAATGAATAGATAATAATCATTTATATATAGAAGTTCGTATATAAACTCTAAACTTTATATAAGCTATAAACTAATTACACAGTTTGACAACATTTTAAGAAGCAAACACCAAAGTAAAATGTTAATAAAAAATAAAATAGAGATATAAGCCAATTCCCGTGGCTACCTGCTGCTCTTTGTACTACAAAAGGATATTAGTTTTGACAGAGTTTTAATGATGGGTCTGGTATTTGCATATTCAAACGATCAGTTGTGGAGTTATTGCTCCAACTGTTCACAAAACGTGAATATGATTAATTAGGTCCTAAAAGTCACAGTTGCTGCCACATCCTTCAGTGAGAAAAAGCCAAACAACTCTGTAAATTTACAGCACAGTAGCATTTAGACTGTAAAATGAACGGATAAGACTATAGATTGATTCCTCTGATGTACAGGGTAATAAAGAAATTAGATATTCTTAAGGTGTACAGCAGTTTATAGAATACACAATTCATGAATTAATATTTTGAGCATTTAATCTCAAAACCTTACACACTCTACATCTACATTAATATGAGCCCAATACAAAAGTAACCATGTCCCAAAACATGTCAACAACAGGTCAGGCTAAACCAAAACAAACAAGCAAACAAACAAAATATTTTTAAAGTTTAAGAATGTTGTAAATAGAACATGCACAAGAACAGAAAATATTGACAATATATTTCAATTACATTACCACACCCAAAAAGTGATGTCACAGTGTAGAGAAAACACCCTTAATGACTCTTCCTCATCGCAGCCTCTTGATGAAATAACTGAAGTCAAACCATTAGAGGTCAGTAAAAACAAGATTATCCGCCATTGTTGAGCTAATTTTTACCTGATATTCATAAGAAATTGTACTGTCAGACTTGATAAGCAAACCTGCAGAGAACAATTTGGATTTAAGCTATTATATATTGCTTATATAATGGCTAGTTTATATATATAAATACATACATACATACATATA
>JAQMCX010000043.1:14402007-14463147 GCA_029814765.1 Acanthurus leucopareius | reverse complement strand
CTTTTCTTAAAAAATGCCACAGAGGTTCCCACTGCTATCCATACAATAGATTTATTCTCTGCAGCTTCTGGACTTTGAATAAACCAGAAGAAATGTGAGCTGTTTCCTCTCAAAGACTGCGGTGACTCCACTTACAGGTGTAATGGTGTTAAAAGTGAACAAATGATCTCACTTGCCAGCACTGGGCTGCTCGTTGTCATTTTGGAAGTTATATCGAGTTAAATTTATTATTAATTACTTGCCTCACACATTATGTTAGTATTTACTGCTTACTTTGTTGATTTTGTTTGGTTTATGAGTTATAATTAGATTTACGTTATGTGCTGTGTGCACTTGAAGGTCTCATGAGTCTGTGCAGACGTCACTGGAGAGTCTGGAGAGAATTTATATATATATAAAAATATATATATATTTATATAAACATATATATACATTATATATACATATATATATGTATGTATATATATATATACAGTATATATATATAACCCTTTGGAACATAAACTTATTACTTTCATTCTGAGAGTGAGGTTTTAATGTTTCAGTTAATGTTCAATTAAACGAAAAACATTTTGTTTATTTTTGTGCTTTCAATGTGCCTTTACTTGAAGTTAGGAATATTTAAGAGAGTTATGCTAATTCCCCTTGTAGCCTGATAAATTCCTGGCTTACATTCGAAGCTCACAATCACATTTCTTTAAATGTGAATCATATTTATTACACATTAACAAATTATTCTTAGCAATTTTTTTAAGTGCTCAACTTTAGGTTTGCTGCATTTCTGAAACTATGTTGTAGTTTTCCAGTTTTATAAATGTAGTGAAAGGGTGTGATCAATCCAGTAATCACACTAGCATATGAGGCAATGCAGAACATCATGGAGCGTTCATTAATTGACAAAAAAGTAGAAAAAATGATTGCAATGAGATAAGGTACAAATGTGAGGGCTTCAGTTACAAGGATAATTAGAATGATTCTGAAAGCATTTAGTTTCCCAGCGTTCATCCTATTGCTCGTCCCGTTCCTGTCTCCTGGTCTAGGTCGCATAAGTGCACAAAGACTCCCAACACAACAATAGACCTGCACCAGAAACAAGCTAAAAGATATGCTAAAACACACATGGGCAATAGCTGGTTGTGGCACTAGTGTAAGGATTATACAACACACCAGCACTGTTAGCCAAAAAATTACAGTTTCGGCCAGTCTGTATCTCAAGAGCTTGTACCTCAAGAATGTCACAGGGTGTACGACTGCCAAATAACGCTCCAAACAGATACTGCTCATGAACAGAGGGCGCCCTGAAAATAAAAATCCAAGGAGAAATCTCATAGTGTACTCAAGATAGGTCAGATTCACAAATTTGAATATTAAATCGCTCATTGCAAATAATTGCATGGCACTTGCTATAGAAATGAAAACCTCACAAATGGCTTGGTTAAGGTAAGACAATTCTGAAGCTTTTTCCCTCGGTCCTGCCAAGATAAACCACATGACACACATGTTGGCAGGGAGACAAAGAACAATATTGATTATGAAAGGAGACTGTGCATCTTCACAGTTGATCAGAAAAGATATAGAAGCCAGTAAACTGTGATTTCCATCCATCTTGCCATCTAGCAGCCCTATAAAAAGATTAAGCAAACATTTAGAATATAATATCTATTTTCAGGCAGGGAGGAGGAATATCAATTCCTTTAGTGACTAACAAAACAAGGATTATCAGGTATCTTGAATCTGTGGTAGGCAAGAATGCTATATTTGAGTAATGTTAAAGAGCCATTGTATTGCAGTGAACAAATACAAGTATTGTAGATTGTAGCAACCCCCTTATACTTGTACAATATATGTATATTGTTGTAGTTATACCATAGATTAGATCTTGAGATGACAAGCTGTTGAGTTGACCATGGTTTTAAAAAAGGATTAAATGTTTGTTTTAAATTCTTTAGCATCACCATTCTTCTGATTGAACATTTACAGTTATGATCAGTCTTCCCTCTGATGTGGCAGCGGAATAACTCTAATTAGTAGTTGCTCTTAAGCTGTACAGATTGTGCTGGCTATTAATAGTATTATTTTTTCTGGAAATCAGAACATATGTGTATGAAGCATTCAGATACAGCAAATCATTTATAACAATCCAATAATTTTGATGCAGATTAGATTCCTGCAGGTTCATTTGTGCTGCCTTTAGCTGGTAGACACAGATTGGGTATCAAATTGAAATGGGAAAAATCACACAAACTACACATGGTGAACAAAACTGAAATTCTCAATGAAATTACTTTAATCAGGAAGTTACCAGGAATTTTCGAGGATGAAATTATTAACCCAAAGAAGGACCAAAAAATGCTGTGTCTTACTCACCTATGCAAAATATTAATTATTGTTTCTTTCCTGGTTGGAGAGAAAACAAAAAACCAAAACAAAACAAAACAAAATTTAAAAACAAACAAACAAAATAATTAGCAAAACACCAAATGAACAAAAGACTTCACTTAAAATTATCTTTTTTTTAGCATACTACTTATGAACTAGCAAAATCCTAACGTAGCCCTGAAATAAACATGTAAGATGTCTATGATGTGCCTCTCACCCAATGTAGGCTGGGATCAGTTCCAACCCCTCTTGTGACCCTCAAAAGGATAAGCGCAACAGCTAATGGATGGATGTAGAACCCTAATATTTCCTGGAAGTACATCCCATCTGTTCCAGTGAGCTTCTCAGCAGCTTGAAACTTGAGTGCTGTTGTAAACGCTTTTGCAAATGATATGCAAACACACAAGTCCGAGAACTAAATCAGGATTTGTTTGTTTGATTGTCACAGGCATTGTAGTTTTGCATAATCTGCGCTGCTATACTGCAAATCTTAATAAAAGAGTGATGTGTTGAAGCTTGTAAATGGTGAGTTATTAATGATTGTCGCACTGAGTGGCAATTAGGAATAATAGCATTGCAGTTATTGCAGCAGTTATGTAACATGTTGTCTATTGAGTGCAACGACATCGGTGATCACGCAGGTTTGACAGTCAAGCTGCCACGTTATAGCAACTTGATAAAAGATAGTTTACCAGATCTCTGGAGGAACATCATACCATGGACCAATCCTGAAAAAGCGGTGGATGTGTAGCACACACTTATGATTGTCTCAAACAGATGTTGTTTCAGGTAATCTTGTAAAGAAACAACTACTATCAAGGGGACATTCACAAGGATAACTGATACTGTGATGATCAATATTATCCTGAAAGCTTTCAGTTTTATGTGGCTCATTCCCTCTTTCTGCCTCTTTCCCTCTCCTGGACCAGGTTGTTTAAGGACCAGAAGAGTAGCAACACAACAGGTAAGCTTCACCACACAACATGCAGTCATCTGCACCACAGCAGCATAGTGATATGCTGAACCCATTACGTATATGCTAAAGCAAGAAACCAGTGTCCACAGCCAGATTACTCCAGACAAGGCCAGTTTATACTTCAGTGGCTTAAACCTCAAGAAGACCACCGGTTTAGCTACTGCGAGATAACGCTCCACACAAATCAGCATCAGAAGAAATGGACGACCCGAAACAATAAATCCCAGGAAAAACATTCGGATCTTCAGCAAACATGAGTTGGGAGAAATGTATGCCGCCATTCCCAAAATGTCATAGATGCAGATGATGATTTCAAAAATGGCCTCTGTGAGAGTGCAGAACTCCGATGTGATCAAATGTCCCGATATTATCAGCTGCAGGATGTAGACATTGAGAGGGAGTCGAAGGATCGGGCCGATTATATTGGGTATCAATGTTACATCCCTGTTCGACATGCTCACACAGAAGGGCAGCAAGGATGTGTTTCCAAGAGTGGTGTCATTCATCCTGGAAGTCCACGGGAAGAAACAAAAAAAAAGTAGAAAAAAAAAATACATAAATGTAAAGGTGATGTCACACTTATTTATGTATTCATTTATTTTTGCAAAGTTTTGTTAAATATAAACTTTCTTGGCATTTTTTTGCATTCTAAATTGTCTGGTTACTTTGATTAATGTCCCTCATTTCAGTAAAAGAAAGTTTAGTTTGATGTACAAAGAAGACAATACTCATTTGGTGCATTTATAGATGCAGTAATCTGGACTGTAATTTTAAATTCAAAATAAAACTATATCAACATCAATCCTTCTTCAAGTAGTTAAAGTGTAATTTGCATACAACTAATCTTTCAGTCACTTAAAAATTAGAACTAAATACTACATTATTACACGAGAACAGACCATGAAACAAGCCTTTTAGTTAAGAGCAAATGACTCTTTTGTGTTAAAAATATTAACAAATTTGATAAGGCTAAATATTTAAAAATTCAAGTAACAATTCAATTGCCAAACCTGTTCTTCGCAGGTGTTCTCTCACCCTTCTTGATTATATGCTTCTGTTGTGTTTGCTCAAATGCTCCTCAGCAGAATGATACACAATAAAGTTATACACAGGTAATAGTAATACTCATGAGCATTAGCCATCACCTATGACATAACTTTTCACTGTTTGGCTTTGTTGTCACTGGTCCAACATGAGATTGGCAAATGAGGAGGCAGCAGTTTTTATGGTCTGAGAATACCAGGACAGAGAGGAGGGTTGTTTATGTAACATGGACCTGGTTGTTTTAATAAAGGCATCAAAATCATATTTGAGGACCACAGAGCTATAAACTAGCAGCTTAATATGTTGAAGCCTCAACATGTGCTGCATGTGTAAGGGGGGTTTACTGTTGATAACAAAGTTCAAACTTTAAATCAAATTAAAATGCAGTGGCACATCGCAGCAACCCAAATCTAAATGGGAGGGTGGCCAGACCCATCTGCCACAGTGAGTAAAAAATGAGGATGGCAGATTGGTTTGGTTCCCAGGCTAATTTTTCCTAATTATGTGAAAGGGTTAAAATACTGCCAAAACTCCTGTTTACCTTTGTTAGCATTTTAGGCATCCAAGCTCCAAGATTATGCCAACTACAGTAATATACAGTAAATCTGTGGGCAGCCATGCCAAGAGAAGTAAATAAACAAGCGACTGATGAACTGTTCTCACCAGTGTGAGGTCCAAAGTACATCTGAAAGTCCTTTGGAAGTGAGGAACACTTCATATTAGGCAAAATATATCTGTTACATCAGCAGAACTATATGTGCACTCTTTATTATCAATTGTAAAAATATAATCTTAAATGTAAAACTTCGACAGTATATTTAACATATGAGTAGTTTCTGGTCATTATAAATCATGGGTGGATGATCCAGTACATTTTAACAGCCCCGACACCCTTGTTGTGAACTTTGAAGCCATTTCTTCCATTCACTGGTCATTGCTAGGGCTCCATCCCTTGCCCCCATCTTTCATCATCAGGCTGTTATTGCTCCTTAGCCTTTCATCAACTATTTGAGATGTCTGTCAAAATACTGTTGATCGGATTGGGGGAAAATCTGTTACAAGCGAAGTCTGCGGTGCATTACTAGATTACTGTCTAAGTCCTACCATCGTTCCTGTTCATTTTTCAATAATGATGAGAGATGACTCAAGATTTAACAAACAATAAAACCAAAATAAAACAGATCAAACAAAAAAACTTGATTAAGCCTCAAAATTAAAGATTTTTTTTTGCACTTTTATTTTGGGCCAATTTAATACAGTGTAGATTTGTATTTGCACACCAGCAAATGCTGCAACAAATCCAGTAAACAAATACATGTTTGTTCATAAGCCACATCACTAGAAATGTTTAAATGGTCAAAGATCAATTTTCAAAAACAACTACCCATGACTCTTTACTCTAGTGGCCCCGATCATCAAAGGGGAAACTAGAGAAACATTGTGTCTTTTAAGCTTCCAAATCAAAACTTCGGTTATATACAACCTCTTATTTGCGTATTTGACATTTGTGAGAAAGTTCTTGCATAAGAAGATGCAGGGACTTAGAGGAACAAAACTTTAGATGAGCAGTGCAGCATTCACTAACATTTAATAAGCACTCACTTGTGTGGCTTAATGGATGAACAAAACCTTTGAGACTTTGAATAAGATAACTTTCCCTTTTTAGGCCTCAGTGGTCACAGTGATGGGGAACAGTTTTGCGGCCTTTTGGGGGAGAGGAGAAAGTGAAAAAGCATACAGTAATAACAAATGTCTTTCGAGATTAATATCCCTATAAGCATGAAAATGAGTGATCACAATTTAAGGAATTCTATTAATCAGTGCACCAAGGGTTCTTGAAATAATGAATTAAACAAAACAGTTGTTAATCATTCCGCTGTCCTCTCTGTCTGAACGAAAATGTTTCAAAGCTCTGGTTATATAAGAAGTCAGTGGTAAACTTATGGGAGGAAAATTAGTAGTAGTTAAGCATTACTTTTTTAAAAATATTTTTTAGAAAAAAAACCCACTGATTGTGCCAGCTTAGCTTGTTCATTACCTAGGTGATAAGCCGAACAAAGGAGCTTGACTGTAATCAAACAAGAAATGAACTGCTGTGTCCTGAGTTGGAATTGGACATTTTGTTGATTGTGCAATCACCTTCTTCCTTTGTGTCTCTAATCACATTACAAATATGTCCTTTGCTCCCAACTGACAACAGTTTTAACATCACTTAAGGAGGAAAGTCTTCTTCAAAAACTTTAAACCATGTAAACAGGTCCATTTTCATTGAAAATAAAAATGAAGTATTTTTAATATATTTTCTCAAAATTTTCTGAATAATGGCTTTGATTGTATATAAAACCAGGAAAAACTATCGTCATAAAACCATCTTACCAACAATGGTATGCTCATTAACTATCTTAATCATTTCAAATTAATATTATATTATTGTCTAATTGCTGTTACCCTGATAATGTTTTGACATTTTTGTATTTTGCCCTTCAACCAAGGTTTTTAGAGTCTGCTTGATTTACAAATATAGATGAATATGAATGTGAAGGATTTTTTTTTTTTTTTTTTTTTTTTTAGTATAGTGCTTATTTATTATTTAGGTAAATAGACTAAATGTCCCACAAAATTTGCATACATCTTTAAACCAGGTTTTTGAAAAGCGAACCTGGAGGGCTGTCAGGGAACCAGTGTGACAATAATAATGGTAACATAAGCAGACAGAGTCTGGCCTATTATGTGGGGCTGTTTGAGGAAAGGCAACTGAAACAATGGAGCAAGACAAGATTTAAGTGGGAACATCACAAGTGTATCAAGTTTAACAATTCACACACATTTATCAATTTACACTGTATGCTATTTCAGTGACCCAGAACTGTCCAATCATTGCCTGTGCTTAGACAAAGCTTTTCACAGCTTGGAACCAGGACAAATCTATCATGTCAAACAGATTTGCAGCTTTAAGCTGCACAATGACATTTTTTGTTTACAACCTTAGGGGTTTTCAGTTGTATTAGTGCTCTGAGTTTACCCTAGTTTGCAAAGACACATCACAGGTACTGTCATTTCTATCAGGAGAGACAAGTAAACAAAAAATATTTGTTTTTCATAACAGATGATATGCTTTGACAAAGTTTTGTCAAAAGATCTCTGGCAAAGGTTTTGTAATCCATGCATAGGTGTGTTGCTGTGTTATTGAACAGACATGATCTGATGATGAGAACAGCTGATATCTAAATGGCCAGGCACAGACCATGACAGTGGGATATTATGAGTAAGCATGCATGAGAGGAGAGAATGGCTGATGGTTAGAGAAATAACTTCAAGTCTAAGCTGGCAAAGAAGTAGTCGTTCCTACTGAACTTTTGCTGGAGCTCTATTCCTGTAAGGGCAGTAAAGCTCCTAAGATAATATTAGAAAAGACTCATTTTGAGACTGAAATTCAGTGCTGTTTACCTTTCTACTATGAATATGCCTAACACAGATGGGCTCTTTTGAACGGTGGTACAGCACAGCTGCCATTAAATCCATGACATGTTAAATGGGCTGAAATTGCCAACAACACAGTAGCACCAAACTAAGATGTAATCTCATTGCACTGTATGGGAAAAAGACAGAATGAGCTGTAATATGCTTTGTGAAGCTGATTTGTTGATGTTATATGAACATTTGATTAATTAATACTCTCTTCTCTGACATTACATCAGTTAAATCATCACATTACATCATGTAAAGCCTGCTAAATATTTTTTTGTTTCAGTCGTTGTACATATTTAATTAGTATACTTTAAGAGTTAATGATCATGTATTAAAAACTGACTTGAAATAGATTAAATACTGGAGAAACATGAAGATTTTAACAGCACATGTAAGATTTATGTTTGACAAAACTTCATGAATTAAAGCATTTGAAATATTCATGTGTGATTTAATTAAAAAAAGATACATTTTCCCACAGTTGTCCAGAGCACCAATCACCATTTTATAAAATAATAATAAATGATAATTTAAAAATAAGGGGAAAAAAGCAAAAATGTTTTATGTAAATGCCAAGATAGTTAAACGAGTTAAAACACACACATGCTGAGTGGGAAGACTGAGAAAGTCTTTTCCTTGTGGGCAGCAAGTCTCAAGCAGCAAGTTTCACTATTTTCATGATTATTATTGTCATGTCAGGATTGTTTACACCTACGTTATCTTTTCTTCAGATTCTACTAGTTTAGTTACATCACTTACAGTCTTTTCATTAGCGTATTCAACTTGACATGCTGTCATTTTCTTAAGTGTAGTCACAATGCAGTTTGTGATGACATTGCATTAGGAAGCTAGAAACTCAGGATTTGGTGTTATCCAAAAAATTAGAATACATTTATGGAGAAGCAGTTGATAGTTAATCATTATAAAGGCAACATACTGCTGATATAATTAAAAAAAATCCTGTAAATTCTTTAAATCCAGACGGAGCCGTTGAGAGATACTGTGCACCATCATCAACATATATGTGAAAATGCTTTTGCTAACCTAAATGCTACATTGCTAAGTCAATACTGTTTATTGTAGCTACAAAAGTATGATAAACACTTCATTTTCAGGCCTTTAGTTTAACCGAACTGTCGCAAAGCTCCACTCTGCGTACGCGTAAGTGTGTCACGATTGGCTTATTGGGTTGCCAGTTATAGAGCAAGTGATTGGTTTCAAAAGGGGAGGGGCTGGATATGTACATATACCAGCCATCTTTGGCATCTCAACTTTCCCCCACATACTCCCATTCAATATGAATTAAGTGGTGTGTCTCCTCTTACTCTTACGTCTCTGACTAATCTTAGCCTATCTGTATTGTAATATAATGCAAGCTTGTGCAAAAATGTCAAAAGAGCTAGTGGATTAGAAAGTGAAACAGACAACAAATAAACTTCAGTATTTGTAAGGTTACATTCCCTGACATCTATAATTCAGTTAGCCTGGCTCTTCCACTCTAGAACCAGTGCAGCCAAATGAGCCCGAAAGCAGCAGCAGATCATTTAAAACTGGCACTGACTCCAACTGAGAAACTCCGTTGTATGTTACTTACTAAAGTAAGTAGTTAAACTGGATAATGGATGGATTGTTTTTAATCATATTCAAACCAAGAAGGTGCTGGGCATGTTGAGAAAAAACCTTTCATTAACAAGCAGCAGACAGGTTCTTTAAAGCCCTCAGTGGTGAGTTTTGTGTGGCCACAGCCAACTTTACTGCTTCATTTTTTCTCTCACTGGACTTATGGTGGTCGAAGTTGAAAATTCTACTCGCTGCAAAATGTGTTTTGACTTTTAGACTGTTTTGTTCTAGTTAGATTGATTTGCTATTTTAGGATAATTCAGAAAAATGTGTCTTGATTTTTAGGAGTTGTGTGTGTAAAATCTACTTTAAAAAAACGTCATCGTCAAGATGTTGGTCTCTTTGACATGCTGTATTTTCACTCAGATCCACCTGTTGTGCTCTGGTTAGCTCTCTCTTTCCATTCTGTATGTGAGTGCGTGAGAGTGTGTAGCAGAATGTACAATGCGTGGGGTTTGTTGCGGGCGAGTGTGACTGAAATGTGTCGGAGTTGAAACAGCATGAATAGAAGGCTATTGTCTGAACTCAGCAGAAGTGACCATCCACGTCTGTTTCTCTTGATTGTTCGTGTGAAAAAAGGAATTGGAGCAATCATCTAACCCTTGGCAGTCTAATGTGTGGTGCTTTCAGCTCTACACAAACACACAAACACACACATTTACACAACATTTTTTTGCCCCACCACTTCTGAACTTAATCTGCACCCTTGGCAAATCTGAGTGTTGATGAGGGAAAAAAATCTAGAAAATTACATTAAAAAAAGAACTGAGTTATCGTCATGTGTGTCATTATAAAATAAAATTTACAACGATAACACATAAAAATTTTATTTATCATGACCCTTTTTGTAAACGATGCCAGTCAAAATATTATCCATCACATCAAACACGTCAGTTGACCTGCTACAGCCCGTTTGCTCACACACTAACATCTAGCTAGCTAATGCTATCTAACAAACATGGACACATTTCCTGGCCAAGCAGAGCTCACAAGTATAAGGTAGCATACATTAAGTATTGTCTATCAGTCGCAGATATTTTTAACATGTGACAATAAATTTAATTAGAAAAAAAATGACTAAATCCTTCCCAAAAAAACTTTTTTGAGGCATGTATATTCTGTTTAGTATTAGTACTAACTACAATATGCCCTCTTAGAGAATGAAAACAGTCATATGTAAAAGCATGATGGGATGAGAGAATTTATCAGCATGGCCCCCAACAACCATTTAATTTACAAGCAGTTAACCAGACAAGCTCATAAAACATGAACTTGAACAGCAGAAGGTACACAGCAGGTATCACTCTCGACAGACGAAGCTCTGGAAGCTTGTGTATGTCTGATGCTAATAAATATTGTGGAGAGAAGCTTACATGATAGAGGCTTCATTCGCAGTATAAAACCCCACAAAAACCCTGACGGCAATTAAGGAAGTTGGTCTCCAAAGCAGTTTGACTGGGAAGAACTCAGCCTCTGTGCTCCACTTACTCTCAGCCACAGGATTTAGGCGCTGGTGGGAGGGACCCCACATAAATCCAAAGAGAGTAGGCAACAGTGGAGAAGTACTTGGTGGGTCGCATGCAATGCTCCAGGAAAGTTTCTGAGTGGGAGAAAGTTGAGCTGTTGCCTGAAGAGATGCTCATTTCAGCAGCCATTAAAATGTTCCTCAGGTTCTGTGATCTTTGGATTTATAGGGTTCCTGGAGGCGAGAGAGAGTGAGAGAACTCAACAGTGAGAGATCCCAGAGGCGAGACAACAAGCAGAAAACAGTGTAATTAGACGAATCCCATTAGATGAGGATGTGTAAGGCTCAATGGCCGGAAAATCATTATTAATCGCTGTAACTGCTCGCATGTTACAGAGATATTGGAAAGCTGTTTTCTTTCCTTCTTGGATTTGTGTGTTTGTCTTGTCTGCCAGAGTCCAGTTCAACTTTAATTTACCAATAATAATATTGGAAATATTAGCGAGCTGATTGTCGTAACATAATCATGAACATGATGCCTGTTTTTTTGTCCAAGTTTTTCACATAGAATACACAAGGCTCTACTGGCATACTGAGTGTATTCTGAGATCACTACATTTTAACTGGATTTTATTAACTTCTGTTTTGACTTGTGGGTTTTGCATGAGAGAGAATCACCCACTTTTCTTTTCACCCCCGTGAAAAATCTGCCCATGTGTTGCATGTATTATGTTGTCATAATTATTTACATAGATCTTAATAGCCTTGTTAAAATATGAACCTTCTTTTTCTGTTATCCAAACAAATCTGGTTAATTTAATTGTATATTCAAAGCCTCAACATTCAGTGGGCCATGCCTGCACTGGATGCAACGGACTTTCTTTGCATTTTACCTTGGAGTGTGCTTATAAATACTTCTCTGACCTTGTAATGCAAAAAACACAATAGCCAAAAGTGCTGCCTTTATGTGCTGTATAATGGACAGTTATCGTAAACCTTGACTATTTTCTTATTGGTCAGAAAGTAACTTCAAAAAAACAAACAGTGTTAAAGTGAAAAAAAACCCCTCAGAAAACAGCCTTTCTTTAGAGGAACTCATTTCTATATGAACTTCTTACAACAATGCAACTCATTGATCATTCAAGAACAAACAACCGGCATTAACAATTGAATTGCTTTCTTAAAACCATTTGGAGACGTCTTATCAGTGAGTTTCGGAGAGGAAGTGTGCAGAGAAACTGTGCCACCTGTCAGACGATGTCTTTTCTCTCTTTTTGCTCACTTCCCTGTATTGCTCATTTGTGTGTTTTCCCACCCTCCCGAGCATAACAGAAGAATTACCACTTTCATCTTCACACTTAGCATCTCAGAAAGCACTCATTTTGTTAGAAAGACATTATTTGATTGTTATTTTATTTAAACATCTATTTGTTTATTTCACAAAGTTACAAGTGTAATGAGCCTTTGATTTGCCACGGTTGTCATAAACGGATGACAGCGAACTGGTTCAGTACTTTTTATATGTAGGTGAGACACCAGGGACACTAGTCAAATACACACACACACACATTTACTTGCACAGATACAGCGCACACACACACATACACACACACATGCGTGCTCAGGCACACTGGTGCCAACGCAACGGCGAATGTTGTAAGGGAGGGGAGAAATGACTGATTGCTTAATTCTTTTTATCAGAGGAAGTTTGGAGAGAAAGAAAGCTGAAAAGGAGTGAGCTGTCATCTCTCTTCTCCTGGCGACGGGATATAAATAGCAAGTAGGTTCTCTTAAAAGTCGAGATGAAAACATATGCTTTGTTTCCAGTGCGTAGCTGTAACACAGCTTTGAAAACCTGAAGCAGGGAGAAGACGCTCCTTCATGTCTGCCTCAGTAAGCCACCGCATAACGAACAACAAGAAGGCTCCTCTGAAATGCCTGACCTAATATTTGACAGTTAGTCAAGATATATGTATCCAGGGACAAAAAAGCAGATTTAAGGGAAAGATGAGCTCATATTGTATTTTATTGTTCAACTTTATTAGGTTGGTGTGGCTGAACCAAGAGTCCAGACGGGAAACTGTTTCCTTTCTTCTTCTAATATCAGAGGAAATTCCAGCACACAGTCACTTGTACTGCTGTGCAGTTGTTTGAAACCTTGTTAAGACAGAACTGACATTTTTGCAGAGTGGAAAATGTCATATGTACTCCGCATCGAAGACGCCTGTCATTTCCAATAGAAGGAACATTAATACCACACAAGTGAGTAATATTCCTAGTATGTAATTACAAAATAAGACTTGCTCATTGCTCAGAGGTGCTCAAAGGCTGATTGACAGCCAATGGTACTCCCATTCCCAACGCAGATTGTGCAGCATAAATGATCTGTCAAAAGAAAGGGGAACCCTCTAAAAAGATAGAGTTGGTTGAGGACATAATGATGCATTATATTCATGAGATCTGCCAGAGTTTTCTTATCATACTCCCTGTTGTGTAATTGACTAATCAACATCATCCAAAGTATACAGTCTTTGTTCTCTGGCTAATGCAGTCTGATGGGTTCAAAGGCATGGAAAACACAGAATGAGCAAGTAAGAGAGTGAGCATGTTGAGTGAGTGCGTGTGTGTGTATGTGTGTGTGCGTGTGCGTGCATGCGCCTGTGTGTGTGTGTGTTGAATTGCATGTGTCAGGAGACCAATTACATTTCCAAGTTGTACTTCAAATGAGGCACAGCGAATCGCTGCCCTTCCCTGATTTGGCTTCTGCAAAAATGAGAGCAAACCCAGACTATATGCATGCATGCATTCAAGCACATATACAAAGGCACACACACACACACACACACGAGTGACAAACAAGTCATTAAATTTGTCTATTGTAACTTGTCTGTGTAACTTATGCTGAGTTACATAAGGTCTTTTCCATGCAATGGCAGCTGCTTTGCTTAGCAGGTGAGGATGTAACAAAAATATTGATTCTGGACAAACAAATAGCTACCGACTCACTGACTGGGCAGAACTTGCAAGTAAACAGAATAAAAAATACCAGTATTGATTCTAACAAATAAATAGCCACCAACTGACTGACACGGGCACAACTTATAAGTAAACAACATAGCACCCTTCAATTTGGAAATTGAAGGAGGAGGCCTATCTCAACAGTTTGTCATGTGTCGATTAAGATTTGCTGACTAATCCTTTCCCCATCGGTGTCTGTGTTGAAAGGCTCAAAGTGCCCCGACTCTCTGTGAAGGTAATCTCACAGCAAGTAATCTTTGAGATGCATGAACATGGAAGGAGAAAGCCCTGGTTTTAAAGCTTGTATATAAATTGCATAAATATATACATGCTCTACAAACATAACCCAACACTGTATCCATGCATCCATTAATCCTTGGTAGTGAGTAATCCCAGTGTGTTTATTTACTTGGCTAATCTCTCTCTCTTCTGCTAAGGGACTGAGGACTAGGCTTCCACTCGCAGGTAAGCCTCATTCCCATACTTCGGCCATAACTGCTAATCCCACTTCCAGATACAGGCGAGAGGAGCTGGTGGGAGAGGGAGGCAGCTTATGTGCGATTATGTGTCAGTTTGTTTCCGTGTCTGGTAGAGGAAACAACACTGAAACCATGATCTGATGGGTGCTGACTAATTTCAGTGGCATCTGTCAGCAGGTCATGAGCTGGGTTTTACCCAGATCCAGCTCTAAACATACAGAACAAAACTGTTCAAAGCTTTGGAATTGTCAGAATGTTTTTTTTTTTTACCTTTTTCAATAATGGCAATTTTAACATTGATAAAAACAATTAAAATTAAACCGCTTAATGTATTTTTATGTGTCAAAAATAAATATTAAATTAAATAAGTGAAGCTTTCAGTTTGTTGTTCATGTCCCTGCTGTGTTGCATGATAGAGGAGAAAATTATTAGAACATTTTTTCTCAAAATCCCCTGTTTGAATTAGTTTTCAGAGATAATTATTTAACCACAGCGCTGCTTAAAATTTGATTCTAAATATTTTGCATCTAAAACAAGAGCAAGTTTCCTTTTAAATCTGCACAGATGCAATGCAAAGCTTTCAGTCTCCTTTATCAGTGACATTGTCTTTTTTAAAATATTGTTGTCTAACTGTTGCTCATAGATGTCTTTTTTTTCAGTCTTTCAGTTGTCAGCATGATTTGACAAGTACACAGCGTACAAAAAACAGAAGTACTCTCAGTAATCTGCCTTTGAAGAAGCGAGCTTTTACAGCCAACGATTCCTTTCAACCTCTAAACAGCAGCACATGTGCTGTAAATGGTCAGATTATCAGCAAACTTAAGCAAAACAAGCTGTTTTGAGCAATGTCACTAACTGAAATTCAAAATCATTTCCTCTATCTATGAATTCAGCATCCCACTTCTTCACCGTGGTGGAAGACGGGGCACCCTTACGTAGTGTTGCTTGCATGACCTCGTGGACCTCCTCAGGTGAGCCCTTGAGATGGAGATAAAAGATAACTGCACCAAGGTCTATGTTGTCAGTTTTCTCAGACAATGCTGAATTTCAATATACAATAAGCAAAAAAAAGAAAAAAAAAAAATCACAGAGTTACTCACTTCAAACTTTCTGCACAATGGCTCAGAGAGTTGAGCTTTACGTGCCTGTAAAGATAAATGTGAGTCCTCTCCTTCTCCTCAAGGCCCAAAAACTTATCAACAAACACATAAGTTGTCTACTTGTAAATGCAATGAGTGTGAAACATTTTATATGTTGTATGAAAGTCTTTTTTTAAAAAAAATCTTTATGCTCATGCGTTGAAAGAACCAAACTGTGCCGTGGTTCCATGGATCCTCATGCTGATTGTCAGTCAGCATGAGGATCTTGCTGTCAAAGGAAGTGCCAGATTTGCTTACCGCATCAGAAAAGCATGGCTGCTTGAGCATTGATAATTGTAAGCAGGTATTTAAGCACAAGTTGTCATTAAAAGTTTTTTGAAGATGTTTTTGAATTCAGTGAAAATATTTTGCAGAGGAAATATTGATCAGATCACTGTTTTTAGTCTCAACCATATCTAAAATTCCTGTTCAAAATTACCTTTGCATCTAAAATATCTAAAAAATAGAACTGAAATGACATGAACATCAAAAGATTTCAGCTGTTGCAGATGCTGACACTGAATAGCTCCTGAACTTGGTCCCCCAAGGGGTTGTCATTCGTAATTCCTCCAGGCCACTTTTAACATTTCAATAAGGTTTTACCACTTGAAGCTTTTATATTTTTACAGTTAGTATTTTTGCACTAAGCTTTTATTAATTAGCCATAATCACTCAGTGTTCTAAAAAAGGTGGCACTCTTAATTGAAGTTAAATAGATGATGGTTTATATTGCGTGGGATTAGAGAGATAAAGATTTAAAGTTCATAAGTTTGCAGTTCCAATGAATTTAATTCTTCTAGGTTGCTCTTTTCTGCAAATCTTATTATCATTCCTGAAACTGAATGTCTGTATTTACTTGAGTTTTGAAGAGATTCATTATTCTGTCAGGTTGTGTTACACAGTAAACTCTGTTTTTGTTCTTTTTTTTTTTTAAGCTGATGGGCTGTCAGTCATAAATTGTGGTCATGCACATTTTGGATAGTGTGTGCTTTCCAGTGTAAGTTTGCATATAAACTACCGCTTAAAGCCTATGTTGTACAATAACACACTTGCATGCAAATCATATAAGTGACTCGGTGTTGAAACACTTTTTTATAATCACAGTCTTTCATGCAAACAAGTTCAGTATGCCTGTCGTTCGTCCACAGCAGTAGCAGGGAGCCACCATGCAGGAATTCATCTGACTGTTGGAGACAAACTTGGGTTCAGTTTTTTACCCAGGATACTTTAAATGTTTACAGATGTGCAAAGGGTCAAAACACAAACCTCATGATTACCTTAAAGCCTCACCTTTACTGCCACAGCTAAACCAAGTTAAGTGATGTCCTGGTTCAACACATCATATTCTTACATTTTAAGTCCGTGTTATAAATAATAAGGCATTCTCTTTTACCCTTTACAAAAACACTCTCACTTGTTTACAGACATTGTGTGTTGCTGTCTGGCAAAACACAAATTTGACTCTTCCTTCCTTTTTTTTACTTAGATGTGTTCATGATATAATTATACACTAAAGGCCTGTAATTTTATATATGGGGGAATAGACTGTTTGTATGTGTGTTTGTGTGCTTGTGTGTGTGTGTGTGTGTGTGTGTGTGTGTGTGTGTGTGTGTGGCTGAGACTTGGACAGAGATACTAAGGCCAGCTACCCTGACTCCTGAGGCCCTGTGGGTCTCTGACCTATTTCTGCCTGGAAGGAGCTGCTTCATCACATGCAGAAACCAGCCACTGCACCTGGATGGTATGTGTGTGTCTCTGTGTTTGTGTGTGTGTGTATGCGTGTCTGTGGCTGTGCGTGCATGTTTGCGCATTTGTGTGCCATGGAGACGATGCGCCCTGTATCTCTCAGGTATTACTGTACAGCTCGGTTCTTGCTGATTTGAATGGACACTCACTCCCTCCTCCCGTCTTCTTCCTCTTCACTCTCTGCCTTTTCGTAGAACAGCATTTTCCCATCACACACACCCTCCCACACAAACACACACACACACACAAACACACATTAATTTCCCAGTCTCTCTCAGGTGCTGCCTGCTGCTATGTCCAGTGCTGATTGTTGCTGTATCTGCGTTCACAGAAGGACAAGCACACGCGCGCACACTCACACAAACCCACACACACACCCACGCAGATCCTGTTACACTAAATGTGTTCACAGCAGGGTAAACCTGATTCAAACAGCTAGCAAGAAAGTCTAATGATTGATGATAAGACCGGAATATCCGCAGCCGCAGCAAAATCACACAAACAGGTTATCTGGGACCTTCAGGCACTGAGCTGCTTTCACATGGCAGAAGAAGGCAGAGTGCTTGGGATCATTAGCCCACACACACAACACACACAACACACACACACACACACAGGGCTCCAACACCCCCCCACCCACCCCCTAACCCACACATTCACATGCATGCACCGACAGACCCAGGACCAGAATGTGCACAAATTCCTGCACATGTGAGCAGAGTCTCATGTGCACATACCAACTCGTGCTCTTGTGCACTTCTGCTGCTGCCTCTTTCCCTCTCTCCCTTCTCCTTGTGTACTTTGAGACAAGTTTCTGCAGAACTGCTGAGGAGGCAGGCAGGTAAGCAGGCACATCAGCAGCGGGGCAGAGGTGCTGTTAGTCTGATGAGCAGTAAATCTGTCTAGAACACCAGAATAGCTATGAGGGGCTGCATTTGCTCTCATGTTTACCAGCCTAAAATACACTCAGCCTTGTAATATTCTTCTTTCCTCTCCAATATATTTAACATCTCTCTGTGTAGTTTAACCTTCAAAGCATGAAATGTGCAGTAAATATCATATGCTCAACTACATCTCATACATCCTCTGCAGTATTAAGAGCTGTTAGGAGTTGAAGGACTGTATTTGTTGTTGTGTTATAGCATGATGAAGGTGTTGCTCCTGTACTAACAGTGTGATTGGAGTCTTTCCCACTGACGTAAGCCTGAGAGGAGTATTCTCATAGAAAACAGTGATGTAATGGACCGTGAAGGTACTAGTCAGGCTCCTTCTTTTCGCTCCCTCCTCCTCCTCGCTGTCTCACCGTTTCACCCTCCCTCCCTCCCTCTCTCTCTGTTCCTATCTCTGTGGTTTTTTCCTCTCTTTCTTTTTCGTGTTGGCAGGCTACTCCTTCTACTCCTCTGGGATCAGTGAATTAAAACCCAACAGCTCCCTCGCTTGGTCACCAAAGAGAACTACAGAGATGTCAGCTGCCGGCTCTATACACCCTGCTGTATCTCCATCTCCATACATAAATATGGTGCACACTCCTCCTCCATGTTATTCCACTCAGTCTCCATGCTACGATACCCTGGTTGGCCCTTGAATAGTTTGTCAGATACTTTCTAGACGCAGACGGTTCTTTTGTCACATTAACTGTCAGAGACGTGAAACATTTATTAGACTCAAGTTCCCACTAAGGAGTCCCACACTCATGCTCCTCCTCCTCTTTCTCCTCCTCTTCTTCCCTTCTCCTCTTGTTCGCTGTCTTCATCAAAGGAGAACCAGCAGCTCGGTCTGCCCCCTGGGACACGCCACAACCAGACAGACAAACCTCCAAGCTCTCCTCTTGACTTGACCATCCCAGTGTGAGTAGAATAAGAACAACATAAACACACACACATAGACCAATAGCAGCACTGTTCCATCTGCATAGACAAGGACACACTCCAACAGTCTTGGCTTCGTCCTGTGGGGGGCCATCTAACGTTACAAAGGGCTCTGACCACCACACACACTTACAACTCACACAGAACTTCTGTTTTTTTTTAATTAATCTATTATTTTAATGAGTATTGTCTTCTTTCCAAGAAAACTGAAACAGCAAAAGAAGAGAAAACACACATACATACATTCATACAGCTAGCACGCAAACACACATACTAAATGAAGGATGCCCCCCAACACACACACACACAAACACACAAAAGCACACACACTGCAACTACATATAAATATACAATACACACACACACACACACACACAAACACAGTCCCGTGTACACAAATATCGAAGTGCAAGGGGGGCTTTCAGAGAGGAAGCCCACAACATAAATATCCAATTACCAAACACATCAAACGCACAGAGGATGAAATATTGATAACTTTGAGACATTTATGTAATCCACAATGGTGCCTTATATAAGTGTTCCATTTTACAAGGAGAAGCAGAAATGTGCAGGGAGGTATTGTTTTCTCTTTTTTTAACATCACAGGAAAAAAAGAAGAGAAACTGTTGTAGGTTGGCAGACAATAATGTGAGCATAGTGGTTTAAAGCAGTTGGACAAATGTGCTCCCTCTCTAGCTCCCTCTCTCTAGCTGTCTCACATCAAGCGCTCACAGAGAGGAACACTCACGTACAAACACACCTATAATTAACATATAACGGCGAGGCTCGGTTACAGATCGTTCTCTGGGAAACCGTTATCATGCTATGTAAACAACAACAACAACACAACAGATGAAAATGCCAGCAAAGGGAGAGATGACTTTGTTGCTTCTTGCAGCTCTGTTCTGGTGTTGGATGTACATTTATGAGGGGGTGTGATTGGGTTGTTGTATTTGGCAGTTCATGTGCGCCTGTCAATCGTTAAGTGATAAAGGCTGATCCAAGCATATGGACGTGACGGGGGAGGTTTTGGGCTTCTTTCTTCACAGCTCCGCTTTGAGCTCGCGGATCACAGAGCCTTTGCAAAGGCATAAACAAGCAAGGAAATATGGATTCTCTTTAATTAATCGTAAATTGTCATTGCTTGAAGTGGGGATGCTGAGTGATGTGTGCATGTAGGGTGTGTGTTTGTGTTTTCATGCGTTAGAGAAAATGAGAAGGAAAAACAGAGGGAGAGACTGAATAATTTGACTTAACTTTCGTGCCTTATCAACAAGCCACTCTTCATGGTTTTTCCTTTGAAACTGCTGTTCCCCACTAAGGCCGAATAAATTAGAACTCCAAATAGGAATATTAATGAGAGCATACATTATTCCTGTTGTTGGTACTGGTTGATGTTGTTGTTGTTTGTGTCGGCAGGAAGGCTCAGATCTCCATATATGCAAAAAAAGGTAACTTCTCTGCATGTTTTATAAGTTTGGAAGATCATTTTAATGGTGACCCAAAAAGATGTCCTAGATATTTGGGGAACATCCTTTTGAAAAATTCCTGAAACTACAGAGAGACAGATAGCACAGAGGGGAAGATAGAGAGATAGAGAGAAGGAGAAAAGAGGGAAAGATGAGATGAAATGGAACTTCTTCCTGCATTGTAACAGATAATTTCAAACATTTCTCTGCCAAATCAATAGAAAACACAGATCTCTTTCAGTTAAGAGCACATAATTTGCTTATTCTTTCTGCTTTATGGAGGCAAAGAATGGCTATATGTTACATAATCATTAGAGTTGATGCCCTCAGATCTCTTGAGTGAATGGTGAATTGTGTTAAAGATTATTGACATGCCATCGTTATTAATGCACATTTAATGTGGATGGTTCCCTCTCTGCAGGCATCTGGCAATGACCTCAACCTCGAGAGCCTCTTACTATGAGTGGCTTCCAGCAGCAGTTGAACAAGCTCTTCCCACTATCATTTTAAATACTTTTCCATTGCTCTGAAAACTCAAGTGGCCTATTGTGCCATTGACCCTTTAATACAGTATCTCATGTACACTCCAATGGAACACAGTGAGCTTTCACCATAGCACATTTGAAGATTCAGTGAGAAAAGGTATTTTACCTACCTGCAAATATTTTGTTACCATTTCTCTCCGTTATGAACAGTGTATTATGGGTATTTCTTCCAAAAAAGAAAAGCTCTCTGTACAACCTGCCTTGAAAAACAGGCACTGTATGTGCTGTTTAATGCAATGTGTTACTATGTGTCTAAAATCACATTCACACATGCGGTCTATCCCTGATATGATCAGGAGCAGTTCCAGCATACAGAGGGTCATCTGATGTGTGAATGGAATCAGGGATCAATATCCAAGGACATCTATGACACCAATTTTCCATCTCAGGTCACTGTAACATTTAAGGACAATTGCATCCATTTAATCAACTGAACTGCCCAGTTTTTCATCTGTACCAGTATTGTGATGTATTCATCAAAAGACACAAGAAGGAAATGTCCCTGTGATCAATGAAAGCCTATCCCAGTAAATGTCTGTGAACTACAGTATGTGTGAAAGATGATTAGGAGAAGTGAAGAAAGGCACAAGTGTTCCAATAAATGTGACAACTATGTTTTTATTTAATTGTACACATTATTGCGCACTTACTTATTTTCTTCCTCAGAAAATCTATTTAAGAACTCCTCCCTCCATCTCCAAAGAACCCAGGTGGACAATCCAGTTACATTTTAGAGGATTGAAAATAAAAACATTAAATTAAGTACACAAAATCTCAAAGCAGCTGTTGTTATAATCACTGCCTGCAGGTGGCAGGTGTCAAAACTGCGGAAGTAATTGCTTTCCTTGCCTGTGGATAGCGTACATTTGCAGGTCATCATATTTTCCTCTTTACTGCTGCTTTTGTGTTTAGTTTTCCTACCTTAAAGTGTCAAAAGTAGAACAAAAACAGCTAATTTTAGCATGAAAAGGTGAGCGTGGTGGCTCTGAACCTGAATGTTATTAGCTGGACCTGGACAAAATTTCATTAAAAGTTTTTTGTCATGAACAAAAATGATTAAATTGTCTATAAAACACCAACTCATTTGCATTAGAATAAAACATAAGACACATACATTCGAAATTTTGAAAGCATTTTCATCCAACTATAATACTAAATTAAATATTGTCCACTTACTCTGCACTAAAAATTTTTTGCTTAAAGGATTAAAAAAAAACTATTGATTCCAAAGCACCAAGTATCACATTAAACTAATTATAATACAAGTAAATACATGTGATTACATGTACCATATTAAGCTGCTGCCACATTTAGCTGCTGCACACAAGTAGTTAGTGTTGGTTAGTATGGACAGTGGACCTGGACAGGGCAAAGGTCTGCAGTAACTGCTCATTTCCAACGCCTCCTTTTCATGTTGAGCACATCTGAAATTCCAACATTGACATGTGAAATACAGACAGCACCTCATATGGACTCACAGCACTGCAAAGGGTGCAGCTCCTCCCAGCTCTAAACTTAGACTGACTCCAAAAACTACTCAACCAATACACCAGTTTTACTGTCGCCACAATGATTATAGCTGATGGAATAACATGTGATAAGAGTGACCTACATCAAAGCTTATTTGCAATAACGCCAACAGAAGATGTGTATCTGAAACTCACATTCACCTTCATTTAGATTTTCAAAACACTGCTGTAGTGATGGTGTTGCGTTATGATATGGATGTAGAGGGTTAGGTGGCTGTTTATATATATGTGTGTGTGTGTTTGTGTATGTGCGTGTGTATGTGTGTATACATACAATAAACAGTATACATCATTGTAATAATCCTCTTCTTCAGCCCAGTCACAAGCCAAGAATGAAGTACTACTGCCTGGTAGCACAAAGCACAATGTGAAGCTCATGTGACTGTATTAACCTTTCAGACCTAATCTCCTGCAGTCACGAATGAGGAAAAAATGAGAGAAACAGAAAGAGAATTAGAGAGAGAGATCAGAAAATTCGAAGTTAGAGAGATTTCAAAAGAATGCAACAAAGTAAGCGCAGGAAAAAAAAAAATCTGGTATGTTTTGTTACTCCTCTGAAGCCCTCAAGTCTCAGTTTCTATCTATGGTTTGTTTTGAGTCAGAGAACAGAGACTTCTGATATGCAGAAGTGCAGATTTGGCACTGAATTGTCAAGTAAATCGAATTGAAGCAGAGATCACTGTGCAGCACCCCCTGCGGCTTCAGAGGCAACACAAAGACCACAGAGAATGACAAGTTCTTATACAAACACTCACATCCAAAAAATCTCTATTATTTCCATAGTTAGTTTTATAGCTTTGAGCAGACTGTCAGTGTTCCTGATGAGGAGCCAGTTAGATAATAAGCTTGTGGGTCAATAAATCTCATTGGTTCCTTGACAGGGGTTTATAGTTTTGTCACGCTGGTCTTTTGGCATGAGAGCATTCCGTCAGGATCAGCTGATTTCAGTGAAAGGCTACATTAAAACCTCCCAGAAGGGCTCCTATAATTGGGCATATCACAGGGCAACAACTTATGACCTACCAAAGGCATATTATTCTTGTCAGAGGGAAGTGGGGTGGGGGGTGGGGGGGCATGAAGGGCAGACAGATATCGGACAAACACTGTGTGTGTGGACGAGGACTTACAGCTTTACATGGAGGAGAAATTTTATTTTTCAAAATCGTCTCTTTTGCAAGAATAATTTCTATCTACTCGTTTAAAACTAAACCACTTCAGCCTCAATCATTTTTTTCCAATGACCCAGCCATCAATGAAAAGAGCTATTCAAGTTGAGTGTAAATGGCTCTATTCATGTTGCAGTGGTTGATTTTACAGCACATTTAGCATGACAATAAATGATTGTAATTGAATTAAGCAGCTGAAAAATCAAGTGTAAAGATGAACAGTTCAGATCTGATCAAACCATGACTCTGTAGCTGGGCTGGTAAGACCACAGTAACAGTGTTTATTAGGCACCATTTAACCTTGAGCATAGTAAACTGGGGGAACTTCAACATTTAAGAATTATGGCCCATATTTGTCTGGAATGAATGCAATTTGAATGCAATTTCATCGTCTCTATATCTAACAGCTTTGTCAAATGACAACGAATGAGGCAGAGCAGCCATGCTAGCAGAGGCTCAGTGAATGTTTAAGCTCAATATAACATCAGCATGCTAAAGTCACAAAACATACTTATACTTCACAGGAGGCCTATAATGTCTACTAGTTTACCATCTTACTTTGGTGTGTTAGCATGCTCACATTAGCTAATTAGCACTGAATACAAAGTGCAGCTGGGACTAATTGTCATATTGGTTTTGCTGGTATTTGGTTAGAAACCAAAATGTTGATCAAGCAGTCTTACGGATAAAGTCATGCTTGTTGAAATATTTCACTGGAAGCCACAAATGTCAATCACATCATTGCGATTAATGAAAAATCTGCATGGTTAGATGATTGCCTGGGACTCAATAATGGAATCCTTAGAGCTGCAAAGCTAGTTTGGTGAAAAACCAGGCCTGCTCAGGAACACCCAAGCTCCTATTACCTAATTTGTTTGAGCACAGCTTTTGTTCATTAATTTCATATTGCCTCATTTTACAATGTGATGGACAAATTTGTGATTGAAAAGCACAGATAATCAATCTCATTGGCCTGCCTGGCTGCATCCATAGAGGAGATCCACAAACTAAATTTAAATGATTTTGTATATTAGTATAACTATTGTACACAAACTCAGCTGGGGATCTTTCATTGCCTTAAGCAAAACACCAAAGCTAACACTTTAGCTACATTTACAAGCAGATCCTCATTATTGTAACACTTAACTAAAATTTCCATGTATTCCGGCACTAACAGTGCTACCATGGGACTGAACAGGGACACGCTGGACATCCATGTGACATAAACATACTAACATTTTGCATTACATAACATGAGAGGCATGGATCTTTGTTAGATAAACTTACAGAGCGAACATTGCCATGCCCTTCAAATGCTAGTTGTGCATCTATAACTGGTGACATAGAAGGATAATGTGTAGTAAAGTTGTAGAAGGAAATACTGTGTTAAGTGATACAGAAAAACACCTCTGACACACATACACACACAAACACACACAAGCCATTTCACATTTTTTGCATGGAACTTTTACTCAGCTGAAAACTGTATTTTTTTCAGGGGCATTTTGTGATATCAGTATAACTTTTCCCCAAAGTGCTTTTGCACAGCGTGCAGATCTACTGTCTCGAACTCTATGCCAAGCCCTGATAGTAGCACCACTCACACCCCAAACTCACAGCCCACCTATAATTGCTCCTGCAGAGTTCATTGTGTGTGTGACATGCCGCTCAGGCTTCACCACAGACCTTGTAAGGGTCTCAAAAGCATTTAACACTGAAGTGCTACGTTACTGCCCCCCAGCCCCCAAAGAGACACCTGGTGGTACGAAGACACATCCGGGTGGCAATATTTAACATGGCGATGTTCGTTTTTTCACCCTCCCTCCTTTCAGCGTCACCTGCTAACATTACCCTCCCTGCTCAGGCCCAATTTACTGTCAAACCACCCAGAGCCCACACATTCAGTGTATGTCTTGTGGTGGTGTACACACAAACTCACACCCAACATTTGAACAAGATCGAAGGAACATAAGGAAGTTAAGAGTGTTTTCCTGGGGAGTATATTTTTAATGTTTTCTCTGACAACATGGAGTACGGCTTTGTGAAAGGATTCCTGATGGCTTTATTGATTCAATGCTGCACGTCTGAAGGTAGGATGGCGTTATTCAAAGTTTGATAATCTATGTATTGATATTTTTGTATTTTGATTGAAAGAGAAACACCTGTCTCATTTTCTTTATTTCTTATGGCCTTGCACCTACATGTGATGTTCATATAGCTACCCTGCTTCTGATTTTATATTTTGAATAATGAAATTAATGAGTGAATGACTGTATGATTGAATGAAGTAACAAAGAAACAAAAAAGCATGGCTGTAAATTAAAAACATCATAAATCAAACAATCCATCATGGTGAGGAAACTTAATGTTGCTATGATTTGCATGAAGTGATCTGATTGTGATGCCACACACACACTTATATTCAAACAACCAGATTTAATGGAACTGACCCTTGAATTGGTTGACATCCCTTTATTATTGGTATCACTGTAATGCACAACACCAAACATCATATATATTCCAGATATGTCTCTTTTCTACGAAAAATCTCACCAGCTCTATAAATGCTTGACACTGTCCCTTTAGGTCTGCCCACCTCCATCCAAACCTCCACAGATGTCACCTTACAAGATGGCCAGACCTTATCTCAGGACCCGGAGCTGTCACCTGCAGCTGTGGTACCCGTGGCGGTCCCCCCTAGCCTGAAGGAAGTGCAACAGGCCGTACAAGAGGCCTCGGAGCAAGTGGAGGGTCGGGGGGCAGAGGAAGTGCTGAAGGAGCTGCTGGAGAGGGTGGTGGAGGCAGCTCTGGGGCAGGTGGAAGGGGGAGGTGAAGAAAAAGCGGATGAGGCAGCAGAGCAGGAAACCATTGATGAGGATTCGCTGGGGACTGAAGAAGGAGAGACTGAGAGTGACACGGAGACAGAGGTGTTGGAGCAAGTGGTGGAGGAGGAGGTGGAGGGTGAAGATATTGGCACCAAGGGAGGTGATGCTAGTGTTGAAAACGTGCAGGGGGTAGCAGAGGTGGATGTGTCTGAAGGTGTGACAGAAGAGGTGGAAGGAGCTGTTGAGGGGGGTGCAGAAACTGCAGCTGAATCTGTGGAGGAGACCACAGCAGGTGTAGAAACTGGAGGCAGAGAAGAAGAAGAGGAAATGGAGGTTATTGATGAGTCTCTAGACACTGAGATCAGTCATGAGGTTGTGGAGGAACCTACAGCTGCTTTAGATGAGACAGGAGGGTATTTAATGGAAGAGGAGGAGGCAGGGGTGAAGGACAGCAAGGAGCAGGTTGAGCTGTCAGAAGAAAAAGCAGCATCTGAATCAGACACATTGGAGATAGAGGAAACTCCAGCTGTTGTGGAGGTAGCTGTAGGTGCAGAGCCAGCACAGGAGACTGTGGTAGAGTCCGACCCTAACCTGGCTGATGCTGAGCATATAGAGGATGTAGAGGGAGAGGAAAAAGCTCTTGAGGAAGAAATTCAGGTAGACGAAATGGAGAGTAAAGTGATAGAACTGCCTTTTGATAATTATGAGCTAGAAACCCAACAAACTGTTGTAGGAGAGCCAGTAGAGGAGGAGGGAAAGATAAACATAGCAAAGGACTCTGGGGAACTAGAAGAGGACGATCAAGGCACTTTGGTGGTGGCAGGCAGTTCTGAAGAGGTAGAAGCAGAAGGTACGGAAGTGGGGGAAGCAGAAGGGGGTGATAGACATGTAGAGAGTATAAACAAGGAGGAATCAGTGACATTAGTACATGGAGGGGGTGATCAGCGAGCAGGAGAAGAGGAGCAGATTGCTTTGGAGACGTCAGATGGCAGCGAAAAAGAGGATCAAGGTAAGACATAGTTCCAATAGACAAAAATGGAAAAAATGTCACAAATGTGTTTGTGCAATGGAATTGCAGCCTGATACAAAATTAGGCTTCAGTGTGCTGATCTGAATCTGGCACCACTAACCCCCCCGAACCTACAAACAATATCCAAGACCTTAAAATTCCCAAGGAATCCAAATCTCCTCTAAAATCCTGTTTTATTAATCAGCTGCGTTCTTTAGCTGCCCCAGTTACTTTCCTTTCAGCACAGCCTTATCTATAAAATATCTGAAATGCTGAAAGTTTAAAACCTATTCATTCAAAAAATGTAAAACTGTCATGTTATTTATTTCTAAACATTCAGTTACATCAAACTCAGTAGTTTCAGTTAAGCTTCAATTGTTTGAATCTTAACCTTATTTAGGAGAGGAGAGCTCCTAAATGAAGACTGCAAGCCCCTTCAATACACTTTGTTGTAGAATCATTTGGTTATCAGTCAATCTTTCGAAAAACAAGGGTAAAAATGCAGCTTTGCTCTGGTTTTAGCTGTGCAGTTTGGTTGGGAAATGAGCAAGATTTTGAAATGTTTCCACAAGCTTTTGGTGGAAAGCACTTGAAAAATGTTTACAGAAAATATCTTGACGAGAACATTAATTATTTATCAGTCAAAACTTCAAAAATCCTTTTTAAAGCCCAATGATTATTGTGACACATGCAAAGACTAATATGTCAAATACACATTCTGCACTGTAAAGATACTGTGATACAACAAGTTAGCTCCTAAATGCTGACAAATCATGACCCAGTTGCAGCACATCTATGCATTATTTCCACATTCCATAGGTTCACTCGACAAACCCTAAACTGTGGCCTCTTGACTTCATTTTCATGTGTGTGTCACATACTAAACCCTTCTTCTAGAAGAGCTGCTGATCTCTGCCCCAGAGTCTGAAGATGGTGCTGATTCCTTTGTCGAGCAGAGCCCTGAGAACAAGGCTCCAACCACAAGCCCAGCCTCAGGTGGGGTGGAGGCCGGAGAAAACACCCTTGGTGATGAGAAATCTAATAATGGAAACAAGATTGTCGCTCCTACTGGCGACCTTTTGCGACACGACCATGTTGCGGCCCAACCTACGCTCGATGATTCTGTGAAGGATGTTCTAGCTGAATCCCCTCATGCAGAAGGGGAAAAGCCAGGGGAGGCAAATGAGCTGGTGGAAGACACAGCTATGACAAGAGGTAAAATAGAATATAAAATGATGTCAAAATAAAGGAATATGCGATTCATTACAGGAACCTCATCGGGTCCATATGTACTCTTCTGATTTTATTTTAAATCTTTCTAAATGTCTCATTAAAGAACATTTAAGAGGAGTTTAACTTCAAAACAAAAAAATAATATATTCTGCAATTCTAAAAGGCAGTTTCAGAGCTGCATATTGGGTTTAGGTGTATATTACAGCAGATTGTCTGCAGCTTAAAACTTTGGGTAGAATAAAGAAGAAGAAAACAGATCATCATTGTGATTCTGCCAACAAAATATGCAGATGGCCAAGTTGATGTTGTTCCATTTGAATAAGCAGTGGAGCAGGCTAACTACACACAGACTGGTGGGGGAAGACCAGAAAGTTGGGACCATCTCAGCACAATATAAACTGCTATTTTCTGCCTCACTAAAATGGATGAGAAGTATTTTACTCTATATCCTTTTTCTCTGCACTTATGCATCTCACATATGCCCATTTAAGCTGGTGTATTTTCAAACAGCTGGATGGTAGACTTCTTTTTTATGGAAAACGGTAATGGGATAGTGTAGAATAAGGGAAATGTCAGAGTTCAGCTTCCTTTAGAGGCAGTTGTGGGGTAGTTAATCAAGTTGTTGCAAAGCAGAATGTATCAAATTTCTTGTTTCCACTGGGTAAATTACTGTGCAGTCACCTCTAAATCTAATGCCTCTCTCCTTTTCTGCCATCCCTTTTACGCTCTCCCTGCCTTAATCTATCTGTTTAGACAAAAGTGAGCTGGGCCTGGAGGCATGGAAGATTGGGGCTATTTTTGCTGCAGTCTTCCTGGTTCTGGAGACCACTGTGATCATTATCTATATCCTCAAATGTCGTAATAAAAGCAGGTAGGTAGCATCAGTTTCTTTGCACTTAATCTTCTGGAGCAGTCACATAAAACAAATGCCTATTGTCTAAAAATCTCTCGTGAAAAACTACAGTTCACGCTTCCATTTTCATAATTCTAGTCTAGTTTTTTTTTTTCTAGCTAATTTTATTTCTCTTAGGCTTCCATCCATTGATATAATTTGGGAAGGCAACAGCCTCATCATAAAAAAAAAAAAAACGTTTCCATTGCAACCTAACCTTACAATACTGTTTTTTTTCTTGCTCTGACTCTGTCTTTGTAAAATAGACTGTTTTCTTCTTTTTATTTATGAATGGAAAAATTAAATTAACAATTAAGTCTGCATTCACACTGATATCAGCAGCATCTAGGTGCTTCTTCTCTAAAAGCTGAAATAAGCCATCTGATTGCTAGCTGTAGAACCAACAGCGCTACAATCACAGATGGGACTTACAGCAGTGCTGGTACATGATTGCTTCTGATGTTGCCCAAGCTGCAGCTAACACACTGATAGATGATGACATGAGGAGACTGTGCTCAGTATTGGTTCAGTATTTCTCTCACTAAAAGGAAATGGTCTTTCGGCAGTGATGTGTTATACTATTTTTTATGTTATTTTTTGTGTGCAACATGTAGTTAATTTGAAGGAGGGGAACAGTCAGCATCAACAGTAATATCTGAGATGTTTTGTGTTTGTTTGTGTTTGTGTATGTGTGTGTGTGTGTGTGTGTATGCAGTGCCCTGGCCCTACAGCCAGCATGTGAGGAAGGGTGTGTTGAACCAGAGGCAGCTACAGGGGGCGACTGCAGCGACGACACACTTCCTGCAGGCAATGGGGACACTCAACAGTATGTTTACACATAAAAACCTATCTGACATACATAGATGTTATAAAGATAACTGCCCACATACTGCATGTTAATGCAAATGGGTTATAAATTAAAGGAATGATCAGGACATTAAGTCTGCCTAAAGGTGAAAGAACTGCTTGTTACTCGTTAAAATGTCTTTGGAGCTCTACCTGAGGGATAAAACCCATTCTTCTAAAATTTATTTCCTCATGTGGTGTTTATACTTGCAGTGCAAGCACTGTCTAAGATATACTTGCTTTTAAAAACACATTTGGTGTGCATGATGGCTGCCTCATGTATCCTGCATTTGTTTGAAATGTTGGAAATGTTTGAAATGTCCTCAGAAATTGTGTAAAGAAGCTGCAATACGCATATGCACAGCAGTGGCAGTGATGGAGAAGTATGGAAACGGATGCAGATGCATGTTGCTAAAAAACAGAGGGCTGTCAGCAAACTGATGTGCTAAACTTACTGGCTCACTGTGTTTGTTGTGAGGATTCTAATATAACGCTAGTTTCTCATCATTCATTTCTTGCACTGGCAAAAATGCGAGAAATATAATGGCTTTTGTCACCATGTGCTTAATTTAGCAGCATAACGCCTTACCACAGTCACTTTTACTATTGTGATCTCAGGATTAACTAAACAGTGAAATCCTTAAGTGTCCAGAAGTTCAAGACAGTTTGAGCTCTCTAGTTTGCCATCTAGTGGTACCCTCCGTTAACATGCCTAGTGTTTGGGCAGGTATATCAACAATTAGATTCATGTGGCGGCCAATTGTCATGCAAACATGAGGTCTAGAGCAATATATTTTCTCCTGCTGTGCGTTAGAGAAATTGCTTTATTTTTTTTTACAGATGCTAAATCCAACTCTAAAAAAAGGTAGAAATTTGACAAAAGCTCTGCTTACTGTCCACTGAAAGCTCTGTATTAACTAAGGCAAATGTTTGCCTTTATGGGCCTTCATTGCAGATTAAAAATAAAAAAAGAGCTCAAAAAGATCTCTAAACACTGCTATGATAGATATATTGAGAGCTAAAAATACAGAAGGCAGGTCTTTTTTTCTGATTCAACCTCTCTGCCAGGCTCTTCTCCTCTCTCTCCCCCAGATTCCCTCCTAAAGTCTGATTTTCTGCTTCCACCAAAGTGACTTTTACAACATAAGTCTCCTTGTCACAAACACCAGTCGGATGTCAGACTTGTCTACTGTCAGCCGACTAAGTGTGGTGCACTGACCTGAAAAGTTGTGGTTCATAGGAACCACCAGTTGTGTGCTTCTCAGCTGATTCCCTCCCGGCTGTATTGTAAGCTGCGCTCAGGAGGTTGTCACTGGGTCACATGAGAGTGTGAGTCCCGTGAACCCATAGCATTACTGCGTAATACCACTTTTTTTCCTAAGCAGACTAGCAGGCTTGGATCAATAATAAGCCAAAGGTGTATGTGCGCTTGGGGATTGACCATGTGAAAGCACAGGATAAGTGTGTGTGTAAAAAATGAGAAAAAAAAAAAATCCAGACTGATACCAGGAGAGTCTGTGTTTTGAACAAAACTCATGTGCACATTTAAAGTTGCGAGCATGCAATGATTGTAGAATACGTCTGTTGGTTTTACAAAACGAAAGTGTGCAAGACATAAAGAGAAATCTGGTGTGTGCCAAGCACAGACGATAACAAAGCAACACTGAATTATTAAACAGTCGACAGAGTCATTTTGAAACGTGTCCTTGTTAAGAGATTTCATAGCAGCAGTGGCAATCCAGTTGTCATTGAAAGAGGGAATCACTGAAAAAAAATACTCCCACCAGTACCAGAAGTCACTTTTAGAATATTATCTAAAAGTCCCTTCTGTAGCAACAGTAGCATCTCAACAATAAAGACAGAGTGCAGCTTCTTGTACGTACGTGGAAGCCAGAAGCCGCAGTGCATAGCAAGCAAATCCAGTGGTTGTAGATGATCTGAAGAAGGCACCAGAAAAGCCTGTAGGAGATCATGTATATTTTGAAACTAAATGTTATCTTTAGCTTGATGCTTTTTTTTTTACAAGATATGATTTTTGAAAAATTAAGGCATGATCCATGCTGCAGGTAAACAGTTGTAACCAAACAAAAATATTAGTAATACACATTCAGTATTTCAATACAGGAGGCTCAGAAAAATATTAGACTGGGTATACAGCCATTGCAGGGAGTAAATGGTGTGTTTGAAATCACAAGGAAGGACTGCATCTGATTATAACTGCTCGACAATCCTGGGGCAGACCAGCTGAACCAGTTCTCTAGCCACTGTTAAACAGACCCTCCTTTATTTCTCCTTTAGAACTTGGTTACATGTAGCACCATAAATCATGCATGGAGCCACTTGGAGAGCAGGAGGACAGGACCCGGGGAAGGAAGCCAACGATATGACATGCAAAGTAGTGACCATTAAGCTAACCATTAGGTAGTGACACTTAAGCTAAATTCTCAAGATAGTGTAAATAATAAGTCTGAACCTTTAAAAATAATCATAAAATGCTTTACACAAAAAAAACAATGACCTGACCACCACCCCCCAAAAAAAACCCCAAAACAAAACAAAACAAAACAAAACCCTCGTACCTGGGTGGACAGATAGCGCAATGTCAGGCTAGAGAGAGTAATAAATGATCACAATGCATTCTGGGTGAGATGCAGCCATGTAACACATAATTCTGTATACATCTCAAATGACACTGAAGCGCTTTAGATACCCTTGAGGGTAAATCAGCCAGGGCATGTTCAAATGCATGCAGCACTTCTATAAATTCTTTCATCCAGGACACTGTCACCTGCAATTAGTCAATAATGTCAAGTGATCTATTTATATCTGGGTGTGTCATTACCTCCCAGCGTATCTCCTTCCACCACAGTTTGCACGCTTCTCCATCTGGTGTGGGCGTCGTTAAAAAAACAGACCTTCCAGTGAAAATATTCGCATTTGCTTGCGACACCATATTTAACAGCAGTTCGAAAGCCATTACGAACACATCAAATTAAGTAGTGTTGGAATTTTACTAGTTTCCTAAGTGCCCCATCACAATCAGCCTGTCTTTGTTTTCATGGAAAGCAAAGCAGATATTATCCCCATTTCCATCACAAAGCTTGTACTCTGCACCCTAACAGTGGTTATTCTTGCTATCAAACAGCCCTGCCTTTTCCATTTCTGCAATCTGTTCACTCCAAATGTCAAATGGCTGCTAATCACACCTACTGTCCTCCCTTCAGGATAGCAGCACTTGACCCATCTGATGCAGCAACAACTCTGGCCCAAAGCGAAGAGCAGCACAAAAACGAGCATGCAACAGCCATGTCTGACCTTCAGCCCAGCTCCATAGAAGAGTCAGCTAACACTGGACCAGGACCAGACTCCACACAAGACCTCAGGACTTCCATCCTTTAGGGGACCCAACTGTTGTTTTTTTTTTCTGTTCCTACTATATTAAAATAAACCTCCCAAAAGCCACTCAACATCCCTGCACCCAGTCTGAATTACACAGTGAAATTGACTTGGAGTATGACTGTAATAACACCTGTGAATGTAACACATCTGTATTTCCTGTTTCTGGTGTCTGCATTTGTGAGTTTGACTGTAAATTAGGTGCTTCAGGGGTGTGCATTAACAAGATGAGCACACTTGTGTGAATGAGTGAACAGGAAGTGTGGTTTTGAAAATACTTGTATGTGAGTCTGGGTAATAAATGTGATGATAATGTTGTGAATCTAGTTTCAAGTCTGTAGGCTCTTCAAGCTAAAATGAAACTGTTAAGAAACATTTTCACCACATCAGTTATGCTGTCAAAAGCTTTTGAACAAGATGTTAAAGGGGCAGGAGAGGACTGACATCTTTTCATTTTTCAAGAGGATTTTTTCATTATTGTGATGATTTCGTGATTAAGATGTTCAAAGTTGATTTGATTTCTATTCTACGTAACTCCTGACCTTTTTATCCTCATTTATGATTTGAGCAGTACCAAATTAAAATAACAGTGTTGAATTTGTGCTTTCGTTCTTGCCTTCCCGGTTATGTATTTTTCTGTAGTTACACTGCAGGGCACGGTTTGAAGATGCTGATAATTTGAGCACACAAACGAAGTCATTACAAGGAACAAATGACTCATTTGTGCACAAAAAATTATCAAGACTTTTCCCCCAAACATCTGACTGCCTCCACGGCTCTTAAACCAGGACTATTTTTTTAAGTTGACTAACAGTGATTACATTTACTCAGTAATGACTTAAGAGTTAAATCTTTTATTGAGTGAGTAAAAACACACACTGGCGTCATTTGGGTTTTGATCACAAGGCAAATGAATGAGTGTTTGAGAAAGTACTTGAACCCTGAAGTGTATCCATGTGTATTGGGTATTGACCGTGTTTAGTGTACGTGTGTATATATGGGTGTGTGTGTGTGTGTGAGATGTGTGTGTGTTCTTATACAAGGTCTGGTCATGCGCTCAATAGCTATTTAAGCCAGGAAACGGGAATGCACCGACTCTTGGGGGGCTACAGTTCTGCAGACAGAGGAGCAGCATGCACAGTCAGAGGTAAGGGCAACATGTTACACTCATGCTTTACCTTGTAATGAACTGTGGGATGCAAGAAGTCATACAACTCGTTTCAGCTCAATATACAAACTGATAGTGGTCATTTGAGTAAAATACAGTTCTGCTCTTGACAAAGTTGAATGATGAAGATCAAGATTTTTGTTCAGATGAGGATGAGCTGGGATTGCCACACAACAGCAAACTTTGTGTACGTTTGGGATGTGTATTTATAAGGATCATGATTTCTGCAAAAGAGATTTTAATACACTTTTGTCCAAGTATTTTCTTGGATGAGTAACTTTTCATTGGGGGACTGTTTTATTGTAAAATAATTGCTCCTGCCAGATCAGTCTGTCATTCATCCCTAATCAACCAACTTCAAAAGACAAGCAAATCTAACTCCAAAAACAGTTCAAGCAAATCATCTCTTGCCGTCTATTGTTGAAAGCATTTCTGAACTTGTAAGAGTTGAAAGCTAATGGCTTTGTGAATTATGAATAACGACTCGCACTGCCTGCAAGGGCGTGTAAGAAGTGAAGTTTGGGAATAATGTTAAGATATTTGGCTTTAACAAGAGAACACAAAACGTTTGAGTTTTTCTTGAGCTTAATTGAAGTGAACTGAACTGAATTTTTATTCTTCATCTTTGCAAATGTGTGCTGGGAGAGATTCAGTTCCCTTACAACCCTGTACATGATAAGTGGCTTGGAAAAAAAAAAGATGGATGGATGTGAAACAACAATTCACGACTTGTAAAATGTGTCCACTCTCTTTGTGTTTTTAACCTAATTTTTCCATTGAACTCACCTCACCCCCTCTTTTCTTCGCCTTCTTTCTCTCTGGGGTTTGGTAGCATGTGGAGAGTGGGTCTCCTGGTGGTGACCCTGTGTGCCACCGTTACGCTGGCCCAGTTCCCCCGAGAGTGTGTTACTCCCGAGGGGCTGCAGAGCGGCCAGTGCTGCCCGTCCCCTACAGGGGCCGCAGGGGACGAGTGTGGCTCCAGCACTGGGAGGGGCCAGTGTGTTACCATTGCTGCAGACAACAGGCGCCACGGACCCCAGTACCCTTATGCTGGGCGTGATGACAGAGAGAGATGGCCGCTGAGATTTTTCAACCGCACTTGTCAGTGCAACGGGAATTTCACTGGTTACAACTGTGGGCGATGTCGACACGGTCTGACTGGTCCAAATTGCGATCAGAGGATCTCTGTGGGTAAGAGAATGATGCTGTCTAAATTCAGCTTTGGCAACCTAAAAATTCCATGTCTATCTCCTGATGTACCCTTTAAGATCTCAGTGGGCCTCAAAAGAGCAGGAAAATGCACCAGTCGAGGGAATGAAGGCAGCTTTTATTCTTCGGGAAAAAGAAATGTCTGTTTAAATTTTAATAACTTTTTTCATCCCTCCTCTCTTCCTTCATTCTTCTTTTTACCTAAACAACCTTTTTATTCTCTTTCTTCCTGCCCTCTGTCTTCTTCTTCTTCCCCACATTAACCTCGCTCCAGTAAGGAGGAACATCATGCGAATGAGCGCAGCCGAGAAGCAGGCCTTTGTCAACGCTTTGGATCAGGCTAAGAGGACTGTTCACCCTGACATTGTCATCTGTACTCGCCGGTGTGTATATAGGCTCATATATTACATTATTATAATCATCCAGCATGGGCTTGATTTTAATTAAAACACTGTTATGCTCCAGTAAGAATATTTTAACAAATTAATGAAGTAATTTCAAAGGAAGACTGATCTTTATTTAGCCAGTCTTTGGTCTTGTATCAAGTCTGTGGAACAGACTCTTTTGCCCAAGGACCTGCAGACTCCGTCTAGCTGAGTCTGGTAGTTAAAAGCTCAGTAATATAGCTATGGGTGAACTCATGCTGTGTTTTGAAAATTATCAGTAAAATCATGAAATTTCTCATGGCAGCTTGCTGTTTAAGCTGCAGGTGGAAGAACATATTATCAGTTTTAGGGGAGAGCAAAGGGATTCATAATTTTCTGACTAACGGTACATAAATCTGTGAATAATTTCCTTCCAAGTCAGCTGAGGATTATACCAGATTCACTTAAGCAATTCGCACTGTGGGCAGAAGAACACTTTTAACCTCCTGAAAATAAAAAATAATAATAATAAAATAAAACTAAAAAATTGGACGAGCCCAGTATCTTCACCACAGGCCACACTGATGATGTCCTCCCCGGCAGCAACACACAGAAATAAATTACTCACAAAACTTGTCTAACAATTTGCAGTTTGGTTACAAATATGTTCTTTCACACATCAAATCAACCAACATGAGTTTAGAGACAGTTTCTACATTGAAACACAAGTGGTTAAACCACAAAGGAAAAAAAAAACAAGTTGACATTTCCCCTGCTGCTCCCCTCGTCTGCAGGTATCAGGAGGTGATGGGGCCTGATGGCAACACCCCCCAGTTTGAAAACATCACCGTTTACAACTACTATGTTTGGAGTCACTACTACTCAGTCAGTAAAACCTTCCTGGGACCAGGCCAGAGCAGCTTTGGCGGCGTAGACTTCTCCCACGAGGGCCCTGGTTTTGTCACCTGGCACCGTTTTCATCTGCTGCAGCTGGAGAGAGACATGCAGGTGAGAAGAGAGGAAAAGGGGTGGAGAAGGACAGGAGAGTGGTAGGAAGAAAAAGGGGAAGGCAGAGGGGAATTTTGAGCTGATGTCGTGATGAGAATGAGTTATTATAGAGGGAAGGATGAGGGAAGAAAAGAATAGAAAGATAAGAAATATACCAAAGGTGGAAAATAATATGAAAACAAGGAGAGTGGCAAAGAACAAAGCTGCAGAGACAACTTTCTATGATCCTGTAGTCTGTGTATCTATTGATCCATCCATGAGCTTTTGTCTTTTTCCTTTGTTCTGTCTACTGTTTGCAGGACATGCTGGGTGACCCCACATTCGCCCTACCCTACTGGAACTTTGCCATCGGAGGCAGCGAGTGTGATATCTGCACGGACGACCTGATGGGAGCCAGGAGCTCCTTCGACATGAGCGCCATCAGCCCCAACTCTGTGTTCTCCCAGTGGAGGGTCATCTGCGAGAGCGTGGATGACTACGACACTTTGGGCACCATCTGCAACAGTAAGGACGGTCGCAGAAAACGCACGGCACACCGCATTGTGCGAGAGAAGGGCGTTGATACACAGCATAGTCTCAGCTGCATCAGAAAAGAGGGCAAAGAGCTCATAAAGAGAGCATGTAGAACATAAGCCTCTATAAATAATACCTCACAGCTGTTGTGCTGCATTCAATATTGCTCGCTATTACTACAGTTTGTTTGAAACTGCTCCACTCGTTAAGCAACTTCTGCCGCGTGCATTCAAAGTACCATAGACGGCATGGATTTTAAACTTTTTTCTTTTCTTTTTTTTTTTATTCAGCTAGCCTTATTTCTCTTTTGCAGACATTGCGGCACACAGTACTTTTTCAAGTAGTAATTCCAAATGGGTCAAGTGGTTCAAAACCAGAATAAAGCAACTCTGTGCTGCATTGCGATAAGCTGGACTTTAGGTGATCAGATTTGCAGGGATTGGAGCTCGTTCCACACAGGCACCAGATTACAACCCAAAATCACACTATTTCCTTTAGTTGTTAAATACACTCAGTTCATATCTATGTTTTAATCTGGTACTGAGGAATAATGGGATCAATCCCCTTTCACTGTAATGCTCCACTACAAGCATATTAAGAAAGGTTGGAGGGGGGTCCTTTTAGAACAATTCCATAAGAAAAAAAGCTGAAGGAATTTGGTAGTAAATGGAACATGTGAGTGGTCGACATGTGAGTGATCTATCTCATTAATCCCCTCAGAGAGTCATGACAGGCCTGGTACTTCCTGCATCAACATGCAACGTCTCCTTAAATGGGTTAGGGGGGGTTGCCTCATTTGTGCATGTGCTTGTTGAAGACAGGAATCTAGCAGTCTACTGGTTCCTTTGATCTGAAGGAATAATCTTCAAACAGACAGACAACTCAGTTATGTAGCCTGCTGTTTATGTGCTAGTGTGTGTGACGGTGTACATGTGGGAGAGAAAGTACAAAAAAGAAAGGGATCATCCATGCAACAGGGAAAACAAAGTTCTGTTCAGTGGCACACAATTGTTGACTTTCAGTGAATTATTAAAACAGAAAACTGACATCTTGTCATGTTTAAGACTGATCAAACTAGTCCAGACTCCTCTATAGAATTAGAGAGCAGTTAAATCACACAACATTTCTTTTTTTTTTTTCCTTTTTTTTTTTTCAATCCCGTGCAGACCACTGGCCTGTTTCTGAAAACAATTAAATGACTTGTTTGTAAAGGGGAACTTCATTAATCTGAGACAGGGCAGATTGGGGCTAGGCGATTATGTTGGGTATGTATGCTAACTCTAACAACTCTCTTTTCGTAAAAAAACACATCCTTGATACCAGAGTAGGATGTGAAAAAATCTCAGCAGGTGATTTCCTGACCATCCTTTTGGTCTGCTCCCTCTTCATGACACTCCTGTACCGGCTTGCAGTGTCTTCGCACCCCCCTAAAGTCAGAGTCCTTGTTGCAGTCGCTGTAAATCACTTCAGTCAAACTGGCCTCAGTCGGTCTGAGTGGCTGTGTTCAGTTTTTGGTATCACTGCTTTTGCTTGAAGGCTGCCGGCTGCAGCATAAACATAAACCTTTATTTGTATCTTCCACTCTGTGCAGACAGAGCAGCTTAAAGGGCCACTAGCTTCATGTCTAACTGAGCTAACTAACGGATGACAGCTACTTGCTACAACCAAAGCGAGCTGCAGCAAAGAGAATAGGCTAGTTTTAGATCAAAACATGATCTTTTTTTGATGTTTTATTTGCTTCTTTCAGACATGGCAGTCTAGACTTTGTTCCACAGGAAGCATCCCCAAGCTAGCAGCAATTTCAATAAGCATTTCTTATATATCATCACCTGTTACAAAATGATCAGAACCGATGCACACTGATTTTACTGGTTGCTTCATGACATGATCTTTTCAAGAAAAAGCCACCAGAGTGCTCTTCTTTCAGGCTCTTTTTAACGATACAGGGATTTCAATATGCAGACTCGGCAGGCCCTTCTTTATTTTTTACATGCACAGACAAAAATGGAAGTATTTTAGAGTATAACCTGAATGAAGTGCTATTTCAAAGACTATGACCTTTGTTTGCACCTCCAGTAGAATAGTAGATTGGTCTAGACCCCAATCTAAAATGTGTTTTATAAAAAGAATGGGGGCTCAAGGCTTATACAGGCAAGTTAAACAAGTTGCAAGAGATTTAACATGGAAGAAAACACTGTGACACTTCTAGTTAAAATAATTCTGTTCCTTTAAAAAAAGAAATAGACTATCCCTTTGATATTTAACAAGTAATAAAAAAAAACAACCCTTAAAATGTCCACAGGAACCAGTTACCAAATCAAAAATTAAAATGCATGATTGCAGTCAACAAAGAATATCAACTCCCCGGTCCGCACCATCTCTTTGTCCAAAGGCAGACGAAGTGAAGTAAACACTACATCGTTATAAAACGATTAAAATACAAAAGAATCTATATATGTCGCTCCTACCTGAAAAAGAAGCTGTTATACAAGTGTTCAAGTTATCTTTTGTGTAAGAGATGAGGAAAGCAAATTTCCCTTGAGTTAGAGAACATTATCTCTGACCTTGAGTTCTGCCGTCGTCGCCCAGGCACAGAGAGCAGCCCGATCAGGAGGAACCCAGCAGGGAACGTGGCTCGGCCCATGGTGCAGAGGCTACCAGAGCCCCAGGATGTGTTGGACTGTCTGGAGCTGAACACCTTCGATACTCCACCTTACTACTCCACCTCCTCCGAGAGCTTCAGGAACACCATTGAAGGTGGGCAGTCAAGTATCAGAATAAAAGCAGCACTTAAGATTTAACATCCTCCAACCAAACTGAGCTATTCTGGTTCAGATTGATTTAGCTTACACTACAAAGCATCTGAAGTTCTGTGTGACTGCATAGATATAAACTTGAAGCCAGAAACGCACACACTCTCACACACACACACACACACACTAAACCCTCCACCCACATGCACATATGGTCAGCTCCAATATAGCATTTGTTGTTCCTAATTTTGGTTAATTAGAGCTTTTCATTTAATAACTTCTTTGTTCCTTATTTTCAAGGCTACAGTGCCCCCCAGGGGATGTATGACCCGGTGATCCGCAGCCTCCACAACTTGGCCCACCTTTTCCTCAACGGGACGGGCGGACAGACCCACCTATCGCCCAACGATCCCATCTTTGTCCTGCTGCATACATTTACCGATGCAGTCTTTGATGAGTGGCTCAGCAGGCATCAACCAGGTAGAAACAGACTGTATTATATGTAGATAAAGAAATATAACCCAGTCAGTAGAATGAATTAGATAAACCAATTTTTTTTCTCATCCTGTAGGAGAAATAGTGTACCCTGAGGAGAATGCTCCTATTGGACACAACCGCAGATTCAACATGGTTCCTTTCTGGCCTCCTGTCACCAACGCTGAGATGTTTCTCTCCGCCCCAGAAAACCTGGGTTACTCTTACGAGGTCCAGTGGCCAAGTGAGTAGTAATACACACACACATTGGGATACAACACAAAGACACACATATATCCTTGAAGCCCACTGACCCCTGGGGACCTTCCTTTCTTTTTTTCCACAGCTCGTGCCTACACTGTGTCTGAGATCATCACCATAGCCGTCGTTGCGGCTGTGCTGGTGGTTGCAGTAGTGGGTGGTGTCATCGCCTGTGCCGTGCGTGCCCGCTCCTACCGCTCTGCCGAGGCTCTTGAGCCACTGCTGGGAGATACTTTCCGCCGCTACTCAGAAGACGACCGCAGATTTGACAAATCACAGTCTGTCGTCTGAGTTCATCTCTTTTCTGGAGAGGCCTTAACATTTTAATGCATTGGTTTGCTTTCTTTTTTATTCCCTTACTTCTTCTAATAAAGTCGAACTGGTTTTTAACCCAGAGTCTATGTGCCCCGTGTCGCCGTATTTGCTAAAATTACAGGTCTGATGTATGTACTGTGGTAAATCTTTTGCTTTGGAGACATTCAGCAGAAGAGATCAGACTACAGTCAAAAGGTCAGACTGCCAGGAGCAGCTCAGCTTTTAATGAACAGGCAAATTGCTGGTAGTAGAATTATAGAAGACTATTTCCCCCCTATATTGTTTCCCTTCTTCAACCCCTGGCTACATTATGCGAATAATTCAGTGCAGACAATTGAAATGTCTACATTACTGCTCTTTTTTATTCTGCACTTATTCAGGGCCTGTAACTGTGTGAACAAAAAGCTGCACATTATAAACAGACCGCAGATATGTCTTTTATACTGGAGGCCTTTTGCTGCAGGCACAAATTTGCTTATCTAAAGCCTGAGGCTGGCAAGCAAATCAAACCACTTAAACTCAATGTTGCTTCTCACTGATATGTCAGATCATGTCAATGCAATGTCCTCCTCTTTATAACAGCATACATACCGCCCCCATGTGGAAATTACACATTACTGCAACACAAGGTCACACTGCAAGGGGACAAAAAACTTTATTTAAGTAATGCTTAATTGATAAATGTGTTATGTTGATTAAGTGCAGAAACTAATTAAGGATGTATCATGAGTTCCTGCTAACATTTAAAAAAAGATCAGTGAACTGTGATTATATTTGAGTAGTGCAAACCAATGAGAAAAGGGCTGTGTATTTGTACCTTTTGATACATGATGAGATTGTCTTAGGTGGATTTCAGGTAACTGTTTATGCAACTATTTTTTTATTATTATTTGGTTTTTGTTGACTAATTTCCCTTTAAAAATAGCCACATATTTCTGAGAGAACAGGTGGTCTGCTTTAAGGGAGGATGAACAAGTACAGGAGTCTAAAATAAAGCTGATGTCCCTGTAATCCAGCTGCATTTGATGAAAACTGTATCTGGAAGACATACTGTGGCAAGGATAGATACTTTGTCTGTCCTTATGATCCTTCTTATCTGCCAGGAGACTACACATGGTCTTAACTCTTAGCCTAGTCTCTAGTCAAAGCCCCCTGCCTCTTCATAATTATGTGAAATAGCAATCAGGCAGCATGTAGTCTATGTACTTAATGTTCCCATGCTGTAATTGTGGAGTTGGCTACCATGTGAACAGATTCAAGATACACTGTGCTGGATCTTTATAGGGACTGAAGTGCAGTTCAGCTCTCATTCTTTTTGGTATTTGTGGGTTTCAAAATGATTTTTTTTTCAATACATTTCTTAAATATGGCCATTTTTACATTAGTAAACTGAGAATTGACACAAGACAAAAAAAAAAGAAACAAACCAAACAAAAAATCAAAAATTAATGCAATTCCCTGATTAGGTTTTAAAATAATTACGGCGACTGCCTGGACTCAATACTGTTCAGTTATATATATTTTAATTATTGCTAAAGTTGTAATAATCTGCTTTGAAAAAAGTCAAATTTATTCAACGACAGATTCCTGTTTTAATGAGACAGAGCGGTTTTAAAACTCATAACAATATAATGCAGAATGTCATGCAGCGCTTCACTGCTATAACTGCATGACTGTGTCTGATTATTTATTGCCTCAGGCTTTTCCATTGAATAAAACCACATAACATGGGCATGCGCTCTTCTCTGTGCAAATTTTCCATCAGTCCAGCTCATCTTTTGTGTGAACCACTTGCATCTAAATTGAATGAACTGCAACTGACGATAACTACTGCAGACCTACAGTAATATCTGCCTGATATTTTTATCTTGATTTAAGAAAAGCTAAATTTTAAGACTCAGCACCGGACTGAATTGCTTAGGATTGGCATATTTGCAGTGCAGGCTGGTGTCTTGAAAAGAATCTCATGGGAAAGGAATGAGAAGAAGAAGAGATTTTTTTGGATCCACTATGAGTTGGCTGTTCTCTCTGTTACCAGCAGGTTACACTGACAGCAAAAAGACACAATCCTGTGGATTTATTAATATAGATAGATGTGACAGTCAGACACAGAGTAATAATTTGGCCACTGCTAGCCTCCTGAGAGGGAGGATCATTAGTGCCTTTCATGTCAAGTGTGCTCTCGTTAGAGTCATCTCATTTTCAACTGCAGAAAAAAATGCATTTAAGTTGTGCAGCCAGAGCAGACAGGCTGCAGTGTAGGTTTGAAAAGAGAGTAAGAAGGGCCATGCTGTGGAAAAGGTCCCATTGCCTGTGGCCTGCTGGCATATTCCTCATAAATGTTTGAGTGAAAGGGAATGTGAGCCTCGTTGTGAATACCAGCAGATCAGTTTTCTTGCTTAATGAAAGAGAAGAAGGGGAGATGTCAACGCATCTGCCCCCTGCCAATCCCACAAGAGCTGTATGGAAATCCACTGAAGTTCACATAATATAGCAAAAATATAGCATTGGAATGTCTAGATTTGTTTTTAGATGCAACGCAAGAAGCAGAAAAGTGTGTTATTTTCATAAAACAGGAGCCATTATATTCTAGACAGCATCCTTTGAATGCAAAAAAAAGCATTTTGACGTTTCTCCATCTTAAAAAGCTCTTCATGCCAGCCTTTAGGAAATGCAATCATTCATCTGGAGAAGGATAAACCAGCCTGCGATGGCGGGGTTTCAATAAAGCTTGCAATGTGAACAGATGGCTTTGATTAATGCGGAGGCTCCAGACAGGATCTCCCAAGATGCCTTCTATTTCCTAAATGAGACATTTGTGTGCAAATGTATTGTTTGTCAAGTTGTCACCAGTAACTCTGGTAAATAAAGTGAAATGGAAATGGCACAGGTTTGTGCTCCCTTGGCATTTCTCTGCCTCATGTTGAACCTGTTTTTGTCCTAACTTGAGCCTCATTTTTTCAGCTTTCTCTGCAATGTTGTTCTTCACTAACTAATCCTCCTCTTGTCTCTTCTTCTCTCCCCTCCTCTCTCCTCCTGTTGTCACTCTAATCCTTTCTCTGTGATGCAGTCAAGCCCTGTCATACCATGATTTACTGTATGACACACCTAGCACCTTCGCTAAACTTGAGTGATCCTTAATATGCATTCATGTTCGACAAAGGGGGGAGACAAACCATGGCAGTAAAACATCCTCAAGGCAAAACTCAGCAAATCAGTTTGGAAATAGATGCAAAAATATGCAAAAAAAATTCTTGCATCTATCCTAAAAAATGTAACTGCAGGCACAGACGTCCTTGTTTAACAGTTCGGGAATCTCAGATTTTCTCAGATTCTTCTTCCTGGTCTGCATCTGTGGGCTTTGAAAGTCAAACAATGTGATATCCACTGGCTTATCGTGCTCAGTATTATTCCAGGGAGAGACTTCACAAAGTATCAGATAAAAGGAAAGACTTTTTTGTTGTCATCCCTCATTAAAATATGACTTCATTTAAGGTGACTGCTTGTTTTTGCTGTGACATTATACACAGATGTAGTGCACCTCAGGAAGAAAGTGAGCAGAATAACAGAAATCTTGAACTATAAAAGTGTTGTATTCAAAACTCTAACAAATGAACATTTAATGAGATCACTTACAGTACATTCAGTTACGCAGTGTAACACAGTTCTAGACTCACACAGGTGTGTGTGTGTGCTGGGGCTCTGACGGCTACTGACGTGAATAAAATGAATTACAGAGAAGAAAACATAAATATCACAGTGAACATGTAATCATATAAAACAAGTATGAGGAGGTTTCTACATAAAGATAGCACATTTCACTAAACGAACACATGTTCGAAATCCTAAAAAAAACAAAACAACTGATCACATTGAAGATTATGAAAACAGTAATAAATAATAAATCGATAAATTAAATCTTGCACGGTTGATTTCCAGAGTAACTGGTGTTAACAGCTGCCTCTAACAGATGCAACAAAATGAGCCTTTTCTATTCTACCTGCTAAACATACGGTGCTTATCATCGCTAATTATCGACATGTCGTGCAATACATTGATTATTTAAGCAGACAGGACACCCTCTGAGAGATTACAAGATTAGAATGAAAAACTGAAGTCTAGCAAAGCAAATGTCCTAAAACCTTATTGTCACACGAAGGCTTGGCAGAGAGCACTTGGCATGTTTTGGGTCTTAGGAGTTCATCACAGTAGTTCTCACTGGAGGAGTAAAAGTCTAAAGACACATGACATTGTGCTAAAAGATGTTTCTATTATATTAATATACGGTATACTTAAATATTATAAATACATTTAAAAGGGTAGCTGAGATGCATCATAACATCTTCATTTGGGACAATGTGCATTGGCTTATTTAAAGTTAGCTTTTGATGCATTTGTTATTTCTATGAGCATCACTATCATGGTGATTTTTAAGCATCCAGTTTGTACGACAGAAAATCATGATTTTGATATTAAGATTGATTCAGCTTAAGGAATAAAATCACATCTTCACAGGAGCTGGATTTACTTTTGGAATACTGTGTGCATGCAAACACACCCAGGCTGTGTTAGAGGTAGCTTCCCTAAGCTAAATGCAGATACATTCATACTTTTACTCTTCTTATGATTATATATAAAAAAAATCAATACCACTTTCACTGTCCACGCTTGCCTTCTCAGATTTGCATAAAGCGATTCTGCAGAAAGCAGCTACATTATTTTATGGGCTTCTTTGCAAAGTCAGAGTCAGCCACAGCGGGCTTTGTCTCAGGAGAGCACAGTTAGGACCACGGTCCCCTTGGTCTTCTTCAGGATGTCCACAGCCTCAGCGTGTGTTGCCCCCTCCAGACAGTGTCCATTCACAGCGATGATCTGATCTCCTCGCTTCAGCCTGCCGTCCTCCACGGCCGCTCCCTGCACAGAACAAAGACCAGCCAATTAACATGTGCAAATGAGAGATCACAAGCTGTTTACAGCGATGAGATGCAGAGATGCAGACAAAAGGCAACTGAACAAAGAAAATATAATGTCCTTCCAACTTCAATGGTGTTAAACAAATTAAACACAACACTGTTTACAATGACGACTTTCTGTACAACTTATGAACCTTTTATAGGGCACAGCATATTTCAGTTATAATTACACACTCACCAGCTGCTAGAAACCTCCAGCCTTTTTTCAGTTTATAATTGTGGCTTCCAACCTTTGCGCTCTCGTTTCTTATAAAAACACTCTGCCAGTATTACTGAACACCATGCTGTGCTGAGATTACACTTCTGAATCCTAGAATCCCCATGAAAGATTTCTCCCCGGTGGATGCTCTCTAACCTTGTTAAAGACGGTTTTGATGTAGATGGGCAGGTCTCCGTGAGGGCTGCCGAACCCTCCGACGATGCTGAAGCCCAGGCCTGATGAGCCCCTCTCTAGGGTGATGGTCTTATACATGCGAGCTCTGTGGGAATAGAAGGCAAAACAAGGTGTTGCTGGGAATGCAGGTGTGCACGCCTTTTTTTTTTTAAAAAAGCAAGTCAGCCTTCCTCTGCATTGAATATGCGCTGTGTTTTTGATCTCATCTCACCAGGACAAACAATGGGTGAGAAAAGAGAGGTGAATTTCTGATGCGCCGCACACTTAAATGTGATGAATCCTTGAATTTTTACAGGTTTTTGTTTTCAGAACAAAAGTGAAATAGAGGAGTTTCTCCACCTTGCCTGTTTTGCAGAAAAGGTTGCAGGGGATGAAAGCCTGAATACTGATGTTTCTTGACTAAAACTGAATTATGCAATTAAGTTATGTAATGGTAAAGTAATGAATGCACTTCTGTTAACCAGATTCTGAAGTTTTAAAGTAAGCTTCCAGAAAACTCGACATGTTATTTTCACAATAAAGTGAAGGAGAGGAAATGATAGCTAGCATTTCTGGATGAAAACATCCTTAAAAATGAATAGAAAACATTCGATCGAAAACAAAACACAAAAATACAAATCACAAGCTGTAGCAACACTACAGCTCAAATTAAAAGCACATTCATCCCAGTGCTTCTCACACAGTGTTTGTTCTCTCTCTTTACTGTCAAGGGGACCGGGGTCTGCCTTCGTCCTTATTCAGTGAATAAACCAAGAGGGAACCAAGCGATCGCACAACAGCAGGAGACTGTCAGGAAACTGATTCTCACCGGAGGTTGTTGTGAAAGCAGGGCAGACTGCCGGGCTGCTCTGACGGCAGGGCATGCACATCATTGAGGTCCTTTGTGCTGCAGCCACTAGAACCAGCTGCCACCTAGATGAACACACATACACACACACACACACACACACACACACAGAGGAACTTGGTTATGAAATAGATTGACAATAATCTGATGTCCTACTTTCCAGCTTTAATTACATCGTTGTGTCTGTATTTATTCTGATACAGTGAGAGGAACAAAAGAGCAAAACTTACTGATGTTATGTGTTAATTTTCTTTAAACACAAGACAAAACTGATATCTGCTTCCTTACAAAAAACCTCATTTTCTCTAACAACAAAAATCATGTGTTAAATCAGTGTCAGGGATGTTTTTGTCTTAAAATTAAAGTATAATGAGTAAAGCAAAATACAAATAATGAATCTAATTTCTTTTCTTTGTTTTAGACTGAACTGAAGTTTAAGTTTTTGTGATGTGAAACAATGTCTTGCTGAGTTTTTATAAAAGTAATAATGACCTACAGGAAGCACTTTATGGTGCATTACTCCCTTTTTCCAGAGAACTAAACTTGCTGATGTCACTGCGACTTAGTGCCTCACAGGCATTTTAGATTAACTACTGCGTGTCACACCATGACATTACCTGCAGACTGATGGTTCCGGTGGCGTTGTTCAGCAGGACTCCAGCCTGGGCATGAGTCATCCCCTCTGTGGACACATCATTGATGCTGAGGATTCTGTCTCCTGCCTGAGTGACACACACAACAAACCTATATTTCTATATTTGCAAGGAGATTTTTACTGACATACAGATCATTAATTCCCTACAGATGTTTCCTAAATTTGACCAACGCTGCTGCAATAACCTACCCCAGCCTTAACCCAACTTGAATCTACTGTTTATGACTTTTTATGATTATATGATTCCTCCCTTTTTAATTTGGGGCTTTAAGTAGGTCATCAGTCAGCTATGATACACAACTGCAGCACATATATACAAATAACCTGCGAGATGGCATTTTTCAGCCCTGATTGTAGTTCATATGCATTTGCAAATATGCATTCAAGTGTGCAGTTTCACCTTTATTCTACCTTAACTAAGTCAAAGTTGAAATCTTAGCCTGGAAAATCAAGTCATTACACTTAACACATTAAACAGTTGACCTAAGGACTTTTTAAACCCAGACAGAAAGTGAGCACTAATGATGTGATGTCAACGACAACTCTGTCTCTACAACGTGATGAATATACACACAATGTGAACACACACACACAAACACACACACACCTGTAATTGCTGTGTTTTGGCAGCCAGTCCATTGGTATCCATGGCAGCAATAAAAAGAGGTGCGTTGTCATGGGGACTGCCCGCTCCTCCTGCTACACTGATGCCCAGGGAGTCACGTGGACCCTGCGGTGATACCGCACCCACATCACAAACATGTTAGACAATACAAGTGAGTCACATGGCAGACAAACACCTCATGTTGTGTGAGTCTGTGGTCCTGTCAGGTGAGGAGGCTGCATGAAGCATAATCAGCACACATCTCAAATCTCTACTTCATCACTGAGGATAAAAGAACAAAAGCTCTGAGGAGTCATAACCAAATATCAGCTTTTTTAAAGTGAACATCAAAATACTGAAAGTGGCTTCTTTAAGCCTGGGGCAATAAAAGACATATTATTGTTTGTTATTTGCTGATTTACTTTACCTTTTGTATTTTTACTTTTCTGATGCCAGAGAACTCTTGAAAAGCTGTGAGAGAGAAGAGAAATATAAGTTTGCATAAGAACCTTATGGCACATCATTCTTTTCATTCAAAGTAAGGGAGAAGTGGCCACTTTATAAGGTAAACTTGGCAATCTGAAGTTCTGCCATAAATTCTGCCTTTACACATATATTCATGTTAAAGTTGTAGATGAGACTGTCAGAGAGATTTTCTTTTAACTACATGTTTGTTAATGATGTTGCAGTTTGCAGTGGTGTTTGACTTGGTTTCATTCTATCGAGAGGTGTTTTTAATATTGAGCTCAGCCCTTTTATATATATTATAGGGGCAGAATAGTACAAACACCTTTCAATGTAATGCTCTCCAGGACAAATCCACCATACACCATGACCTCAATAATAAAGATTTTTAAAAATATTGCATTTCTGTCAGTTTTATAAAAAATTATAAGCCTTATAAAAGTAGATGAACACAGCCCTGTGACACTGGCCTGCATTAGATTGTGCAGCTGTACTTAACAAAGTGGAAACTGAGTGTGGTTTTTGGTTTTACAACATAAGAACCACTCACAGAAGCTCCCTGTTTTGTTATCTGTCTCCCTCTGGTGGCCAAATGAAGCATCACAGCCACTTGAGGGGGTTGGAGTTGAACAGTCGGAGTCTTCACTCTGGATAAAACACAACTTAAAGTTACTCTAAAGTGCTCAGAGTCATACAGTTTAACCTACAGAAAATGCTTAAATGATTGAGATGCGCAGAAAAATCTGAACTCTGAATAAAATAAAAAATCATATAAACTAAATAAAAAATTGTTAACATTATGATTACGTCATACCGACATGGGTTGTGCTCAGTCAACAAGAGGAACATTTTACCTGACTCTGCTGCGCGCACTGCAGCCCGGCTTTAAAACGAGCCACCTCCAGCTGGACCGCTGTGCTGCAACTCTGAGAGCAAAGACACACACTTCACATCAGATGATGAGTCCATAAAGAAAAGCAGAACACACAACTAGCCACTTTACAAACTTTGTTGGTGTGAGTGTGTGTCAGACCTGTAGAAGCTTCTGGGCATGTTCATGTGTTGCAGCACGAATATCCTCCCCATTGATTGACAGAATCTGGTCACCTAGCAACAACCTGCCATCTGAATCCGCTACGCCTCCTTTGATGATATCTGACACAAAGATGCCCGTGTCATTACTGTTGGAGGAAAACAGAGGTCAAAAGCTCCGTCTGTTGCGTGCTTATAGAAAATGAATTACGTGACCTGTAAACCTGCTGTTTTGCATAACGTCACACTTGATTGTGTAAATACATGAAGCCGCATGATAATCTGCACGTATACTCTTCAAAAAATGATGTGCGCCGTGTCCTTCCTGCTGTGTGGTCCTACAGCCTGTCTCTCTAACCTCTATGGTGATTATTGGATGCTGTAACGGTGTGTGACTGCATTACATGTCAATCACACATTATTTTTACTATAATGATTTCTGTTGCTACAGCCTCCCTGACCTATAACCTGGTTCAGGGGTTACATTAAAATGACTGTTATTACACAAAGATATTTATGATGATACTCAAAAAGATACATCAAATGTTACAATTAGAAATAGTTTTCCTCTCTGAAATGAGTCCAATTATGAAAAAGTAGAATGACCACTACTTTTTATTCAAATTTAATAAAGCATAAAAGCATTTCACCATTTTGTAAAAGTAAGTGATACAATATGACACTTCATCAAAAAAGTAATTAAATTGTAAACATGACAGATTACGACTTTTATTTTGACTTTTTTCTTCTTATTAAACATAAGTTGATGAATCTGGCTTCAAAGTCTCTTTGATTATTTAAATAAAGAACAGAAATGACTCTTACATGGCATATCCAGCCTGCATTTTTTTGTTTACAGGTGGAAGGGTTGGTGAGCAGATCACGGTGTGTATAAAAATCAAACTACTGGCTTCATGATCAGCCAAATGGCAAAGACTGGCATGTAAACCTTTTTACCGAAACTATTAAAGTCAAGACCAAGCTGCACCTGCGTTGTGGTAACAACAAGTTTCAACTTAACTACAAAAAGTGCATTCTTGATCCATCACTTACTTTTTTTTTTATATTGCGGGATGATTCAGCAAATGGATTGCCTCTCTCTGACCGACCTATTTCTCACCTTCATGTGGTGCAGGAGTGGAAATGGTAGATGGACTGCACTTACACACTGCTTTTCTACCTTAATGAACAAAGTGCTTTATAGTTAGCCTCTTGTTCACACATTGACTCACAAAGTGATGGCAACTACGCTGTCACACAAGGCATCTGTCCACTTAGAGTTAGGGTCCACTTAGCAACTTAGGGTTTAGTGTCTTGGGACAAAAGGACACTTTGACATGTGGCTAAAGAAAAGCTTGGGATCGATCCAGCAAAGCACCGATTAGTGGATGATCCTCTCTACCTCATGAGCCACAGCTGCCCCAAACAGTCACTGCATGTCAAATTTAAAATACCACACTGCTTGTTAACTTCAATTTAGACATCTAGGATTTGAACTACAATGTCTCATGTTATTTAAGCTGCACTCCTGTAAAGTTTGATCAGACATATACCTAAAGATACAAACAATTTTCTCTCTCGTTTGTGCATCAGCATTATGAACATACCTCTTCCCCACAGTTGTAAACCCCAGCCCCTCTCCAGGACGAGGTTTGAGCTCCAGGCTGAAGACGTCCCACAGGTCCTCTGCTTTATAGGCCTCCAGGTGCCTGAAGACACACAGGCGAACTCGCTGGGTGGTGAGTCGCAGCACACCGATGGCCTCATCGTGAGTGGCCTGCCGCAGGTCTATACCATTAACCTAGGACACAAGCCATAATTAGATGATGGAAGTTATAAAAGATTGGAGTTTCTTTATTTCTAAATAATAATAATAAAACAACTGGAAGTGCTTTATCATGAATAATGGCTACATCAAAGGCTATAGCATCAATAAACATGCATGTTGTTTCTTTGAACCATCAGAGCTTCTTGTCGCTCTGCATGATTGTGCATTGTTTTATGCATACTGATGTTGTTTTCTTCTTCTTTAAAGGATCTTATTTTCTCATATTTGCATTTCTATTACAGTCACTTCTTTTTGACTGTGGTTTTAAATCATCTGACTGATTAATACCGGCACATTCAGTTCTTTCTGAAAACAACCAGGCAAAATAAATAATATTTACAGTATTTTATAACAGTATTAGAAATAAAAATAAAAGCATGGAATTCACTGAACAGTTGCAGTAAAGAAACTGGCCTTAAATTTCAATGGCCAAATCAACATTCATGTGTTAAAAAAGTGGCTCTCTATGGCAGAGTTGTGAAAAAATGAAAGCAAGATAGAACAATCTCATTTGAGTTTCATTGTGTTATATAACACAGCTTTAATGAAAAGTCATCTAATCACAGCAGACCAGGATAAAGACTGAAACAGCGATTGATTCAGTCTAATAAATATACAACAGTGTGTTTTTAGTACCTCTAATATCTGGTCTCCAGCCTGCAGCCGTCCATCCCTCTGTGCTGCTCCTCCATCATTTACCTCATGGATTATTACTGCCCCCTGGTGGTACAGAATTAAAAAAACATCTAATCGGAAAACAATTACAGCTTAATTTAATCTATATTATACAATCTGATATTTCGGATAACATGTGCTTAAACATAAAAACTTATTTCCACAATGCAGCATAACCACTTTTACTGACAATTCCGAATATGATGCCGTGTCCCCTTAATTATGTAGACTGATTAAAAACTGAAAACACCAAGTTGTCCTTTATGGTTTTAAATAAAATGTTAATGTCAAACATCAATAGGCTGCTCTCACCAGCAGAGTGTCACATCCTCCAACAATGCTGAGGCCCAGGCCTACATTCCCTTTACAAATCTCTATGATTGTTTCCCTGCCAGCCACAACTGGGCAGCTAAGGGGGTCGGACACTGCGGGAGCCGATCCTTGCCAATCAGACCTCCCCGAGGGACAGGTCTGCTTGGTGTTGAGAGAGGAAAAGGAGGAGGAAGAGACAGGGGGAGTTAGGGAGGAAACAGGAGAGAGAGAGCAAGGAGAGGAAAGAGATGCGGGGAGAGGTAGAGAGGAAGAGGAAGAGAGACTCTTGAAGCGGCTGATGGAGAGCTTGACAGTGACCCGCTGTCGGAGAATCAAACTGGACACCTGAATACAGAGAAGACTGGTGAGTCATAAATCATTAAATCAGCTTGACCTTGAAGTGCATATCGTGAGTGAGTGTGTGTGTGTGTGTGTGTGTGTGTGTGAGAGTGTGTGTGTCTGTACCTTGTCCACTGACAGCCCTGCCACAGGCTCATCACCCACTGCTATGATTCTGTCTCCAACCTTTATTCTGCCATCCTGCACGCACATGGAGACATTAATAAAAAAAGAAAGATGAGCAAAATGCATGAAAGTGTATGTAACATGAAAATGGAAAGGAAGTGAGTGTAAAAATCAAACACACCCTCTGGACAAATATTGGAGTAACTGTTGCCTGAGGCCCTACATGAAAGCTCATTAATAGATTACAACATCATTTTGAAGCATCATTTTTGAAACATGGGAACCATCATGATAAAGGTAATTTAGTTTTAATGTTACCAGAAAAAAAAACACACAGGAAGCCAGAGTTTGTAGTTTACAGCTGCATGTGCAATGAAATCTAGAACGCGCTTTATTTTGACAGATTATTGATTGCAAAAGTTACTGTCAAGCTATTAAGGCTTGATAGATGCAATAATCTGATGAAATAATGTGCAATCTGTGCACTGAAATGGAAAAAAAAAGAATAATAGAGAATATTCTCTGTGCTACCAACAAACAACTAGGTCATTTGGAAAATGTATCTGGAACTCCTTGTGAAACATGGGAACAGAATGGAGAGTGGGATAAAATGCATTACCCAGCTACTTTTACCCAACTCCTATATCTCTAAATAAAGTAAATTAAAAAAACTACTCATGTATAGATAAAGTTTCTTACTGATTTCACTTTATCTGGCTAAAAAATTAAGAGCTGCACACACCTTATTGCATCAGTGATAAAGATAATTCAATTATATGATAAAACACTCTGACAAGGGCCATGGTACTGCTTCAAGTATATTTAATTACCTCTTCTAGCTCAAATTTCAACTGCAATTTAATATGTAAGTGATGAATTATACATATTATAGATAAGAGGAACAAATGACACCGAAGTAGTTGAGACCCGCTATGTATGAATTAGCGTTTCTCTAAAAAAGACACATTTATGTCATTGATGAAGACTATGATGATGGCACTGATGATGTCACACCTTACTGGCAGTGCTGTGCTGGATCAGGGACCCAACCACCACTCCGTCCTTGGACTCCTCCTCTGCCAGGCAGAGGCCAAGACCTGTGTGATCCTGGAGGGAGAGTGGAACAAAACAGAAAACCATCTTTAACTTTCAATCAAAAGTTAGCAGTTTTGTTCATGAAATCTATATTTGCTATCATATTCTCTAGTATTTACAGTGTTTCTGCCACAGTATGTGTGCTGCTTCTGGTTGTTTTAGCTATAGGCAAAGGGTCTGACAGTAGCTAATGCCAAGATATACTGAAGGTGTTGAACCTGAGGTAGGATGATGTGCTGGATGTCTCTGGATAATCCTCCAGCCTCTGCAGAGTCTGTCTGAGAGTCAACTGTGTCTTCACACTTTGTTCTGGATTCTTGGGTCATTTCGCCTGGAGCTGCTTTGTTCCTAATGAACAGAATCAAATCTGATGTCAACCCTTCAGCCATAAATAACACCTATACTCTGTTAAGTGAAAAGGAAATTAAAAAAAATGGACTGTGGATGCCACCAGAAAATCTCTCTGCATGTCCTACCTGATGAGAACTATCTTCACTTTAGGTGGAGCGTTATTGATGATGGTGGAGGCGTTTTGGTGACTCCGGCCGTACAAGATTTGACCATTGATCTGGAAGAAAAATCATGTCATGTACTCTCTGCTCACCGATCCTTTCCTTCATCTCATCCATCTCCACATTTATTTGCCATCCTCTGTCATCTTCTTCTAAGTCCTCTCCCCTTCTCAGCTGCTCCTCTGCTTCAAATTCCCCACCATCTTATTTACACGGTTGCTCAACACAAGAATCCAGCCTAGCATCAACCATCCTTCAAATGCTAATTTTCCTGATAAATCTACTACTACGCAGGTACTCAATGCTCTCCACTCATCCATGCCCTCTACCCTCAACAGACTGATCTCCTTTTGCTGCTCTCAGTGTTGACTTTCATCATTTGTCTCTCTCAAATCTCTATCTCAACCTTTCCGGGCCCTTAAAAAATTCCCCATCTGTTATTATTCAAACTGACTCCCTCCCTCACTGTCCCCATTCACTCTCCTCCTCACCTCCAGAAGCTCATCGCCAACCCATATTCTCCCGTCCAAACTAGCAGGTCCCTGAGGGTCTATTTCCGCCACGTAGACGCTCATGCGGGCCCTGGACCCGTCCTTGTTCCCTGCGAGGCTGATTCCTAGGCCGCGAGCAGCAGGATCCTTCTCCAGCTCAATCATATGGAGCTTCCCAGACAGGCTGCCATACCGCTGAAGCATCTTTTCTAGGAGAGACAGAGTTAACAAACAGGAGGCTGTTAGGAGGAGGATATGATGGGTTTGCTAAAAAAAACAACAACAAAAAAAAAACACCGTGTGGAATGCTACATGTAATGACTGACACTTCATGTGGAGAGGAAGCATTATACCCTAGAGGAACTTGTGTGAGTGTGTGTTGCTGCAATTTGTCTGGAAGGGATAATGTCAGTCATGTTGAGGGAAAGGTGAAGGATGACTGTGTCTCTGCATAATGCACATATACAGTATGACTGTATGTGGCTGGTTTGTGCAGGCTTGTGCCAAGAAAAGAGCTCTGTGTGAGTGACTGCATGCACATATACTGTATCATTAAAATAGATGATGTATTGCTTTCGTGTGTGACTGTGACTTTCTGAGTGCTTGGCAATATTTCTACATGTGCAAATCTTCATCCGTGTATACTAACTTGTGCATATGCACACACTTTTTTTTATTTATTTAAATTTAAATATGTGTAAATAAGCATGTTTACACTGACTTCCTTAAAAGAACAGTGTGTTATTTTTGCCACCAGGGGTCTTTCTATTCAATCGATGTCAACAAAAGATGCAGTTTGATCATGCCATGAAGCGGAGCGAGACACACGTGCATGCACACCAGCATGTTACACATTTCTGCAAACAGCCTGACACTGATAAATAGGAGGTAGAACAAAACCAACAAAAATAGGAGGACAACAAAGAGCAGAGAGGAAAAGGTCTGCTCGCAAACAAACATGGATGTAAACAAAGTAGATTAGAAACCTTTCCGAAAAATCAGCTTTGCTAATGTTTCATGAAGGAACACATAGACACATAGGATGTTCAACACATTGGTTGGACCTCAAGGATTCACACAATGAATTCTGATGAGCAACACTGAATGTAAACAGAAACTTTGTTTGTTTACAAGAAAACTCCACAAGGCACTTTTAATACTGTATGTGCACTGAGCGAGACCCTGGAGTAGATACAACTTGAATAACAGTTTTTTTTTTGAGTCAAAGAAAGAGACTGAGAGTTGTAAGTCTCTCCGTGGAAACACTGTATAGAAAAGCAGCTCTTTTTAAGCCTTTTCATGTTGCTTCATAATGCATTTTCATTACAGTCTGGATCTGGCAAATGGCTTCACATGAGAATGGCATGAAAATTATTTTGCTCGCATCGCTTTCGCTGCCATTCATATAATGGGCCTTTCAATAATGCTAAAAGTCGTGATCATCAAGAGTGATTTCTGAAATGACATTCATGACATTCTTGTCTCAGTATTAAAGCTTTTTTTTTTTTTTGTGTTTGTGTGTGTGTGTGTGTGTGTAATGATTGTGTATTGCAAAAAGTTAGAATGGGCTAGAGGGCATCATGTGACCAGCTCTGTGTGACTGTAGCTACTACACTAAAATTGCCAAAGGCTTCTGTTCCTGGAGGCCTTGGAGGATCCTTGGGTATGTCTTTGGAAGGTCTTATGATGACTCACTCATGCCAGTGTCATCTTCATCCTCAGCCGCTGCTGTTATTGGTGCTGTGGCCGTTATGGGACTCCTCCGATCCATTCTATATGATGTCGGCGAGGGTACCTTGGGAGAAAGTTTTGCATTATTGAACAGGCAGAGTTGGAGACGCCTCAGGGGTCCTTCAGGCATGAGTAGGACTACCCCTGGGGCGTGTTCGGAGTGCTTGATGTAGCAGTGGGAAAAACTGATGAACAGGATGAATTAATGAACACAGTTTTAATGTCAGCTAAAAATAACATGAAAGATGACCAGAATCATGCATTACTTTGCAACCAACTTACAAGTGCATTAAAAAAAAAACTTCAAAAGAATGCACTGTCTATTTACAGAGTTGTGCATCTCCACAAAAGAGAAAAACAAAGGGTTTAAACAAACAAGGTAGCTGCAAGGGACTTTGAACTACAAGGGTTCTATCTACAAATATGCACGTTAATTAAGTTTTTGGAAGTTGGCTTAACGCAAATGCTAATGCAAGGCTGCTTTTAAGATGCTGCATACCCATGATAACACACACACACACACACACACACATACACACAGCAATACCAACCTTAAAGGGGGTGGGAGTGAAGGGATTGGTAGGGGAGAGACTAAGGAACACACCACTGAGAATCTCTGCTGCCTATGATCATAAGGGGAAACACAGATATAGTCCTACACGCATCAGCATCAAAACAGCAATCTACCCCTCAATAAACCCCTTAAAAGCTTCTTCATTCTTTTTGGAAGACCATGTAGGAGTTAATGACTCATCTCTCTATGTAATAAAGTGTATTCATATCATTACTCTATACAGTGCGGCCATACACGCTCAAACATCAGAAAAAAGCGTGGGAACAGAAACTGAGAAAAATGATTTCACGGCTCGTCATCTAGTCGGATATAATCTAAAGTAGTGGTCACGACCTCTAAAAAACACGAAGAAGTAGCTACTGTTCTTTGACTTTGTAGGGCCACATACGATTTATACTTCAGTGCGTTTCGTTTCCTATATTATCATTATCTCAAGGTAGATTTCAAACCACCTTTATCTATAAACAGAAAACAGAGGTGTGAAGCTTGAAGTATTCTAGTGTCGCAGTTTTTTTACCTTGCCGCTGTGTGAGTTGGACTGTGGTGTTGGAGTAAGTCTCTCATGGTTGGTGAGCACTGGGGACTGTGGGCGGAACACATGACGCAGAGTAGGCAGATGAATATCCAAAAGACTGAAACCTAGATGCTTAAAATGGTGCATTCAATACGTTATGCTATATGACACTTGATAGGTGTTCAGCCAGAGATACTTTTGTTGAATATACTTTGTGTCCAGAGGACATTATATTGTGATGCTACAGCCTCCCACGCAACACTGCTAAAACTTATTATTTAGTTGGCCACTAGAAAATACATAACACCTTCCACTTGCATTTGTTGAGTATTGTGATTCAATGTGAAAGAAGCTGCAGCCTCAAGAGACCAAAATGTCACACATGCGCTGAATGCATACCTGCACATACTTTGCACAGTGAAATTCTACATGTGCTATTTTTTTTTTGCTTTACACTACCTGAGATCTCTGTTGTCCGGACTGGACCACGAAGACCACGGAGTCTCCAGCCCTTCGGATGGCCTCCACTGCCTGCTCATGGCTGGCATCTCTGAGGTCCACACCAGACACCTCAGTCAAGACAAAACACAGCACTACTATTAAACAAAGACTTTTTTTTAAATTAACTGATAATATGCCACAACAAGGCTAACGAAAGTGTACAATGTGGATCAAGTCTTAAACCAAACTATATATATTTTTTTAAATAAGTTAAAAGAGATTGTCTATTTTTAGGCTGAATTGCATGAAAATTATGGAATGGAAACAATGTATCAATCCCAATTTTGTCTTGGCAAACACAATATTTCAAACTTAATGTCTAATGGCTAATTATTGCTCCTTTAAAAAAAGCCCTTTTAGAATTTAGGATGAAATCAATCACTTTCAATGAATATCATTAATATTGTAATTAAAAATATAAAAGTGACAAATGTAACATTTTAGCTCCATTGAATGTACCATTCCTACAGAGAGTTAAAATTAGAACATTGTAATAAATGCACAAGGGTGTTCAGTTGGAACTATGCTGGGAGTGCAGGTGTGTATGGCAGTGTAATAATTGATTATCAAAAGACATGATTATTGATGTTTCCATGTCAGGACTTTAACCTGGGTCACCTAGGTAAAAACCAGGAGTCCTGCCTGCTTGAACAAATGACACCTGTTTGTTATAAACTATGTACTATATGCTGTGATCAATCCATTGAGATTGTATCAAATTACTTGAAGCAATTTTTTTAGACAAAGTCAAACAAAGTCAAGTGAGTTAAAATGAAGAACATTAAGGTATGGAGTGCTAAAATGTTATTGCTCTTTTTTTTGTTTCTATAGCAACTTTTACCCCTTTATACACCTTTAAAGTATCATAAGTATGTTTTTTTCTGCTTTTAAAAATGTCTTTGTAGGTGATATATATTCAAAAGTTTTCTGTGTCTCTCACAAGAATGAGATGCACTTGTTTTGTTACTATGTCGAACTTTGAATCTCAGGTCTACTGTGGATAATAAATATGAGTTAGTAACATTTTTTAAGTATTTTTTTTTTTTACCAGAATTGTTAATTGCAATGTCATATTATCATCAAATCATCAGGCTCTAATGCAAAAAAGAAAATAAACAGTATCAGATTATTGCACAGATACACAATATTATACAGTGTAACTATGTGCTCACGCAGCGAAACACACTCAACCCCTTTTAGGGCACTCATAGAATAAAGACAGGCGCACACACACACACACACACACACACACACACACACACACACACACACACACACAAACACTGCAAAATCT
>JAQMCX010000043.1:14382852-14399939 GCA_029814765.1 Acanthurus leucopareius | reverse complement strand
TATATATACACTGTAAATGTGTGTGAAAGCAGGGGGTGGGAAAGGAAGGGATTTTCATGAATATATTTAATGGTGGAGGGCTGTAATAAGCTCATGGAGGTGAGTGATAGTGGTGCTATCTGTGAAGCAGGAGCCTATAGCCAGTTAAGTTACAGAAGAGTGCAGAACAAATGGTTCCACCAGGGCTGAAAAAGAGCGGCCAGGAGAGGGGGATAGGACCAAGGCAGAGAGGAGGGGAAAAACGAGGCAAAAAAAAAAAAGAGAGCAGAGGAAGATGACTGAGGGAGAGTGAGATGAGAGACGGATGTAGACACAAAGAGAGAGAGAGAGAGAGAGAGAGAGAGAGAGAAAACTAGCTAAGAGAGAGAGACAATGTATTGAAAGATAAGAGTGAAGAAAAGGCTGCGGAGAAAAATGGGAGTGAGTGAGGGAAGAGAAAGGCAGAGGCACGAAGATGGAGCGAAAGCTGGGACAGACAGAAGCGAAACAATTCATTTTCGCTGACAGTCAGCACTGAGATCCATAAGCGAACAGCTAAATATAACTCAGAGATTCAACATTCAGAGAAGCTTTTGCCTTTACCACAGAGAAGAATGGAGGGGAGAAAATACGGACTGGAAGAGGCTGCACAGTGAAGCATTTTTTCCTCACGGATATGGACAATTAAAGTGTCAGATCATTAGTATGACTTAAACTGCTGGGTATGCGTGATGTGTTACAGCAATTAAAGCTCTGGCTGCTATAACATTTAAAAGCCTGAGGATAACATATTAGAAGGACTCACCTCAGACAAAATGTTAAATATTTCATAGTCTGAAATATCTGCAGCAAACATTGCAACATGTAATAAAGCTGGAGCCTGGCAGTCTAATAAACCCTGAGACAGGTTTATCTTGCACTCTGGGGCCAGGGGAGGGATTAGGTGACCATAAATAACCGGCTGAGACCTCTGGTTTCTACATTACCTTGAGTCTGGAGACGGGGTGATTGTAGGGCCTCTGAATGGAGCTCTGAATGAAGCAGAGGCTCTGACTGCTGCTGGATCTGGAGCTGCAGCTTTAAATTTCAAAGAGGTGGAGTGGTGGAGACCTGATGAAACTGGTCTGGTAGCCGCAGCTCTGACTAGACCGGGGGATCTGGAAGGGGCCGTCGCGGGTTCTGGAGAGGGGTTTGGTGGTGTGGGGGAGGAACCGGCGCTGTCCGCTGCGATGGATGCCAGAGGAGGCAAACACAGACGGGTACGGTGCTCGTCCACCTGATGGGCTGGGACATAAGTTATGCTGAGGGAAGGGAAACATTGGAAAAGACAAAAAAAAAGACATTTTAGAAAACATTTTAAATTCTAAAATGTTTTAAATTCTCCAATCACTGCGTTTTCACAGCAACATTTACTTAACTTTTTGCAACAAACAGTGAATAATAGGATGAAATGGAATGAGACAAATGACACTAAATGACCTGTTTCTATACAGGATAAATGGATTAACACATCTCCAAACAAAGAAGAGAATAATGGAATGTTGTTTAATGAAGAAAAAGTCTGGCATTATGGAAAACACTTTTATTCATTTTCCTATTTAGAGTGAGATGAGAAGAAAGATGCCACTTTAATGCTTCTACTGTAACTAAAGCTGCAGTCAGTGGCCAATTAGCTTAGCAGATAATCAGGACTGGAAACAGCTAAAAGAGAATGTCTTGCTCTGTCCAAAAGTACAAAAGTCTGCCTACAAGAACCTCAAAAAGTCACTAAATAACACTGTACTCATGGTTTTGTGGTTTTATTGGGGGGTTATGTGCTGTAGTATTTCCTGGCCGGGTGCTGTGAGTTCCTGAGTAAGTTTTTCACCACAACAACTAAGTAAGACATGATGAGGCTGTACATTTAAAGCAAAATCTAACAGTGCTGAAAACTGATTACGCTAACCCTGAAAAAAACAAACAACCGCTATAATTCACTAAGGCTGCTGTCTCACATGTCAAATGTTTTTTTAAGCGCTCTAAAATTAAAGATGAGCCCCTCTCCACCGGCATTTCTTGTACCACAGCTTGCACAAGAAGAAAAGAGAATAAATAACAGTTTCATGATCAAGACAAAAAAAAAAAAAGTGTTTTGCATTCTAAGCTACGGCGTAATCAATGTCATTTTAGCAGAGGCGTCAAGGACATCATTAAAGCCCACCTCCCCCCAACACTTCCATTCTTGTGTGACGGTACCAGTAGACATGCTGTTTGAATCCGCTGAAAGAGCCAATTTCTCTGTTCCACTCATGGTGGCAGATTGAATATGGAGGTCTTCTACGCTAAGCTGTTGTTACTGAGCCATGTGGACAGCCTGTCTTGTCTCAACAGAGGCAGTTTGATGGTGACAAGCCCTCACCCTTCCATGTCTGTCTTATTCTAAGCTGCCAAAGCAACTCTTTTGCCTGCACTCTCTGTTAGTTTGTCTGCAGTGCTGTCAGGAGGAGGCAGTGCGAGCATGTGTGGTGCCGGTGAGTGTTTCGGTGTGTTTGTGTATGTGTGTGTGTGTGTGTGTGTGTGTGTGTGTGTGTGCAAACGATAGAGAAAAGACAGAATGCGTTCCTGTGTTCGTCCGTGTGTGTATTGTGTGTGCATCTATGAGAGGCTCTTTAAAACGCTCTTTTATTCAGAAGCGCACTGTTCAAGGTGAGATGAGTGATGAATTATTCAGAGATATTTCCCATCGCAGGAAAAAGGTGTTTTTGGAGGTTAGACCACTGAAAGGCTGCGTGTGTGTTTGTGTGTGCCGGTAAAAGCAAGAGAGGGAGAGAGAGACTGAGCAGCTGAGAGAGAGAGAGAGAGAGAGTGAGTGGGTGTTTTGTAGGGCAGCGGGGTGGTGGAGGTGGGGCACATCTCCAATCAGCCAAACAAGCATTGTCAATTTTTAGCCATAACTGCTGATGTTAGAGCAAGTAATAATTTACCCAATTTCCCCTCAGGCAATCTTTAAAATTTCATCATCTAATCTAATTTAACATGACTGCAGCGCCTCCGTCAACTACGACTTCAGCGTCAAAAACAAGGTGGTAATGGAGATTCAAAGTGAGACACAATCATTTATATGTGACGATGCAGTGAAAGCCATGTCAGAAATGTGGAGAGCATGTATTTATATTTATGATGTACATATACTCACTCATTTGAGTCACACAGACTGTCAAGATCTGCATTGGTAGATCTAGAAAATGTGAGCAAGTTTTCAATTATTTAGTTTCCCCCAGTTCTCAGCATTCGCAAAGGAACTTTCTACATTCTCTCTAAACTAAGAACTCCGGCTTGGCTGACTTTTTCAAGCAAAGACAGGTTCACACTCTGCCATTAAGGCAGTGCATTGGATGTAATATAAATAACTGCACTAAGTAATTGACTAGGACTAGGACTGTTTTAAATATGCCAGCCATGCATCCTGCTTTATTGATGGGCCCTAATTCTGGCCTTGTTTTGTCATAAGTTGTTGCCACTACTGGTTATGTATTACTTTTTAACCACACACTATCAGCTACACTGTAAAGAAAATGGTTCAGTGTAAAGCACTGTGTGGCTGTGTTCAAATGACATGTTTTGCACACCCTCATGTATTTTTTAAGACATAAAATGCAAATGTATCTTTAAAAGAAAAAAAAAGAAACCTCTGGCAAACAGCATTTTGGCAAAAAAAGGTGTACCTTTAGTGCTCATATTTCTTTGTCAATCCAGGGACAAATGAATTGAGTAATTGTGGGTTTTTTGGATGGAAACTGAATGAAACAGTGTTTGTGTTGTTGGGTATTTATTAAATAAAGAAAGGAGGGAGTACCGATTACTTTGAGTTCTTTCAGCCCTGAACAAAGCCCTCTACATATCATACTGCTGTCGGACATTGACTGGCGCCTCACCTCATCTCTGGCCCTAGGACAGAGTGTCTGCGGAGCATGGCCCTGGCCCTGGCGTTGGTCAGGTTGGAGGTAGGTTCTCCATTGATGGCCAAGATGGCGTCCCCAACCCCCAGCCTGCCATCCTGGCTGACAGAGCCCCCCTGGACCACGCTGCGCACCAGCATGCCTGAGCCATCCTTGATAGCACTCACGGACATCCCTGCCAACACGCACACACGTACACAGACACACAAACACAAACACGCACATGGGCACAGGTGAGTGGAGGGTTGGCTAAGGCTGCTTTGAATGCATGCCAAACAGACAGTCGCACAAACAAACACCTGACAGTGGCATAATCAGCATAATCAAGACAGACACTAGGCAGATTAGCACACAAACATGGTTACACATGCTTGACATTTACGCAGCATCATCCTTCACAGCCACACTTACGGATAGTGCACAAACACAAACACACACTCTCACACCCACATAGGGCACAGGGCACAGGTGACTCCAGGGGTAACACATGCCAGTCGCACAAACACCTGACTTTGGCATTATCAAATCGGATGCTAGGCGGATTACACAAATACTTCATTAATGCAAACAGGCAGAAGCAGGTAAATCAGGCGTCACGCACACACATGTACACACTCTTCAATCAAGCACACACACACGCACACACACACACACACACACACTTCAGACAAGGGAGGCTACATGAAATTAAGAAGTCTAGTCCACAATGTTTGCTTACTACACAGCCATCTAATGGAGGACTCTGCACATCCACAACACTATGGTCGTACATAATTTGAAGTTGGTCAAAAAAAATAACTTTGTGCTTATTTTTGATCAAATAAATAGTTTATTGTTTTTTGGTATTACATTCAAATTACAATACAATCATAGTGCCTGGAATACAATCAAAAGGAGACAAGGCTAATGACGCTGACAAAACAAACAAAAGACACACATTTCAAAGACATAAGAGGAAGTCAGAAGTACTCATGAAGAACTTCTCAAAATTCAAAGGTGTTTAAATACTATACCGGCAACAAAATACATTTTTCTATTGCAAAACTCTGCTATTAAAATGTTTATAATAATTCAGGGGGAATTTCAACTCTTTCACCTAAACTTTGTTAAGGTACAACAAACTTACAGTACAGTAAGTGCAAAGGTCCACAATATTCAGAATATATATTATATATGATTATATAAAATAAAAATACAATATATACTATTCAGACTCATACATACGCTGCTTAATTTAAATTTTTTAGTCGAGCAAGGCAAGAAAAAAGATCTCATTTTAATTCAACAAACCTTCTCCTTTGACAACCTTCTCCAAAAGCCAAAACAACAATGAAATGTACGTACTGTACACCTTATATGTCCTATACATCTTACATATCTCAACTCCAAAATTGGGCATTAAGTCATATTTACACAATAGATAGAATTGTACATGGCACCTAATATCAGCAAGAATGTGAAGTAGTACAAATACATATTGTACTACAATATTATTGCTCATAAAAAATCCACAGTATTGAGATACAGACCAAAACTCTGCCCGAGCTGAAGCATTTGCTTCAAATTAAAATGTAATTAAATAAACCAAAATACAGAAAATCTGTAAAACCTCCACAAAACCATGCTATTTTCAATATCTCAGCAAGTAGACCTACAATATTTTACACAGATGAAAACCAAAGAATGCAGTGAGACAAAGACTGTAGGTCATGACCTTGATTTTTTCAACCTCAGAACATTTACATAATTTTAAACTTTCACACACTCACAAGTAGTGTGGTGCCTTATTAGACCACATTTCCAGAATGCTAATGAGTTTGCTCCCTTATCCTTTGCATAGTGCCCTTAGATGAAAGTGCAGGAGCACCTTACACCCTGTTGTTTCCTCCCTGTCATGTTTAAACAGCCAAACATTGGACCCTCAAGACAATTTGCTCTCAACGCTGGAGTATAAAAACAAATACGTTTAGATCAAAATAGTACACACTCATGGGTTTTACTATTACTTCTTAAAATGACCTCACATTACTTTGACCCCCGTACAAGCCTCTTTGACAAACATACACAAACACACATTCACATACACACATACACATAAACACACACACATACACACACAGAGTAATCATCTTCTCTCTCAGGTATGAGGAGCACATCACTTCACCACTCCTCTTCAGGGCAGCCGTCATCGCCAGCCCCTATTAGCGCCATTATCGCCATGCCAGCGACGTACACACACCAAGACACCATCACCATGAGAAAGATGGAGAACATACCAAGGCTACGGTTGCCCCGGACAACAGTAATTGTCCTCTCAAAGCTGGTGCGGGGGGGCAGAGGTGGCGCTTGCTGTCTATCGTTGTCTTCCATGATGCTGAATCGATGGCGTAGCTGGTTTTCCTAAAAGAGACAGACAGCAGAGGGCATGAGTGAGCAAGAGCATGAAGATGGAACCAAAGGAAACAAGAGTCCATGAGAGTCTGCAGCCATGCTAGCTGTCCAGCTCTGGGGCTTTATCATAGACAGTAGATTAAATAGCTAAAAGAGCCACCATGACATCACCCAATATTTTGCAAGGGACCGTTTTAAGCCCAAAGTTTAGCATTGCAGTTGCCATCTAGATGAGAGAGTGGAAATGGGGAGGATACACATAGCTACCTATGACGCCTCATGAACAACTAGTGACTGTTGTGACTCAAGGTAGCAACTCCTAAAATTATGCAGAACGTTAAGTATTAATTTGATTTTAATTAGTGAGTTATGTGACAAAAAATCCTATTTGTGTATACATACACAACATACACATACCTACATGTATAGTTCTGCTACAAGGTTGGATTTTTACGGCAGGGCTCTAAGAGGACTCACTTTTAAAGCCAGCCTCAAGTGGCCATTCAAGGAATTGCAGTTTTTGGCTTCTCATGTCCCCAAGGTTGCCACCTTGGCTTTAATATGTGCATTAATTCTTTGAGAATCATGCCAGCATCTGCATGCTTCTATGCTTACAATGACAAGGTTAACACACCGATGTTTAATAGGCATAATGTTAACCATTTTTACCACTGGTTAACAATGATGGCATGCAAAACCACACCACAGCCATTGATCGCGATCATCTAGGAACCTTAATGTCTGTAGAGAGTTCACAACAAACATCTAACTTGTCCAACAACAAATGTGAACCTCATGGTTACAACTGATGTATTTCATTCTAAATCTGTTACGATATATCAGTGATGTAGATAACTCAGTCTGGACTACAGTGGTGGAAGACCTGATGACCAACTGACTGAAGGATGGACATTACCATCTGTAGAGCTGTGTAGCTAGAATGGCTAACAAGTCAAGAGTTGTGTTTGATTGGCAAATTAACCATTAAATGATATAGGAGCAGTAATTTTGGTGGACACCACAAATTCACAAAACCATTTGGTGCAAATAACACTTGCTAAATCATAAGACAGCAGGGAAAAACAAATCCATTATGCAAAGATAACTTGGCAAATAAATCCTAAACTACCATCACCACAACCAACCAGATTTATGATGTGGCATAAAAATGACTTCAAACAACTATTATCTCCCCAAGGTGAAGGCCTTTGGAGTAATTCTGAAATGTAAAACATGCAGGAAGGTAGACTTCTTTGGTCCCCCCGGGCACTTCGCAAAGAAAAAGGGCAACGAGGAGATTGTCTTTGAACCTTCACAGAAAGTACAAGCAGCACTGAAGTTCTGAGGCTACCTTTGCAACAAGCTTGGCTTTGATGAGAACACACTGACACTTGCTGCTCTGAGCCTCTTTGTGTGAGTGTACGTGTGGGAGACACAGGGGCAATACTGTATGTCCTTGTGCTATGCCAGGTGCCAATGCCGTGCAGGAAGTAAGCAGTTTTTATTGAGAGACAATTGTTGGTAATTAAGCAAAAGGGAGTACAAAAGGCTGCCTCAATGGGATTGAGCTGAGGCCACAATGGAGGAACAAGTCTTTGACATTGAGTACTTTCTCTATACCTGACCCTGTGATACTGATACAGCCGGCTCTAAGCTCCCAACTGCAGAACGTGAACAGAGAGACACTCTCACACACTGTCATAGTAATCTGCTCTAGAGCAGCTAAGATGGCTACCCACAGAATTTGGGGTTTGCATGGAAATGAGCAATGCCTTCTGAGTGATGGACTGCAAGGCTGCTGCAGTGTTACTCTGTCACTTCAAAGGGGTTTCCCACCGAGTCGAAAACGTCAAGCAAATGTTAATTCATAAAAATCTTGTAAGATGATTGTGCATGATTGAATGCTGCATAAAATGAGTGTGCGTTTAAAAATCTAATATTTTGGATATAACGCAACATAACGTATAACGTAGCACAAACAGGTGCCATGAAAAAAATTCTCATCAACTATTTGTCACTTTAAATGACAGAGACAAACAGACCGCCCTTTTCACTCTCCTATGGACCAAAGTTTCTCATTTTTCTGAGCACAAAAGCTACAAAGTGAGCAGAAAATAAGTTGAAAGAACTGTTTGGCAATATTGTTACTACATACCGTTGTAGTGTCACACAGCTGGAAGATGCTGTTGTCCTCAAAGTTGTAATTGTTGGTGTTAGCCTCTCCTGCCTCAGCTAGCAGGCTGACCTGAGTGTGGCTGTCAGTATCATCGCAGGAGGCCCGCGTGCTCCTCTCTGAGATGGGTGTCAAGCCGCCACACAGTTCCAGCTGAGAATGCAAAAATCCAGTGTTGAAATTAAGGAATTTGAGGGAAAAAAAAATTGCCTTTATGCTTAAAAGACACTAAATTCACATGAAAGCAAACAGGCTAGAGAAGGTGGCTGTAAATTAGACACCCTCCTCTGCTCTCCCCCTCTCTCTCTCCATCTGTAGTGTGGTTGAGCATTGTGTTCATCTCTCAGATGCATTAAATATTCAGACGGCCTGTAACTGGATTCTCTGAGCCTTGTTACTAAGCCACAGTCCACAACAAAGGGGAGAAGAAATACTGTACTCCCAAGAAAAAAAATAGACATTTAAGAAACTGTCCGGCATATCTGTGGAAATAAATGTTTTGTTTATTTTATTATGAGTTTATTAATCTAATATTGTATTTTGGCAAAGAATTATATAAATCTTGCAAAAAATTTTTTTGAATGAATAAATGACTGCCTTACATTGTACCTAAGTTTCCTATCGAAAAGAAAAAATCTTACTCTTAAATTAACTTAACTACTTCAATTTACTTTTTTAACATACCGGAAGTGGTTTGGCAACTCCGATGCGGACGGGGCCATAGCCAGTTGACTTGAGGACGTGCACAGCATAATCCAGGCTTGAGCCTTCCAAGTCAGTTTCATTAACAAACATGAGCCGATCTCCAGGTAGCAGGCGACCATCTCGATCTGCTACACCTCCAGGCACCAAAGACCGGATTACAAGAACTGTTTTTGTGGCGTCCTCTGGATCCTGCAGTTGGGCATAAGGATGGAGAGGATGGTTTACTGAAGATGTACGTGGATAATCCGAGATAAGTTTAAAGACTGTGAATTCAAATTAGATGCAAATGAAGGTAAACAACAAATAAAAGGACAAGTGTGATACTGCTGTTTAACAAAGCTCAATAAAAGCAAATGGACTGGATGATCTTGCAGAGGGGCGCACAGCTGTTGTAAGGCTGTTATTTCTGTAAACTAATTTTTTTACTTAAGATCAAAAGTGGCTTTATTTTAAAATTGAGCACAGAAACTGACAGAACTTTTCAGTCTCAACGGTTCAGTGCACAAAGACACATGAGATGTCCACACACTTGTCTGTTCCCTTAGTATTTGTTGGTGTTCACCCTCTCCAACCTGACACTGATATTCTTAGACTGCAGCTTATTCCAGTCTGTTCTATTTGTGGAAAGGCTCAGGGGCATGTCTCTGACCTGGTAGTCCAGGATACTGAAGCCCAGTCCGGACTCGCCTTTCTCCAGCTCGACCACCTGAGCCTCCTTCTCCCACATGGCCAGAGGGGGTGACATGGGGGGGACGCCACGCTTGGTGATGTCCTCAGCGGTAGGACAGGGAATGACGCAGCCCTGATCCAACTAAGACAAGACAAGAGGAGAGAGAGAGAGAGAGAGAGATGACACCGCAAAGGAGATTGATTTACAAGACAAGCAGCATGTTGTTGGTGTTTTCTAGTGGTGTTTTAAATGCAGAGGATGTGTAACAATTCTGATGTGGTTCATCCTTTGTCCTCTTATCAGCGTGTGCCTTCACCTTGTCATTAAACTCAGCCAGCAGCTCTTTCAGGGTGAGGCGGACATCGTCGTCATCTTCCTCATCACTGTCGGGAATGACAGGGGGCAGGATGCGAGAGCACACCAGGCAAACACGCATCGGCAGCTCCTTCAGAATATTGACAACCTCTTTATGTGTCTCTCCGATGAGAGGGATCCCATTCACCTGTTTAGAAGACACATACTATATATTCACCTGTTTCAAAAACACATATTTCTACTGTCAGTGGCTGAGTTACGCTTTGAGCTTTTTAAAAAAAACACCTCATTCCTGACTCTATTGTACATTAGTGTCTGTGATTCTGTGTCTTTTTCTGCTTGTTAAAAACTCTCCATGCCTAAAGGCAGGCAGCTTTAAAATTTGATATCTTTGCTGATTTTCAGTTGCAGGTATCATGGAGCAATTAGTGGCTAGAGTACATCAAACCACAAAAAGAACAATTAAATCTGAGAACGGTAACCGAGTGAGGATCATTTAAAAAAAAAAACTGTGCTGAACAATAGCTTTGCTGTGCTGCTGGTGTTGTCTGAAGGAGATCAAAGGGTTGAGCTCAGATACGAGAGGACGCGAGCCAGTCTGCAGTGTTTTCTATACTGCGAGCGAAGCTAATGCACAGTCTGCGAGAGTTCATCAGACAGCTCATCAGGATGACTGATATGTGTGGGTGCGTGAACTTGCCCAGTGGAGGGGGAGGAGGGCAAGCTCTCCCCCCTCACAGTACAAGCGCAAATGCACAAAGGCACACATACTCACACCCACCTTCTTATGACTGTAGTTTGCTGCTTTAAGGGAAAAAAAAAAGCTGCAAACTGTACTTGAAACTGTGTGATGTTTACAGACAGTCGCTGATCTATGTTGCATGGTTAAAGGTTTAAATAAAGTCTATTGTGGTAAAATAAAACTATGATAAACTGTGATAATCCACAAGGGAGTCTTTTTGCTTGTCAGCCACATAAATCCCCCAGGTGAGGGATTATAATCAGTCCCACACAGATCGCATCTTATTCCAGATTTTATGATCTTGTGTCTTCTCAAAGGAGCTGCAGAGTAATTGGCTAAAAAAGATTATCATCAGTCGGTTACCTCCAATATCTGGTCTCCAGTGAAAATCTTGCCACTTTGGCCAATGGGACCCTCCGGTAAGACGGAGCACAGGTAGTGGTGTCCTGCTCGAGCCTCCAGACTGATTCCAAGACCACTTGTCTCACCAAAACGCTCCAGCTGACAAACCTGAGAGAAAGAGAGTTTGTTGGATTTTCTTTTTTAAAATGAGAAAATTAGGACCAGCACAGGGTGGAACATTTAGAAAGCTTTTTAGATGCACACAATATTAATATTTTTTGGCTGTGTTGATATTCTTTGTTAGATTTAACACCTATTTTCATGACAGAGGCACGTACAATAACTTGATATCGCGGCCCGACTGCATGCTGCCACCTCTTCCTCAGGTCTTCCTCCTCAGCAGGCGTCAGTTTCACACCTGTAAAATGTGCACACATGCAAAGACAATCACTCTCATGTCACACACACACACACACACACCACACACCACACACAAATATGCACATGGAGATAAACACACATCCCCATTCACTTTCTCCTAACCTTGGATGAGCCAGTCACTAAAGAATAAGATCCTATGTGAAAATATAACTGCATCTTTTTTTATAGAAGGGAGACAACATAATTCTTTTTCTGGCAAATGTGCATAGACACACAGAGACAAACACACACACACACAGGCACACACACATGCCCCCACACTCCAGGCACATATGCATTCATATTCACGCCCACCACCTTATGATTTCTTGGCAAACAAATGTTTTCTTGTTCATCTATTAAAGCCTTGCAGCAATCAGGGCTTATTTGGCTGCACTCTCTAATCAAGCCCAAAAATCCTTGTCTAAATAAAGCCATATATGCAGGCGGGGCGAGACACAAATCATCTGGAATGGGCTGAATGAGTTGGATAAACACATGACTGCACAACACTATAAATAGACTCCCATCAAAGTGCATGCTTTGCTGCCACATTGCTGTACCCTGAGTCCAATCAGCATATCAGACTAAGTGCCATGATCCCGTTCCAGACTGCAGTGCACTATGGGAAGGAGAGCTTACCGTTTCTTGAATCATGTCGGGGTCGTCTGTTGGCGTATGCTGCCCGCCGGGAGATTTCACGCAGTGAGCTGATGCCTGGGAAACAGTAAAAAAAAAAAACATGTTTGAGCACACGTGCAGGGATCCAATCATACATGCACAGAAACATGGCAGAGTTTAAAAAAACACCCCCGAGAGATGATAAGCTCTTCATGAGCTCAAATATAAATATGTTTTTAGTTTTTGTTTGAGCACATATGAACAAGTTAATTTGGTCGTGATGTTACGACTGCAGGGAGCACATGTAGATCATTATTATTTTGAGTTTAGGCAAGTGCACACTGTCAAATCACATATTCTCCATTTGCTCTGGTACTCAGTCCTCTTGTGATACCAATGAGCCAAAATGCTCCCCTCTCCCAGCACAAAGCACCTGTCTCTTGAATCTTGTTGAGGCCCACTCTGTAAGGATTGCCCTCGTGGAAGCTGTGGGAGTGCCGGAGGGGCTGCAGGGGAGGAACTGGGGGCAGGATGTGACTCAGACGGACAGCCTTCCTCAGCAGCCTCAGTCTGACCAGGGGACCTGTCCTCCTCAGCACCTCCATGGCACGCTGCTCACTGCAGCCCTGCAGGCTCACCCCGTCCACCTTAGGGAGAGGACGAGAGATGTAAAAGCAGAGAGCGGAAAGATGAAGCACAGGGAGGATGGAGACAGGGACCATTACTCTTTTGTAGATGGAGTGGATGTATTGTGCTGTATTATAGTGCAGATATTTTAAAAAAATATAATAGTCAAAAATAAAAATAGAGCAAGATTGAAATTGAGATTGAGATGGATGAAGGTAAAAGCAAAACTCCAAGAAATCCCCTCCATCAGCTAAAAAAAGACTCTAATTGGTGTCACCGGACCTGCTAAAAACCGTAAACTGTGCACATTTCCAGGTGCTGGAATCGTTCAAATTCAGCAGAGAATATAAATAGGTCAACAGTAAAATTCTTGTGGGGTAACAAATAATAAAAAAAAGAAGCTGTCTGTTGTGTTTTCAGTGGAACTCACAGACAGGATGATGTCTCCAATGTGGATGCGTCCATCTTGATCAACAGTGCTGCCTTTCACTATGCTCTTTACTATCACACCAGCACTGTAGACTAAGTTAAGATGGATAGATGAAAGGAAAAATGAAAGATAAAGAAGGATTGATTATGTGACTGCAGCTCTGAATTCACACATCATCAATACTGCCTCATAGTACAGAGGTGTTATTTCTGGTTTTGTTATTTCCCCCAGTTTTATTTTCTATCACCTGGATTAACAATTAACTAATTTTTCACAAACTTTAAAGTCATTGGCTATTATTACCTGAGTTCAGGTCACCTATGTAGCTAGAAATGGTGAATCCCAGGCCACGACTGTTTTTAGTGAACTGCACGCTGAACTCATAGTCATCATTCAAGTCATTGATCTGGAAAGAAATGCAGACAGAAAAAATCCAATGCTCATCATTTGGATTTAGAAAATGTTGTATTAAACATTTAATGTAGACTATAATTTTACAGAAAAGCTTTTCATTTGATGTTAATTATGTGCTTTTCTGCTTTTTAGGCACACACGCACACACATACTTCCACATACACGCACCTTGTGGTCCAAGCTGTCCTGGCTGAGGACAGGAGAGGAAAGGTGGTTGTCCTTGGTAATATCCCTGGCGATGAGCAGTTTCACCTTGCTACCAGCGTTTCTCAGTACCTGAGCCAGGTGGTCATTTGTGAACGGATGAAAAGTGATTATTTGTGACAGTTAATAAATAAACAAAACATAAAAATAGGCAGCTGCCCTGAAAAGACAGTGGATTAGCACCCTTTGGGAATGACTCGTCAACCGTGTGGGTAACAGTCCCAGATGGTTCCCACAAGTGCCAGTGCAATAATCTCTAATGCAGGTGGGGGCAGATAACTAGACATATATTTACAAAACCAAGCATTTTTTCCCTCCTCCATAAAAGACTTTTGTCTTTTCAAAACTGAAAATGCTGACTGCACACACCTCTGATAAAGCATGAATCTCACTCTTGTGTTTCTTGCCTAAGCAACACGGTGCTGTGTCTTTCCTGGTCTCATGTTGGTCTGCCAAGCTGTAATCTGCTTAAAACTGACAAGAACCCCCCTGGCACTCCACAGTTGGTAAAAAAAATAAACAGAGTTCTCCAAAAGGTTACAGGGGTGAGTGACAAGCTCATTTTACACTCAGATCGCAAAAACTTCAACATGCAGCCACAGAGAATTATCAAAAAACGTAATATATTCCTCTTATACGATAACTGGACTAACTGGTTGTTGTGGAAACTATACTTCTCTTTAACCCCCGCTAAAGAGCAGAGCATATCTCCGTCTCTGAGCTACTCTATGGAACTAATTAACAATAAATGTACTCTGTAAATGGAAAGACTAAGTAAGACTTAGCAGATATTTCAACACTAATTAGCATGCAGAAAGTGTTATCCCTATAGACCAAGACAAGAAAAGCACTTCATCTTATCCTCTACACTTGTAAGTTTTTCCGAATGATATCTCACCTGTGCCACCTGCTCACTGTTCATGCCCGCCAGATCTGTATCTCCAATACGCAGGATTTGATCTCCACTACGCAGACGCTTATCCTAAGGAGCCCCAGTACAACAAAAACGTTTAGTGTGAACTTTGTGGTAGAAACTGTTGGGCTAAATACACTTTGCTCAATGTTTCAGGACAAAAAATAAATATAATTCGATCCTCTAACTGGCTTTTTAAGGTTGGATTGATTGGCAGGTGTATTGACCTGTCCTGCAGCTCCACCAGGGAGGATGGTCTTGACCATGACTCCAGTGCTCCGGCCTCCTATGATGCCAAAACCAAGCCCTTTGCCATCATTGATCAACTCTATCATCTCCACATGGCGCTTCTGACATGGCAGAGGTTAGAAAAGGAGGTAGAGGAGGCAGGAGAGAAGAGGGAGAGAAAATCTATTGTAAATAAACTATTAAAAAAAGTGAAACAGCAAGAGTTTGATCCACAGACACACAGTAACCAGCTCTTCAGTAACACGTCACATCTAGTGATAAGCCTGCTGTACCTCATGAGCAATAGCAGACAGGTTCCTCCCCATCGACATGGTGCGGGAGATTCGAGGGGGAGTGCAGTACTAAAGAATAAATGTCAAGTGTAAAACAAAAGCAGACCTGAAACAACATCAACTCAGCTGAGCAGTATCTGATCAGTTAAGGCCCTCAGATGTTGTACTGTCCTTCTCTAATATTCTCAAATTTAAAACGTGACATTTGGAATATTATTGTGTTAAATTTTACAACTGAAAGATCAAAAATAATTGGGTGTTTTGTGCACCTGTGATTCAGTGGGAATGCAGTTGTCCGGGTAGATGTCTGAGAAGGACAGATCCTGTGAACCCAGAGAGGAGATGCTGCCGTCCCTGTGGACGGATCTGGCGGTGCTGGGCCTTCGGTTCTCCATGGCCCATGTGTAGGAGTCACTGTGGCTCAGGCCCTGAGTCATGCCCGGGCAGGGGCCACAGTTCATGGACACTGATTTGGACAGTCCCTTCCCCTGATGAGACTGAGAGAGCAAGAAGAAATATGTAAATAAGACACTTAGAGAGAGATGAGAAGAGCAGGATAAAAGTTTAAAGATGGAGAGAGGATGGAGATGGATGGATCGGACGGGGTAGCAGAGAGAATAGACGAGTGAGAGAAGGAGTGAAGGATGTGAGGCAAGAGAATTTGGAGTGAAATGGATAAAAAGTTTGGGAAATAGATTGTGGAGACATTAATTGTACAATGGAAATACACAGACAGAGAGGAATAGGTTGAGAATGAAGGAGTGATGGAGGGAAACAGAAAGGATATAGAAACCGAAAAAGGAAAGTGTTGTGAGACAATGAAGAAAAATGTGGGCGGGAGAATGGGGGGGGTATATGTGTTTATAGCAAGACAAAAAAAATGTACAGAAAATAGTGCAAAGAGGGAAGTGATAGGAGAGCAAGAACACTGGAATCTGAGATCAATGCTTCAACACAACATAACCACATAACTGCTCCGTTCATTATTTTTAGGTTTTTCTTTTTCACAGTGCAAAAGGTAGTTTGAGAAGATCCTCGTTTCTGATCTGTGTGCGATGCCATTCTGAGAGCTGTGCTGCCTTTTTTTATAAAACAGAACACTATCAAAGTACTAATAACCAAATCTTGCACTCCCTTGATTGACACTTATATTCTCAATGTATACTTCAAAAAGTAAATTATACATTATTTATGAGTTATAGCAGAAACAGCAACTTAAACTGATCAAATCTCTGTCAGTGTCTGTCCCAATAAACAAGCAGAGGCATTTCGACATAATCCAGTGCCATGATTCCTGAAATGCATGGATGCTAAATGGTTACAGGCTCACACACACACACACACACACACCAGGCTAATGTAATAATGCTTATGGAGTTAGCCTATTACAGCGCGCCACAACAAACAAGTACAAAGCCGTGATGATTACAACTGATACCTTAATGGTGTCACTAATGTCATGCAACAACATGTGCCCACATGCTGATCGTGTGTGAGCTGATGATGAGGAAGATATGTGTGGCATGTATCATCCACTACCAGGACCAACACAAACACACACACACACACACACACACACACACACACACACACACACACACACACACACAGGCTAAAAACATATAACAATGTCACAGATGAGTTCTGCAAACTCCTCGACGTGATATGTAGTCACTTCTTCT
>JAQMCX010000043.1:14365381-14382802 GCA_029814765.1 Acanthurus leucopareius | reverse complement strand
ACACACACACACACACACACACACACACACACACACACACACACACACACACACACACACACACACACACACAGGCTAAAAACTTATAACAATGTCACAGATGAGTTCTGCAAACTCCTCGACGTGATATGTAGTCACTTCTTCTGTCCCTTCTCTCTCTCTCTCTCTCTCTCCCCCTCTCTCTTTCTCTCTCTTCCTCCCTGTCTGTCTCTCTTTCTCGGGGCTTTAGTGGTAAGCTTAGGTAAGCTGATTACTCATCCAGTTTGGATCCCGCATTCAGTATTTTGGGAATGATTCCGACTCCTTCCCCACCATTCAATATACACCAAACGCCCACACGCACTCATGGCCACGCTGTACCTTCGCTGGGGGCTTCCGCTGAGCTTGCTGTAAGCTGAGTATATGATGGAACAGGGGGCTCTGCAGGACAGTCTTTAGCAGGGAGAGTTTCTCCTGTGTGGGGGCCTCTCCTCTCTCCTTCAGTTTGGCTTGGAGTCTCTCCACAGCCTCCAAGGCACGCTGGGTATCTGCAGAGAAATTGTATATCATTTGTGTCAGTCAGAAAAAGGATTTCTCCAGCGTTCTAACTTTGAGTTATTTTCCACAGCTTGCAGCAGCTGCTGTGTGACCCTGACACAAACCCAGACCTTTGATAATAAGCTATGAAATGTCAATACTTAATAGGGACTGGTGGGAAAATAAATGAGTTTTTGTGGGTCTTGCAAGAGGACTTTAAAGAACAATATGTCTTTAGAATCCAGACTCCCTCTCTCAGCTCTCATCCAAAGTGATAAGTATTAAAAACAAACTACATCTTGGCAGTTTGAGTGGACCGGAAGAGTTTTTGTCTGGAAAAAAAAATATCCCTCAACCTCGGTTGTTAGAGTGTGAGTTAAATTTCTATAGTTTTTTTCCTTCTTTTTTTAAATCCTCACACAATTTTCCGTCAAATTTATTCAGTGTCAAACTACGGTTTTCCTCTTTTTTTTTTTGCTCAACCGAAACGAAAGTCTCTTCTCTAAAAGGGCTAATAGAAAAGTTTATCAAGAAACATTACAAAAGTGTTAAGACCAAGGTGCAGTTCATACTGCAGCACTACAAAGCAAAGGCAGCACCTGAAATGTTGTACCAGGTCATATCGCCCTTGTTTATTTAGTGTGAGCAGCGGCTAATGAGCATAAGCCACAATTGCAGTAATTATATGTGGCAGAAGGTTAAGACCCTGTAAACTCTTCACCACAAAGTTTTGACTACAGACCAGACTGTGAGTCCTGTGCCACCTGCACATGAAACTATTCCCTCCTGCCTGGCTGTAGCGGCCATGCCTGACACCTTAATTGTAAGCCTCTGACGATGGCAGTTGTGGGGAGTCTTACTGAGGTTACCGGAGCACATTTAGCTTTAAATAGTGCTCTACATCTGCATGCCACTGAATGCACTTACCCATTATCTCCATCCTCGCCTGAAAGATTGTTTGAGTGAATTGTTTCTTCTAGACGTTATGATTCAGTTAACTGTCATTCTTCTCTGTTCGCCACCTGCAACATTCACAACAAGAACAGAACAGCTTCTTTAACTTGACCCTTCAAGATAGAATATTCACATTTTTGTGACACATTTGTGAAAGATGATAGTGTATCTGTGGACAAAAAGAGCACTAAGGTAGCGTTTCTCCTTGAACATGTCTCCACTATTGATACTGATCATTACAATTGTGGCCAAAACACTGTCATAACTGCACCGATGTTTATTTTACAGCTGTTCTGTAGCAAGCACGTATCACATCACGTCCACAGTCTCACTTCATGGCCCTGCTTGTTTGCAAGCGCCTTGCTTGTGCACTAATGCTCTTTAGCAGGATTTAAATCTTCTCCAAAAGGCTTTATCAGTCACTGACGGTAATTAACAGCGACACATGGCCTCTAGACCATTCTGACTGAAGGGGAAGCCTGAACAGCATCAAAGCATGATACCAATGACATGATTTGATTTGCAAAACGATGGCCTGGAAATGACAACGTCTCATTGAAAATCTAATTAAGGGCATTGATAGGCACGAGGGGTATCGCAATTTTTATATGCCCTTCATGGCAGCCTAATGAAATCTATATCTTATATCTGTTGATGTCAAAGCGATACTGACTGCCTCGGAATAAAAAAAAAACCACACACACACACACAGATGAATAATTTACATTAATAACGTTGGGCCCAATTAGCAATAGCGTGTTAATTTGATGTTCAATCTGTTAATGTCAGTCTGTTAATATCTTTAAAAATGACCTGGGAACATTACAACTATTACTGTGACGAACAGGCGGACATCATGGCCAGCCCAGGATCGCTTGTTGCAGAAAGCCTCATCTCACCTCCATTGCAGCGCCGGTGGGCTATCAACAGGTCCCCACTGAGCTCCAAGCACAGCACATCCACCACCTCCACCAGTCCGCAGGGTAAATTTACCAGTACCGAATACGGAGGTAGACACTTTCCCGATGGGAAAAGTCATTACAGCTTATAGAGAGAGTGCAGGATATCAAGAAGCAACCTGCGCGCTTTATTTTCCAGCATTGTGTCCGCGGCTTGTGAGCACTCCGTGCAGTGCGCATGTCACCCTCTGATCTTCAGGCACACAGGGCTCATCCCTAATGAAGTATCCTCCAGTAATCCTGTAACGCAGTTCAGTGGGACACTCTGTAAGAAATGCTTGTACGTATATCATGTTGACAGCTGAGTAAACTCTTAAACTTATTTAGCGGGAGCACACAGTGTCCGCTGTGTCCTCGAGGCACCCTTTCTCAGGAAATGATCTTAAAACCCTTTAAAATGAGAGAAAACATGCTTAAAGGAATTTAAGAATATTACGAGAAATGTATCTAAGGAAAGGAGTTTGTCATTGAGGATTATAGCATAACTTGATTTTATGTTTTTATTGATTTATTTTTTATTTTACGGTTTAGCATTGGGCCAGAGATTGAACTAAACTTTTTTTTTCAGTTAAAAGGCTAACTTCACGTTTAGGCATTTTGTCTTATAACATTAAATCCTATTTGCTGCCACTGACTTGCTAATATCTTGTTTTTGCTCAGTACTAATAAACCGAAAAGGTAGACAAAAGGTTGGTTTATTATGGGGCCTACAGAGTCCATATATATAATTTTTGGTTATCTAAAATTCAAACTATGGCCCCGAGACTGTAAGAGTAACGATGAATCTGCTGGGAGATCGTCAGCAGCCTAGATGAGGTTTGTGATTTCACCTTTTCTCCTCTTGATTTTACTGGGAATCACGATTAATGGAACTTTGCCAACTGTATTTGCAGTAAAAATGACCCAAATGAACAATTATGCTTTGATACACCATGCCACGTCTCAAAACACTCCTTTCCCTTTTTTGGCTTCTTGAGCTAAAATAATCTCCCGTGGGTGTCTAATGGGGTCTATTAAAAATGTCCTTGCCGTGAAAAGTTTGGGAGCCCCTGTGTGTTTTCACACGGCAGGTGGAGCCCTCGGTCCAGAGATTTAGGAGCCAGATCCAGTTCCATGTTTTCCACCACACACCCCACTTCTTCTCTTCCCTCTATCACCCTCTCTCTCTCTCTCTCTCTCTCTGCATCCCTAAGGCAGGAATCATCATCCCTCTCCCCACCCCCTCCACCCACCCTCGGCTCCCCGCCCGCCTGCAACGCAACGCTCCTCTCGCCGGGCTGCGCTCGATCAACCGAGCATCCACCGCGCCTCCAAATTGGTTTGTCATTTCTGACCCCTCCGTGTGTGTGTGTGTGTGTGTGTGTGAGAGAGAGAGAGAGAGAGAGTGTGCGTGTGTGCGAGTTGACCACGGTCCTCTGCTCCGCTGCGCTTTGCGTCTGTGGACTTCAGCAGAAGTCAGTAAGAACATAAAGGCCGGGAAAGATAAAGAGAGAGAGAGAGAGAGAGAGAGAGAGAGAGAGAGGAGGAAGGGATACAGACAGACGGATAGCGAGACAGAGAGAGAAGGAGAGAGAGGGAGAGAGAGAGAGAGAGAGAGAGAGAGAGAGATACGCCTCTGTCCTCCACCAGCACTTCACTGGACTTTGTGCATTTGAACGGACGCGACACATCCTCTTGTGTGAGTGCTGATCGGGATACTGAGCACGCAGCTATCGGTTTATTACACCCACCGCTTCATCTACATCCCCTCTTTGTGTCATTGTAGCCCACGTTTTTTTTTTTCTTTTTTCCCCCCTTGTTTTTGCAGCAGAAGCACGCGAATCAACCACAGACCCGGAGTCGTGGAAGTGACATTATTTATCGACTGGGAAGATATATATTTCTATCCAAGATCTACGTTCTGGGGGCTGCATGAAAGAGCGCAGAAAAGGTTATTCCTGACTCCTCTGTGCGCTGGATGTGTATATATGCGCCTATATCGCTGCGCCTGGTGATATGGTAAGAATCCGCTCTTTATTTTTCTTCGCATATGCTGTTACTTTTTGCAGACATCGCTAGTGAACGTCGGTAAACCTCTCGGCGGTATGACAATCTGTGTCTGTCACTGACCTGCTCTGAGAGCTTCACGGCAGCGCTGACTTTGGTTCTCACGGATGCCTATGGGAATGTGGCCTGCGATTATTGTACTTGTGGGGCGCGGAAACTGGCCCGAATGGACGAGGGGGGATAAAATGTAATACAGTCCCCGTATTTGTATACAGATGGTCCAGAGACTTGTAGCTGGATGGGCGTCGCTCGGATGCGAGATGTCGCTGAGGCGAAGTATTAAGCGATGATACATATTACATCTCCGGGAAAGAATTAATGCAATCACATTATCCCATGACGGTTTCTCAGCCAAGGTGTACACACACACACAATTATTTTTTTTTTCCTGTAGCCGCGTGTATCTGGCTCACTGCAGGGTGCAAGGAGAAATCGCATGCTTTGGCATGATGGATGGCTGATCGTTCACCTCCTCAGCTTTTCTGTTTGATTTCTCGTGGCTGTCATTTGAGTCCATTAGAATGCAGTTAGCTTATTTACGGGACTGTGCTGGTTTGTCAGCCGCAGTCTAAAATCCAGAGTGTATCCAGCCACTCTGTAAGAAAAGGAGCATCCAGCACACCAGTGCACCCCAGGATACGTCAATCATGCGGATTCACGTGAAAGCTATGACTCTTATTTACTGGAGAGGCGTCCCAGGTTTGCAGATGACCTTGATCTGCTACTAAAAACTACTGAAGGTTGCTCAGGTCTTCGATTGTTGACCTAAACTGGATAGAGCATCCTTTATCAGATTTGTGTGCCCGTAAATCGAGTGCACTCTTTGTAGCAATGTCGACTCCTCTTTGATAAAAACAAATAACCACATAGTCTAATCCTTCCCTTCCTCCATACTGGTGATAAACTATATGGTTAATCATAACTGCTGTGCCTCACAAATGATGCAGATATCTGGCACTCAAGGGGGCCCCTCAATAATCATTTGCTGTCTGTGTCTGCCTGGGTGGCTGTGAACTGGCGTTTACTCTCAACATCCAAATGGCTATCAGCAAAGATGTTGAGAGCAAGCTCTTGTGAAGATCTCAGCGTTCATTGTGATGTAAAAGGCTGGATGTGGGCTCTATAGGTTGGAGCTGTTGACAGTGCGTTGACTCATCTGTCAGTGATGCAGCGTAGAGAGAGTGCCTCCAAGGAATCCACAGGACAGGTGCGAAAGTGGTCATTGTAGACTGTTTTCTGTACGTGTACATTGGGACAAAATTTGACATAGATTTGCTTGGGTGCCATTTTGGCAGCATCTGTTAAAGCACAGGCCTGTCTCCAAGGAGATTATTATGTTTGTGGAGGAGATAAATATCATTAAATCATCTGTCATCAGTGCATCTGTTTGGGTCTAAGTGGTCCCACAATTCCTTGATAACATTTTATAAGCCAAGTTAATGATTTGTTTTAAAATCCAAAAGAAAAGAAAAAACAACTTGTGTTTTTTTGTCCAGCTCTGGCAGCTGTAGGCTGTATGTGTCTGACAAGTTGTTTATCTGGTTTCAACAGGGGAGAAAAATGTAGCTTCAATAGTATTTGTATTTTTCTTGTGCAAACTTACCCCAGCTGCGGTGGACGTTTTCGGTTTAGTTGTCTGTCAGGCTTGGATAGCCTCGGCGGAGAACCACAGGGTGTTTGTCAGACCGCACACCAGAAATGCAAGGTGTGTCAAAGTGCATCTTGGGTCACGTTAAGTAATGACACACACACACACACAACACAGATGTTTCTGATGCACCTGAAGCCATATTATGTGCAACAGCAGAAATCAAGCAATCTGCTGACTGCAGGTCTGTCTGTCTGTCTTTAATTAGGTCACTGATTCATTCCACTAGTTGTGATGCACAAGAAAGGCAAAGCTTCTTTGTGGGCAAAACAGTGAAAATTGTTTTTAGTGCTAATTCAGATTGTTCTGCCTGATTGACCTGTGGCTGACTTTCTTTGTTTAGAGCTGTGGTAACACAATATTTGGCTTGGTTGGAGTTTTGGAGTTGGTTGACTCCAAAAAAACGTTATCTAACCCCACAATGGAGACCGACTGTGATTTAAATAAGAGATCATATGGTAAACATCTTGCGTGCACATTGAAACCTTGAGACAGTAAAAATAAACCCTGGCAGACAACGTGATCCATTGCAGACAAACAGAAACAGACGCATACACACACACTTGAATATTAAGACAAGCAGGCATATAATCCGTTTTGCAGCAAGTGAAACTGTTTGCTACCGAAGTCTCTATTCCCATCGTCAAGGGTTATTAGAGAGTCTAACTTCAACACTTGTGCAATTAATTCAGTTTAGTGGGCACAAAGAACCTAAGGGCTGATTTCCCCAGAACCATTTTAACAAGCGTTTCCTAAATAATTTGCAGTTCCTGGGATCCAGTCCTCTGTTTGGTTAATTTATGCATAGCAAGGTAAAGGTTTGTGTCAGAGAGCCATGTAGATAAACAGAAGGGGTTTATTTTGCGCGCAGAGACAACCAACCTTCCTGCATAAATAAATTGTCACTCTTGTGGCTTAAGCTGTGAGAAAAACCAAAACAAACCTTAATTCCTTCAATAAAAATATTAGGTTTCAGTGAAAGCAGAGCTGTTGAATTTCACAGCGCTGTTTCCTAATGCAACCATCATGATGATTTACATTCCTAGTCTCAACCCCACTTTGTGTGCTGACTTTAACCTAATTCAAAAGATCCTTCCTGTGCTAGACGGCATCTCTCTCTCTCCCGTATTGAAATAATGAGGACAGATCCTTGCGCGTCTTCCTCGTCCACCTAAAGCACTCAGTCATGTGTTAACACATCCTTCCTCCTACCCTTTTTCCGTCCCTCAAAGAATAACCCATGCTCTCTGCATTTTTCACCATCGACTGGAGCTATCAACTCAGTTCACCCTTTCTTAATGTGTGAAACTCAACTCTGATATCATTCAACCCTACCAGAGGTTCAGAGGACTACACAGTTACTTTGCTACCTGATTAGAACTGCGCCTTGAAAAGAGGAAAACCAGCAGTGGACGACTGACTGTCAGATCTCAGGCCATTCTCTGACTCATTGCTCCTATGGCCTCCGACTAGAATAACCCTCCAGAGATAGATGTCTTACTCTGCCTAAATATGGAACGGTTGGAAGTCTTTCTGCTTGAACCACCACAGATTATTATCTGTCTGTATTTTGGGGCCAATTGGAGGAAATGTACACTGTTGGCCTAGCTGCTCAGGCCGTCTGCTAACTGGGCTGTTTATGTGGATCGCTGAAAGTGATACATGTCGTAATCCTGCTAAGTGGTTATTGCATTGCTGAGCAGAACATTGTAATCATACTACTACCAACAACACAAGCAACAATGTGATGCTAAATCAGTTGTTCAAAGGTGTAGGTCAAAAAAGAAAGATGATCCAGAGATGGCTCACTGGACTGAATCTAATAATCTGAAAATTTTTTGGTTTGGAGTGTTGAATGACAAACAAGCCCTTTAATAACTGCACTTTGAGCTGAGGGATGATGATAGTATGCTTTTACCATTGTGTGGTACTACTAACTCTCCTAATCCTGCTACTACTAGGTCTACTAATATGGATACTACAATGATAATAATAAAATAAAACACATATAATAATAATAATAATAATAATAATAATAATAATAATAATAATAATAATAATAGATTTTTTAAAATGAGTCCTAAAAAAGAAGCTAAAGCAAAAACTAAAATTTTTGAATGAGGTAACAAAGAAACAATAAACCTGTTAAAAATTTTTAATTTTCAGTAGTGTTTTGTAACAGCTTAATTAAACAAGCGGGGCGTTGAGTTGTTAACCTTCTCACACAGGATAAAAATCATTGATAAAACAATCATTTTAAAAAAATCCTGAAATAATCCAAGAAATGTGCCCCAGGATATTAAAACTGTGGCAACATGGTGTCCTTCGCTCTCCCCTACTTTTTATTTCTTGCCGTTCGCTGCCATAAAAATCTTAAAGACAACAATTATCGAATATCATGAAATGTATGCTGTGAAACCAAACACACACTGATTACTTTTATTTCACCATCTAGTCGTTTTTCTTTTGGAATAATCAGTGTGAGGGGTGAAATCAATGTCACATCTCACAATAATGTTTTGTTAAGAGACAGACTCTTGTGTTTTCTGCTTTGACTAGTCTCACTCTTGAATTTGTTTCTCAGGCAATCCAGAATCTATTTCACCTCAGCTTTATGTCATCCTTGGCTTTGGTTTATTGTGGCTCTGTTGGTTGAAAAACATGTAAATTGTTTTGAAGAGGGCTATATTAAGTAAAGATGAAGGTTATTATTGTGCCATTCTGAAGTGGCGCGCCTGTGAAAAGGTACATTTATGTAATTTTATACAATTATTCAAGGTAACAATTTGAAAAAGATGGCTGAGTGTATCTTTGATTTTTCTTACTGTTCATCTGAATCTGTTTCTTTCTAACATTCAATATTACCATGTAAATATTGTTACTCAGTCCAAGCTGTGAAATAGAATACGTTTCTTAATGCGTTTATGTCTACTCTGTTTTATCTTACAAATGGCCTATTCTATCAACACTCGATTTGCTACATGTTTAAGCAGCTGTTTTCCATGATAGCTTCTGTATCCACTGCCCATTGTTCATTTAAAACCTCTCACTCACCAGTAGTTATTATCCCCTTTTTACAAAGAAAAAGCACTTGTTCTTTCAGTCAACACATCTCCTGTCTACACTTCTCCTTTGTGGCCTTCACCTCCCTGGACACCCTACTCAAAGCTGTCACCACTCAATAGAAACACACACACACACACACACATGCACGAGGCATGTATTTGTTCCCACAGATACTCTAAACATACATTAATGCGGTGCACATCAATTACCACCACTCTCTCTCTCTCTCTCTCTCTCTCGCGCACACTTTTGCACTTCTTTCGCTAATGCACATATACTGTATATGATCACACACTCACCAAGAGCCACACACTGACATTGCCTGCAGCTGTATATTTAGTGACACACACAGTGCCATTAGGGAGCTGAATGGGGAATCAGTGTACAAGGCCAGGGTGATTGTAAGAAGCTCACTCAAAGGTCTGCCGATTATTTTGGTCTCTGCAGGAAATCATTTACAATAGCACTCACCCCCTCCTCTCATCCTCCCAGTTCAGTTCTAAGCAGTGTGCTGGCGGTGTGTGTGCGTTTGTGTGTGCATATGCAAATCTTAAGTCAGTCACCACAGTATTGATGGGGAAATTCTTTGCTTTGTTGTTGATGCGGTTGACTTGCATGCTGAGGAGATCTCACTTGTCTTGAGAATGGGGTGCTCGGAAAATGAGTCATACACAATGTGATGCAACACAGCGGAGCAGATTTGAATTATGGGGCAATGAACAATGAGGTCATCACAGGGCTGGGGGCATAAATCTCCCAGTGCCATGGTATAACACAGCATTTCTTATCAAAGGAGGAAACTACAGCAGGGTTTGAAAATGCAGCATTGTTTAAGAGCCTGAGTCGATGCTGCACATAATGGCCTCGGCTGGTTGACTTCAGCGACTGTGAGGCTTAGACAATGGAGGGGGAAGTTTGGTTTGATTTCAGGGACAATGTTCTTTAAGTGCTGTTTCCTTTAACTTACATCAGTTACATTTTGTCACTTATCTTGAATGATCACTTTGAAACATACCAGATGCTATGCAAATTGTTCCAATTTTTTTTGCTTCCTCCCAGCTTTTCAAGTGTCTGCATGCCTCTTTTAGAGACCATACTGCATCCAGTGATATTTTCCATATCTTTTCCTCCTTCAGCAGATTGTCCACAATCAGCGTCTGCTGTAATATCATCATCCCCAGGCCCCTCTTAAATTTCCTGCTTACTGGGCTTTTACTTTAACTGCATTACATACATCTTCCACTCCCTGTTGATCTGGTTTCTTTAAGCATAAACCAGGCTGAAAGATCAAACCAACAAAGTGCCTTGATGCGACCGGTTGTTTGAAGATAAATTTAAAAAAACAATATTGTCATTTATTGCGCCTGTTCAGTGGCACAGCTGTGATCTTGATTGATATCGAATGGCGTTTTCATTTCAAGTCTTTGAGAGTGAGAATATGTGCCAGGGAGTATTGATCTACAGCTTGATGGTGCACTGTGAAAGACTGAAGCAAGGCGAGGATGACTAGATGGTCATGCTTGATAGAACAAAGATATTAGCAGACATAGTAGTGATCAATGGCTTGATAATGTATGTATACATCATTGCTGTGTTTTTGTTTTTTTTCTTTATGGTATTGAGCTGACTATTCTTGTCTCAAGTGCAAATATAGCACATAACTCTGCATAAAGTTACATCCCCTTTGACTGGCTGCTTAAAAATACTCATCCGCTAGCTAACTTAAGCACATTTTCAACACATGACTGTAAGACAAACTGTGTGGTGTACGCTCTTCAAAGGACAGTACTACTTATTTGAGATAAAGGCAGCACGTCCCTTTGGCATGTATCAACAGACGTCAGGTTGTCCTCGACTTATCTTTCACATTTCGCTATAAAACCATTTTACCACCTTTGTGTTTTGCAAGGGAGTCTGATAGTGTCACACCAAGACGGATGAGCACCACTCTGGCCTGTGGGCCTGCAGCAATAACTTACATGGACCACACGTCTGTTTTCTAACCATGTAAGAAATTGTATGCCTTCTTCTGCAGTGTGCTTACGTGCGTTTTGAACCCTCTGATTGGTTCTTTCTCAGAGTGTACACGTATGATAGATGAGATGGTATCCGTCTCATGTAGCAAGACGAGAGTGAAGGGGAATTGGTGGAGAACCTTTATTGCAGAACGAGGGTTTGCTGATGCAAGCTTTTGATGAATGTTATTTGGTATTTTAAAAGCATTCTTTTTTTTTTTTTAAACATGCATGTCAGACAATTACTTGAGCTATTTTTATGTTTAGAATGAAATATGTGAGTGTGTGTCTTTCCCCTCGTGCTTGTTTATGTGTGTGTTTGTGCACCCATGTATTGAAACATCTCATTGTCCAGGGTTGAGTACAGTTGATTACAGTTCAACGGTTCACAATCGCTGAACAAATCAAACAGTTTTATTTTTTGTTTTATCTTTTACACTATCCCTCCCTCATCCACTCTCTCCTTCTCTTTTTCTCTCTCTCTCTCTCTCCCCTCAAAAGATTTATGTGGGGCGCATAGACAAGAGTCTTTAATTTTACGCCTGGGTAGACCATATACACTTTTGCTCCATACTCTTCATGCTTATATTGAAATCTGTCGAAGCCAGTGGGGGGGGAGGGGGTTGTGGTTTTAACAAGAACATATAGGGGACTCCACCCTTTAAAGGAAGGCATCGCATTGCTTCATTTAAAAGCACCATAAATCTCCACCAACAGGCTTTTCCACCACTTTTGGTGTCTTATGGCGCAATCTGTTGTTTGAATTATAATTATAAAGAGTCATACATGGAAAAAAAAACACCATGAAAGCATACTGAGAAGTCATCCTAATTACATACAGCAGGCTTATGAGTAATGGGAATGACATAGGACATCAATACAACCGCTGCCTCTCATAATAGAAAACACCATTGTTTTACTGTGAGAAAATGGTCGGCATCTATCATGTGGAATCTATTCAGTTTTTTTTTTTTTTCTCAGGAAGACATATGAAACCTAAAAAACCTCTTCCTTTCCCTTGTTACGTCCATCCATTGTTCGGTCAGGCTAAGCCGCACGCTGACCAAAACCCTCTTGGCCTTTTTCCCTCCTAAGCTCTTACAATATTAAAAGCTGTAAGTGTCCAACATTTTTTTCACTCTCTGTCTGTTGTCCTCATCTTTGCTCCTCTGCTGGTTGTTCTCAGAAGTTAGTCACTGAAAAATTTTTTGGCATGACCTTTAAGTAATGCTTTTGACCCATACAGATGCAGTCGATTCACTGGAAGTTTAGCAATCTGTTAAAATCAACACAGAGATTACGGTGACTTGGTTCGTGCAGTGATAATCATCAGCAGCAGCAACGAAAAAGTCATGGAAAAAAAGAGATGTGTCCTGCTGGCTGGCTTTACCACTTTGATTTGGCCTTTTATATCCGACATGAAAAGACAGGACAAGACAAATTCTATGGTTCTGCAAAAACACAACATATTCAGTGCCAGTGTTTTCTTGCTAGAAAAATATTTGCAAGTTGTTGCAAGACATAAGCTCAGGCATTAAAAATGGATGCACCACATGTACATTGTCTCTGCAACCTTAATATCCTTACTTTCCATCTTGCTTAAAGGCAAACCATTTCACTTATTTTGTGGTGTGGAATCATCCAGCATGAAAGTAGTTCCTAGCTGCACTGGGCTGGTGTGTCTATAGGTTAAATTTAACAAAGCACTGGCTTCATTCAGTCACAGCTTGCAAGACAGTTCTGTGGAAAACTGTTGATGTGCTCCCCTTGACCACAGAAAAGAGGGCAAAATAAAGATTTAATGAAGAATTCCTCTTCAGGGATGGAACAAAGCAATGGTGCACCACTGATGTATTTTGTATGGAGCCATTGCATGCATTTTTGCAATGGCTGCGTCTTTAAATCATCTCTTTCCCCCTTTTCCACTTGTTTACATAAATGAGTAATGATAAAAAAAAATCATTCTCCATCTAGTTTTATTCCCAACACAAACTTGTTCACTCACCTCCTCTCCTGTGCAGCCATACCGGTTTCTTTCCACTACTCTTCTTCTATCCCTCATTCATTGATCTCTCCATTGTTGACCAGCTCTGTGTGAATAATGTATACTCCATTCTCAGAGAAGCAAGAAAGACATGAACGAAGGTGCCGTATTGGCACAAACTTATTTCTCGCCAATGCTCCGTTGCTTCTGGCAATTCTCCTGCAATATGGTGCATGCAAGCACGTATAACAATGGGGGTATATGCTTATTCAAATGCATAAATATGAATTCATGAAAACACAGGCATGTGCACAAAGATACAGTGCAGTAAATCTTAGTTTTGTTGCAGTCTTTACCCATCCAACCGTAGACATAATGCTCGTGGCCCCCTGTACAGGCTAATACAACAAATGACTGCACAGTCCTGCCTGAGAGCTCCTCAGAGGTCAGGCTCAGACACATTTGTGTGCGTGTTTGTACGTGTACTACACAATGTTGATGCACTCATTTTTGTGCGCCTGTGAAAATCTTGCATGGCACGCAGTCAAAGACTCAGAAAGAGAAAATTCAAGGCCAAACAAATATATGCTGTTTCCTTGGCCCCATCAGCCCTCCCTGTAAACAGCGAAACACACACACAAAACTACAGTTTGCACGCCAAGGGGTTGCACACACAAACCCACGTGCAATGTCAGTCACAATACACACACTCATATTGAGACTGACCCTGGTGAGATGAGGCTGCAGCGTTTACCCTCAAGAGAAGTAGGTTGGGGAGGAGGGTGGAGGTGGGAGGGGGGAGTGGTACTGTGAAAAAGAAAAAAAGAAAAAAAGCACATAGTGATGGAAAACAGCAGAAGATGCAGAGAGAGGTAGGGAAAGGAGACAAGGCACAGATAGAGAAAGATACAAGAGACATTCTAACTGTGAATAACTGCCACTCTGCATTCTAGTAACAGAGCTAACAATTTCCCTTTCTGAAAAGTGTCTCTGGCATTTGGCAGTGAAATGCCACCCATATAAACCAGTTATCGTGGCATGAGAGAGCTTTTTAGCCGTAAACTGCCAGCGAGCACAGAGATAGACCATCATAGACTTTGATACCCTGACACTTAACATGACATTACGAGACGGAGCACACACACACACACACACACGTGCATGTGTACACGCACACACAGAGACACTAAACACTAAACAAGCAATCACGAGCAAAAGTGGCTTGTGAACTGTCTGGTTCTTGTGTTTGAGTGGGTTATGGACTATTCACACAATCTGGAGGGGGGCCATTATTCACCATGCACCCCACATTCACTACATATTATGGCTATCTGTCTCTATTGTGAAAAATGACAGGGACCTCTGTTCAGTGAGCTTGAATAACCCCTTCTGCATTTCTCTCCCTCTCTCTCTCTCTCTCTCTCCCCCTCTCTCTCTCTTTTTGCCTTTCTGTCTCTCCCTTTCTGCTCCATCTCCTCTGTATCTCTAGGACTAGAACATCCAGCTGCCATTGAGATGTGATTCTCTGGGGTTTCATTTCACTTTTACAAAGCAAAGTACACTTTAACAGGTAAGAATATGTTTGCCCTTTTGTGTGTGTTCCCTATAACCTAATGTTCATTTAGACATATTTAACCAGGAAAAGTTGACTCAGTATGAATTCTTATTTGCAGCAGGCTTATTTAAGGCCTGAAGGATAGTCACGCAAACATATACACACACCTGGTGTGTTGTTTTTGTTGACTCTACAGTACACATTTTCCTTTTTAGAACCAAAATATGACCCAGCATTCTCCCTGGAGATCTTAGGGTTCCATCTGTGCCAAAAAGTGCTCTAATTGGCCCGACAAATGCATCCCCTCAAACTGCTAATCCAATCAGATATGACCCACCGAGCTTCAGAAAGAATACAGAACAGCATGCAATGTTCAGCAAAAGCAACAGCATAATAGAATAGAAAAGGTAGTGTTAAGTCAGTGTGCGCTGTCAACCCCAGAGAGACTAAAAAATGAAACAAACATCAAATTAATTGCAATCAGCCTGCTGTTACATGAAGGCATCAACGGGAGTTAAACCACAAACCTAGACCTTCATCTGCCCATGAAGCCACTCACTACAACTTATTTACAGTGTATTTACAAGCTGAGCTGGGCCTGTAAAATGTTGAATTTACGAGTTCCTTTTTAATTAGAAACACTGTCTCCTAGAGTTGGGCTGATGAATTGCACATTCAATTTATTGACGATAGAGAAGGGTGCAGTTCTTGGGTATTGACAGCTAGTCAGAGAATCCCGGTTGACATCCGTTTTTCACTTAAATGAGAAATATGTTGCACCTGTGTTGTATAAAATACCCCTGAGGTCATGTTTTCATGTTGAATCCTCATGTGAATGATTGTGAGAGTAATGTGCATGTGGGAATGAGAGTGCTCTCTTTCTCCCTCTCTCTCCCTCTCTCTTTCTCTCTCTCTTCTTAAGTTGGCAGTGATACTATGTTGATAGTAAAGTTTTATCTATTTAATGGCCAAGGTCATTTCACTCAAGTATTCTACCATTTGATTAAAAGATTAAAAGAAATGAGAAAAAAAGGGCATTTCGTATATCGCTTGGGAGTATAGTATTAAGATACATCTATGACAACAGATGATGTTTCAGTGTGGCCAATCAATGTTTTGCAGTTTAGTTTTTCTGGTATCCTGAAAACATTTGTTTTATAGTATTATTTTTAAAATTACAGATTCCCTCTCTCTCTCATTCACTCTCATATACATACACACACACACACACATATATATATATGTATATTTATATGATGTAACCCTTATGTGTATTGGTGTGTGTGTGTGAGTGCAAGGAGTTTCTTTGTCCATTCTGAAACCTTTCCTGCACACTTCCTTCACACTGCATGCATGTTTTCCTTCCTCGTCTCTCGTATGACTGTGATTGCTTGCTTTGAAATCTAATTCTGTGATATCAAGGCTCACATTTTGTCTGTATTCCACTGAAACAATGAGTGAAAAGAACAACAGGAAAGGGGATATATCATTCCTCATATGGGGGATGTGCTATTTTTCTCTGTGTGAAACAGGTGTTTCCCGCTCTGCATGCGCAAACACGCAACCTTCATTTACGACAATACTAATGAAGGTGCAGATTGAAATACAATCCATGTTAGTTTCACTGGTTAAACAACGATTACATGTAAACTGAGTCACAGCCGTAGAGTACACATATACAGTCAGACGAGCAGATGAACCTGGAAATGATTCATTCATCCCCAATTTAAAAACAAGAGTACTGCAGTTTAAAAATAAGTGTGAGACTGGAAGAAAAATCTTAGAAATGGTTTTAAAACTCATATCGAATAAAAAAATATGATTTAAAAAAAAGAGGTCAGGAGGATAGAAATTGCACCTGATGTGACGCACGTACACACACACACATAAACACACATATACAAAAAACCTTTCCTCCCCTGTCTCCACCCCCCATGAACACAGGCTTATTGTCTTATAATGTGACCTTTGCCTTGAGTGGAGAGCCTTTGTCCTAAAACAATAGGGTCCATATTGTAAACCATGCCAGTCAATGCCGTCCACACAGCTGCCAGAGAAAGGCTGCAGATTGTCCACGGTCCAGGTTGAAGGATGTGAGGCAGGCACTTGTGGCGTGTATGTGTGTGGTGTGTGTGTGTGTGTGTTTGTGTGTGTGTGTGTGTATCTATCTGTGGTGTATGCATTTGTGTGTGTGTGTTTTTATATGCCCATATTTTTTTTTTTCATCTGTACTATGTGTGTCTGTAAGATGCAACCCTGTTTCCCAGAATCAGCAGATGGGCCTGTGCAATTAGACTCAGCGGTCTTCCCTTGTGTGCACACATGCACGGATGCACACAAACACCCACACACACACACACACACACACACACACTCACACACACACACACACATACGCACACACCCACACACACCCCCACACACACACACGCCCACACTGCCAAATGCATACGTACAGGAACACACCCAGGGACGGGCATGAAGCAGATGTCTCTGAAACACTAGACCTGACAGATACTGTAATGGAGGCGGAAACTGAAGAATGAGAAGAGACCTGCCATAACACCACTGAGCATCACTCAAAAAGTTGATCAATCGAAGAATTATCTATCTATCTATCTATCTATCTATCTATCTATCTATCTATCTATCTATCTATCTATCTATCTATCTATCTA
>JAQMCX010000043.1:14280475-14359257 GCA_029814765.1 Acanthurus leucopareius | reverse complement strand
AATACTAACCAGTTTATATTCTGTTTGGTAGTTTAAAAATATAAAAAGCAAATGATCATAAGTTCTGGATGTAAAGTATTATTATTATTATTATTATTATTATTATTATTATTATTATTATCAATAATAATTATCTTATTCCCTACCATTATCTTATTCCCTCAGGTTTTGTTTTATTAATTTTTTGTCCTAGGCCTATATTAGGGACCCGATTGACAAAGGAGGATCAAGATAGAAGTCTTAGGTTATTAACTTGCTCTAAGATTCTCCTCGACTCACTCTGATCACTTTTCGCACTCACTCTCTCTCTCTCTCCCTCTGCCTTGGACTCATCCTCTCTGTCTCCATCCCTTTTTAACTACTTCTTTATCCCATCTTTCTATCTCTATCATTCTCAGCCTATTTCCTTCCTGACCTCATCCATGTATCTCCTCCTTTACCCCTCCCGAAGCCTTTATCTCGTCTCTTGTCCCCACCTCTCCTCACTCCACCACTTCTCCTCCTCTATTCTGTCTTGCACATCCCCGCCTCAGCCCATCTTGTCTCATGGGGGCGGGAGGGAGGACGTGTAGAGTTGATTAGACTGGAGCATTAGAAAGTTCAGAGCAGAACAGAGCATGGTGTCTAGCCACCAGGCGGTGGAGAATCAAAACGGCAGTGTCTTACAGACGAGGTCGTTGGCGGTGGATTTTCAGGGTGGTTTTGGTGCATCTGATTTCTGGGAGCGTCGTCAGAGCAGCCAGAGGCAGCCATGCGGAAACAGCAGTGGTCCGGTCAGAGCCGGAGCCTCCCCAGATGCAATTTTCTGACGGGCATAGAATGTCTAACATGGAGGGAGAGGATGAGGTGCACAGCCCAGAGCTTTGAACTATTTTAATGTGGAAATGATTTTAAAGAGATACATCTCTGTAAAATAAAGTGAGGTTTCATCATGCAAAATGCAAAGGAGACAGAGAGGAGACAGCTTTCTCTGCTCTGTCACAGTTCATAATCTTCCCATCATAGCATGTTAAAATAGGATTAATACTTTGATCCAATTAGAATACATACACACATACATACATATACATGCATATATATATATATATAACAAAAAGAGCCATCACAAAAAAAAAATGATTATGTGACAAGACAGTGCTAAATTTGCTGCCATACATTTTCCATTGAAATTTTTTTTTGGTAAAACCACAATGACAAAAAGATGTCTTACTGATGTTGGGGTGACCTATACCTTTAAGGCTACACTCCAGAGCTCTGCGGTCCATTGCTGTGAAGCCACACAAAGGATTTACAACCAGTGCTGTATGAAATAAATTGCCAGCCAGGCCACTTGTCTTCAGGGCACAATGACAATTGTGCACATTCCTACAGTGAACCAGCCCCTCACCCCACCTACTTACACACACATGTGTGCACTACTTACATACACGTGTGTGCACTAGTAAAAACACACACATGTGTGCACTCTCTAGTGTGTACTATACATGATAGAAAATAGCCAGTGGGAGCAGCTAAACTGCATCTGGCTGTACCAAACGTATACATTCAACATGAGAGATACGAGCTGACATGACTGTCTGTCCTGTTGAGTTACGATTTGGCCACCACAGACATGTGACATTGACTTATTATTAATTGTGATTTTAATTTGGTCCGAGGGGGCTTGTATGCATACCCCCCTCCTCCCAAAACACAATGGCACATGCAACAGTACAGATACATGTTGTGGCCGACATGTGAAGACATCCATATTGTTGGGAGTTGACAGTATGTTTTCCCTGAGCCTCCGGTCACACCGAGACCACTCACTGCTAATCAGCATCTTACGCTTCATCAGCACAAGGAAATCATAAGGGGGGGCATACTTTTTAAAATAATTCATGGTGGTTAGTGTGTCTGTGTGTCTGGGATGCATGTGTGTGTGTCTTTGTTTGCATTGTGCATGCTTGGTATGTGCGCGTGTGTGTGTGTGCATGTGTCTTATGTCTCTCATTATTGGCTACAGGCCAGACTCCCACCAGGTCCTATCCTGATTAGTCATCTCTTCAGCTCTACACCGCCAAATTAGCTACCTGCACTTGTGTGTCTGTGTGTGTTTGTGCATGTCTGTGAGTGTGCATGGTCATTCTAATCAAAATTCTCCCAGCCCGTCTACCTGCACTGATGATAATTTGCTACACTACCCATACCGACTCACACTCTGTCACCCACACAACCTCTTTCCAGCCCTCTCCATCACACATACTCGCTTTAACACACACACACACACACACACACACACACACACATACACACACACACACACAGAAATAGTCCATGGTGGTTAAACCTACCCTAGCAAGCCAACTGGAGGTAATTTACCGTAGCTTGGCGGACACATGCCATTTTACTGAACACGGTGCATGGCCCCCTGAGCTTTGTTCCGCTCAGACTTCTCTCCAACAGAGCAAAGAATGAACAACTGAGAAGACTAAACAGGGAGAAGACAAGAACAGGTGAAGAAAAAGTAAATGAAGAGAAATGCCAAGCTACTGAGTTTCGTCCTGTGTATTAAAAGACCTTAGCTGGACTTTGTGTTCCTATAAATATACATATACCAATAATAATGTAATAACAGTGCTTTTTTTGAACAAATATAATTATTTGGGAAAGCATGAAAATTCTTAATTTTTATATTTTTTTATGCTCTTTATGTATTGTATATACTGAGACCAAACACACACAAACAACAACACAGTTTTCTTTTTGGCATATGCACAAGGTAGACTACAAATGCAGCACGGGCACATTTAAGACTCTCTGCCTGGAGGCTGAGGGACCAGGGCATCTGGTCTCCCAGTGATAAGCATGTGTGTGTTTGTGTGTGCATAAAAGTGTGTGTGCGAGACCTCGTGCATGTGTATGTGCGCGTTTTGTGCGTTGACAAGGTAGCCCAATCCGGTCAGCACTCATTAGTAAAAGAGAGAATCCCCGAATGAGGGGTGCTGTGACAGGCAGGACTCTCGTTAGGGGACCGAAGACACTCACTCACACACACATACACACACAAAAATGTAGGGTCAGGCTGCCTCAGTGCACAGAATCAACCCAACATCAATTAGTTCATGGATGCATGCAATATAGTCTGTTAGTGTAGTGGCCTCGGCAACAGCTCTTTTAATGCCCACCCTTTACAAAATAAAGATTCAAGACAGCAAAATATAGAACACAGAGACCAAGTCACATATATATTAAAAAGTGTTGGGAAGTGTATTGTCCTCGTGGTCAATATTGATGTTTATCACTCTATTTCATATTAAATTTAGACTAAGTAATCTAAACTAAATTATATATATATAAATATATTTTAAATATATTGTGACTTTTTTATGAATGATGAATTAAGAGGCAATGTAGTCTAAAAGTTCATTAAAAAGTCATATATGTTTATGGGAATAATTCATACGTTTCCCAAGCTGATAAAATGAGGTCAGAGATGAAGAGAGAAAAGAAGCAGGTATAAAGCAAAAGGCTTGGATCCAGGGACAGCTATTTGTTTTGGTCTGATCCTGCTTATTAGTTGATGTTTTGCTCAGATTTATGCAGATGCTGCTGGTCTGCCAGGGAGGGTCTCCTGTGAGATATAACAAGCTCAGGATAGGAAATATTGGGTTCATTTAAAGTATATGGCTTGATTATTTCATCATTTTAACAGTGCCACTCACTGTTAAAATGATAAAATAATCAAGTCATCTATTAATATATATTCCAACAGGGCAAACCATTTTTTAAATGCATAATCACCTAAAGAAAAATGGGTGTAAACGCATCACATATGTTCTGATAATTAGCATCATAACTGCCTTTTTATTAATAATATATTAACCAGTCAACAAATTAAGATAATGAAAGGAAACAGGTTAGAGAATCAGGGCGATGCTTTGGGCCATCACCATTGTGCATGCATTGTGTACTAGACGGGACATATTTTCACATTGTTCATTGTTGAGCATATGGGAGTATGTAACCCCACTAAATTATGAAAATAACTCGAGTGATTTGAGTTTAGATTAGCTCTGGACCGCTCAAGGCTTTCCATGCAACTTTTGTCCTCAGAGGGGCTGTGAGCATGGTGGAAATGAGAGGGTTAATTAACTGATGGGTGAGATGGTGGTGGAGCATACGGGGTGATGAAATAGCTTTTGAATTATGGAACAGTGGAATGCTGTGGCTGGTGGCGTCCAGCCATATGTCAGTGTATGCCTCCTGTGTTTAGCTGGGGACAGCTGGTCAGATTGCTCATGTTCAACCGAGTTAGAGACCAATCAATCAAAATGGGGCAGCTTGTTGAGTTGTTTAAGCGGGGGGAAGAATTAAGCATGGGAGTCTATTGTGATTCTATCACTTTGGTGCCTTTATTGATTTGTCAGAAACTGTTAGCAGAAATGAAATCACTGCCATCGAATCAGTTTCACCACCTGATATTTTAAAAGTTTAATACTGTGTATGGGTAAAAGTGCAGTCATGGGGGTTATTTTGAAAAGGATTTAATAGAAACCCGAGATAATCCAAACTAGCAGGGATTTAAATCTTACTCTCACTGTTACTCTTTTTTTTCCATTTGTTGGTTCTGTTGGGGTTGTGTAACAGGTCTGTGCTGGTGTTTTGGTGCTTGTTATTAAAAAAAAAAGAAAAGATTTTGATATCAATAGAAGTCACATTAAAAAGAAGAAAAAAACCTTTAAAAAAAATCTTAAAAGATTTCGAAGATGTGCAGCATTTCCATTATATTTCCCACTATCGGTTGTTGGTCATTAAAATGTGATGTCTTACGTCTTATGATGGCTAGCCTTTATGGATTTGTCAAGTAGAGTCAATAAACAAACACACACAAAAAGCCTTCTAATGCAACCTTTTTTTTCAATTATTCAGAGATAAAAATTAAAACTCTTGAAAATGTGAAAACTTTAAAAATGAACTGGGTTCAAACAAAAGGCTATTATATGCTGGAATACTAATAGAATTTTTTCATACAACTGTCTGCTAACATTATTTTCAGCCCTTTTTTCTCTCAAATCATAACAATTTTGACTTAATTTTTAATTTCAAGGATTTATTTTGACACCCCAGAAAGCACAAAGTCATTAAAAACCCAGATGAATACACAGCTCTTATCATACTGTGTGTCTCTGTTCCCAGAGATTCAGATTGTGTAGTGTACATGTGCCTCTGGGTATTTCTGTCTATCTGTCCTGTCTGCAGCACGACACGTTTTGTCATTGTAGATGTTAGAGGATGCATTATGCATATGTAGTATACGCCTCTGGTGGTTTTTAGAAAGGTCTGTGTCACTCTGACAGTATCTATAAATAAAAATATATATCTGATATTCATATATAGTTGTAGCTGTCCAAAAATATCTAAGGGAGAGAGCTGCTATTTGCCTTCACAGCAAGACATGACCAAGATAGCGGGCTATTGTCTTTGTCTCTGCTGGGCCAAAATGATATGGTCACACTGATCAATAGTCTCTGTTACACATGATGTATTTCCCATGGCTCTGGCTGTCTGCTTTACTCCATCTGTCCATGGCTGGCGCTCATTTCTGCTCTCTCTCTCTCTCTCTCCCTCTTTCAGTCAGACACACATACAAACTCTACACGCCTGTTTATCTGAACCTGGGTATGGGTTCCCTTGATAAAAGTGGACATTTAGGCCAAAAAACAGGGCTGCTGTGATCTATGAACTGCTCCTGTGAAAAATTATGTTTATTTAACATCAACTAGGATGGTTGCATAATGACTGACTGATGCAACGATCCCTCTGCAGGCTCAAAAAAAGCATCATGACAAAAACGCACAACTCAGAGACTTTGGTGGAGGAAATGGGTGAATTTTACAAGTTTTTTGTAATTAGAAAGTGACTTTTAGAGTGTGGAAAGAAAGTGATTGAGTTAGTTGTTGGTTGAGCGAGTGGGCAAGTGAGCGAGTCAGGAACAATGCTGGTCAACTTAATCGGTTTAGGAAAAAAGATGGAGGAATGATGCTTACCAGTCTGTCACTGCTATAACTAATCTCACAGACCCTCCTCTTATTAATTGTTTATCGCTGATAGACCATGAAATGAACAATTAGATTGGAACATCAATACATTTCACACTTTGATGCTGATGTGGAGAACCAAGTGGAGTGAATCCTAATACAGACGGCGGCATCATTATACAAACATTAAGCACTGTTTTATTGTGTTTTCTAATTTTTTTTTTTTAGAAGGCAAACATTTAGCACTTAGTCTTGCATTTCCCCCAAAGATTTGTTGTTTATGGATTATTTGGCGTAAGTGCTGTTGTCTTAAAAACAATAAGCCAAAGTACCATTTCGTGTTTTCTTCACTTCCAATGTAACTGTAAATGCTACAAAAATCTGAACGGCTTTCGATTCCTCAAGAAACAGTTACAAAATTATGTGCAAAAAGTTAAGACTCCAACGACAATAAAAAGACCGTTTTGGGTACAATGAATTTACTGATAGATGGACTGCTGAGTTGTGTCTTAGAAAAAGGCCTGTGGACTCAAGTAGTGTGTATACATGCATGATCGAGGTATCTGTTTGACAATAATGACCATTTTGCATTGTACTTTTAAGTTGGTTAATTAATCTATACAGTACTTACACATAGTTTCATGCTCATTTCACCATCACCACCCTATACACAGATGAAAGAAGTACATTACATTTTTTTCTATTGCGTTCTTTTAGTTTATATTGTTCAGGCTATTTGCATTGCGGCTGTGCCTCATTCAGTGCTTTATGTATTTCTTTCAGCATGATTTATTGATTACTGTCTACATGCGTCTACAGGAAGCTGCCCTGACCTGTGTTAAGTGCTGTTTGTTAAAGTAATTATTCTGCAATACACAAGATGTCGGGGAAATATTTTATTTTGTGGCATTAACTTTGGAAATGTAATAACTGTTTGTTGTTAAAGCAGCTCAGTAACGATCAAGAAGCTGATTTGTTGTTTGAATGGACAATTTTTACAGAATGCTGCTGTTGGCTCTCTGTCTTAAGTGCTCTGTAAACTGTTAATAAATCTGTGCTTGTGCTTTTTAAAAAAAGAAAAAAAAAAAAAACAATAATGAAAATTCACAGTTGACTACCAAATGCAATAATTAGAGGTCTGTTGCATCTGCAGCTGAGGTATTTAGGGGAACAAATACAGTATGTGTGTGCGGTAGAGCAAGTGTGGATGAGTTTAATTGTGTATCCAACTTATGTGCTGTATTCAGATGTGTTTAAACACGGCATCTAAGTGAACAAATCCTGTCTGTGTGTCATTTTGCAGGCCTGTATGGTGTCAGGAACACTGAGCTGTGACAAAAACAGCTCACCACAAGACCGTCTGGGCTCAGCGGGAAGTACATCTATATCTACTTCCAGGTCAACCTCAGACGTCATGTGGACCAGATGCCTGCTCTTCGTCTCAACCTTATTTGCCCCCATTGTCATTGGTGAGATATAAACACTGTACAGAAACAAACAAACATTTGCATCTAGAAAAAGTGTAATGCATTCAAGACCCAAGTTGCTGTCAGTGGTGCTGTTTTGTTGAACTGTGCTGTATTTGTTCAGGAATTTTAATATTAATTTCCCCAAAACACATATGCTCAGTGTAGACAATGTGTGGGAAAGTTTCTTGACAAATGTAGTCTAATATTCATTCTCATTTAAAAGAAATTACATTTTAGTGCTAAAGTTTCAACTCGCTTTAATATCTTTTGAATTTAACAAGTGGTAGGAAGGTCACTAAAAATACTACAATGATTAATGTATATAAATGTATATATAGTGTATATAAATAATATAAATAATTCCTTTATTTTAAATAAAATTTAAATTTAAATCACCAAATTAAAATTATTCCTGTAAAAAATTAAAAACTCATGTAAAAAGAAGTCCACTCAAGAAAAAGAAAAAAGGGAGCTGCATAAAAAAATACTTACAGTACAAGTTACCATTCATTTAAATTTTCATGTTAGTTTATAATAAAAAGTAATCATTGTTTTTTATTTAAAAGCCTAAATTACCACTATAGCAACAGGAAAAATCGATCTGATTGCCATAACTTTAAGTACCTCTGTTACTCATGAAGTTAACTTAGTTCATGTAAGCTTGCTGACCACATTTGACCACCATAGTAAGTGCAACTTCAAAATCTTCGCAGAGATTAGAGTGGGATTTTTTTTAATTTTTATTTATTTATTTTTTTTAAAGGGAAAATCTCAGCAACCAAAAAAAAACACTTCATCATGTAACTGCTGCCTTTTTTAGATTTAGTTTAAAAAGTGTGGCAAGATGTGGCCAGGGATTGTTTCTGAATGCTGTCTCTTGTTTGCGGTTTTGCTCTGTCATCGTTGCATCGTGGTCAAAATACAGGTGCTGCTTCTTCTTCTTTCAGGCAGCTGGAAACTCGCTCACATCTGCAGTAGAGGTGCCCTTTACACACTTTTCCCTCCTACACTCAATCCTCGCATTTAGAGCAGACTAGTTGTAACAGAAGCACTTGGCAAATGTAGTAAAGTAAAAAGTAGATTATTGTCTCAGAAATAATATTGAGTAGGAGTGAAAAAATTAAAAGCTTTAAAAAAAAAAACCTAACATGAAAAGTAATTGTTCCTTTAAAAAAATATTTATTTTACTCACATGCATTACTCGTAATAAGACACTACCCACCTGTGGTTTAATATATAGCTTGCCTATACTTTGGAGGTATTAGCTGACCTTTAACAGGTAATTTAGTGTTAGATCCCAATAACTGCATACAACAATCCTTTCACAGTGAGGCAGAACATGTTTCACCCCATATTTGATGGAAGGTTCTTTTTTTTCCTGTCACACTAAGAAAGGTGTGGGTGCAAATAACAAAATAAATGACGGCTAAATTCCATTTGCTTCGGTTTTGGGCTCCTGGCATTGTGCATGCAGACTCACTGTCACACTGCCATGACTCACCAGGACACTTAAATAAACAGAGACATTGTTAATGTTTTAGTAAAACCTGTGCTTTTTTGGCTCTGACAGGTCAGCATGTCTGCAAAGATAAAGACTTGTTGCAGTTGTTTATTACCAAAAAAAAGAAGTGGCATATGCCACAGTGCTATTGTGACCACTGATATTTCATTATTTGGGTCTTTTGTTTTTTGGGGCATGTAAATGTGAATTTGCCTACATTTGCAGGCGTGTTACTGCTTAGAGACACATTTTTACTTCCATTAACAATAAGTTTGGTTTCACTTGTTTAAAATTACAATACATGATCAGAACTACAAATCCAGGAAGTGCTGCACAGTTTTGACACCCACACATCCAAGAACTTGCTAGGAACACAGCAGCTGCAAAGTCTTAAAAAAATGAGGTGTTCAACCTTTTTTTGCTTATTTACACAGATCCTCTTTTTATTGCAATGCACATTTTTATCCTTTCACTCTTCTGTGTTCTCTCTCTCTCTCGCTCTCGCTCTCTCTCTCTCTCTCTGCAACACACACAGGCACACACACACACACACACACACACACACACACACAGCGCAGATGCAGCCCCAGTAGGCTGTCTGTATGTTTCCTCCTCTCCCCTGTGACAGTAGACTTTGAAGACTCCTAGAGGGAGCTCTGGCCCACTTGGACTTAATCCTATTAATGGCTGCTGTCAATCACACTGTTGGGAGGAAAAACTGCCACACACATGCAGACACATACAACACACACAAACACTGTCCAGCATGTACTTGTTCATACGCCTGGTGACACGCATGTGCACGGATGATCTAGTTGAAAAGCTGAAATACTGTACACCCACATGGACACAGATCCTCATTAAGAAAAAAAAAAGGATAAACACAGTCCAGCACACACACACACAGGAGGAAGGGCTCACAGGCAGCCACTCAAACACACAGACACCAAGAGCTTTGCTTCAACACCAAGAGATGAGTTTCAGTCAAAGGTATTTGCATCAACGTCTACAGAATAAGTCGACATATGCAAATCATACTGTTTATACTTAGCAAGGATTAGTTGAAACAAAGACAGTTTAGCTTGGGGACACGCAGAAGCGAGCTCTCCATCTCTTCCACCAAGCCATGTCTTGTCATTATTTCAGGGCTATGTAAAGATGAATAAAAGAGAGTGGTAAAGCATGGATTTTTGAACAAAAATCACAGAAAATATATGGGGTTTAGAGTATACTTGTATTTCTGAAATAAAGAGTATTTAAGCTAACAACACAGACTTGTTGATCATGTCGGGACTGGAAAAATAGTTGTACATGTTACAGTTAGCAAACATCACTGTAGTGGACCTTAAACAAACTGTGGCAAATGTGTAGAAATTCTTTAAAAACAGGTAGTAATTGTTTAAGATAAAGCTGCTGTTATTCTATATTTTTTTCTGCCCACAAAATACCTTACAAATATAATATAATGGTGTGCCCCTATAATTCAAATACTATTAAAAGACAATTAGTTAATTAATTCCTAATTGGTTTTTGTCTCTGACAATAGCACAAAACTCCTGCCACAATATATTCCCCACAAACAATTAAAATATATCTTTAATAAAAAGGAAAGTGCTTTCTTGCAGAAGCTATACATTAAAAATGTCTCTAAGACAGGAGTAAATGGTGCATTCATTAAAAAATATTTCTTAGCAAAACGTAAAGAGATAAAGCAAAATGCAGATGATCATCCTAATAACAAACAAAACAAAACAAAACAAAAATAAAGAAAACAGGAAAACCCAGGGCAATTTAATTTCAGAATATGTGATTTTTGAGAGCTTCTTTCACTATGAGAAGAGGACTTAGTTTGATCATGTAGTGTGGGATCATGAAACTTGTTTAGTTCATTGTAGATGAAAATCTATCTGGACTGACTCAGGTAAAAATGCTTACAAGTGAGGTAATCTATTAAAGTTTTAACCAAATTGTGCTTAGTTAAATTTGCTGGCTCCTCACTCTGACTGGTGAAAACCTGGAAGTTAGCGATTCGCAACAAAAAGAAACACTCTGTGATCTTAATTAACATTATTTTTGAACATGGCTAGAAACATTTAAGATATTATGAGAACAAATCTCAACAAAATATCTTAGTTTTTTCAGATGTTTTACTGTGGCGGTGTAGGATTTTTTTAAGTTTAAATCTGTGTTTTTAATAGTTTTTGAACAGTGATAAAAAAAAAACATCGACACACTCTAATGTGTGCAATACTCATGCACTGAGGCGACTTTTTTTCTGTCATGAACCTTTTTCAATAGCCCCAAGGGAGCTCGGTCTCTGACCAAAAGTTCACCCTCAATAAAATTGCACAGAATGGAGTCTGCGGATTGTTTTCCCATCATACATTGAGCTTCTGCTCAGGCACCTCCAACAAGCCTTCATTTGGCGAGCAGTGATCTGTACAAATATTGGAAATAAATAGCTTTTGAACAACAATGAACCTCTATAGAAAAGAGAAAAAGGATATATTAGGCTTTTGGCTACACAGCCAAGTTAGTAGGATCAATTCATTGTTGTTGTTTTTTTTTTTTTCAAGGGATTTTTTGACAGTAAGAAAAACATAGACTATTGCCAACCTAATACTTGAAAATACCTTTCACACTTTGAAAATGTGATGTTTTTGCTCTAACTCAGAAGCGTCACATTTTAGACACCATCACTGGCCAAATGCTTGGCAGTTTGAGTGAGAGATCACCTTTTAAATCTCTCTCCTCTTCCCTCTCACCCTCTCCTTCTCCTTCTTTCCATCCATCCACCTCTTTCGCCACTCTCTTGTTCTTGGCCCAAATGTAAAAATCGATATCCTTTTGTTTCAGCCCCCTGAGGCAATGAGAGTGTCTGAATAAGATTGTCTGTACTGTCCGTGGCTGCCAAGTTTCTGTCACCACTTACACAACTAATGACAGACACATTAACATGCACTTGCCAGCCACACATCATTGCATGTTTGCAAAGAGAACTAAACATTGGCGCGTGCTCTACATATCATGTGTCTTTTTTAAGGTGCTGTGTGACTGCACATGCTTGTTTGGAAGAAAAAAAAGTGACAGAAATATGTGCAGAGTGACTCCTTGGGAGGCAGATTAAGCACAGTGTGGTTTTATAGGTGTGGCGGCTGATATATAAATGAATTGAAGAATGAGATACGAGATGTGCAAGTCGGAGCATTTACTGCTGCTTATGAACGCAGAGTGGATTTTAATTGGAATACAGACGGACCTCTTATTTGAATTGTGTGTGCCAGTGTGTGTTTGTGTCATAATGCTCTCTTTATGCCCAGCGGGGACCCTTTAAGGCAACACTGTAAGACATCTGATCCAAAGCCAGTCTAGACAGCTGCCTTACAATACTGCTTATTGATCCCCTCACGCTTCAATTAACCCTCACTGCAAAATTTACATTCATGCTCACGAAGGCGGACATGATGCAGCTATTGAAAAACTAATAAACTAACACTCATATTAACACAATAATGACCTACTGCCCTAAGCTCTCCCCTCTTAACGAACACAAAAAGTCCTTCAAATTCTCAGCCACTGCTGAGACACACATGCTGTCTGAAAGTGTGCTTAAGGTCTAATCATAGCCTGCGGTGCTATACGTGTGTGTTCATTAGAGAGGACATTTTCGGTAAATGTCACTTATATATCAGTCTTTTCTCGAAGCAAGGGCCTGCCATCATCAGTGTAATGTCCTCAGGTTCTAGCACCACACAGACAGTGGCTACTCCGGCTATGAATTTCTGCCTCTGCATGTCATCACACAGAGCATTTGTATGCATGTGTGTACGTGTGTGCGTGTGTGTTTCCGTGTGTGTATGTGTGCTTGTGTGCGATGTGGTGAAGGGCAGTATTAAGTAGAGCCCGGGCAGAGTGTCATTGAGCTCATTCAGATTCTTTGCAGCACTTGTGTAACCATGACGCTCCCCCAGCCAATGAGAGAGCCAAGGGAGGGAGGACTGGGTTGCTATGGTTATCGTGACAGGGAGAACGAGGAAGGTGGTGCTGTGCCTGGCTTTTCAGTGATGTTGTCGGTCTGTGCTTGAATTGCAGGTAGCTTGTCAACTGTGTGTGTGTGTGTGTGTGTGTGTGTGTGTGTGTATGTGTGCACTTGTGTATGCACATGTGAAGAAATGATTTGGAAGGTCTTGAGTGGATGTATTCTTTAATAAATGAAATGTGACATAGAAGAAATATGGTCACAATCATTGGATTGTTGCCACCAACTCCAGACACAATCAGATTTAATACATTTTATTTGTTTATTGGACAGGGACAATGCATATTATGTATATTGCACCAGATATAGCTAAAATTCTCAGATGAGATTCATGAGCATGTATAGCCAGAGAACACAACACAAAGCTGCAGAAAATAAAATCTAAATTACAAATACAGTAGAGCCTGGCGATGAACGGCACAAGTGAACACCTCGGTTGATAACCTATCTGTCAAGGGATGTTAGCTGATGCACCTGGGGATCGCTGCACTGAAGAACAGAGAATAACAACATCCAGGCTCCACCACAACAACCAAAATCCCAGGAAACATCCAGCCGTACACCATCATTATCAAAAAAACAACTCCTTACTCTAATTGCAAGACAATGTGTATCCAGTGTGTTAATAAACACTTAATCAAAAAATAATAGTGCATACAAAAAGCCATATAAAATATACTTTAATAGTTCAGAATATAGTGCAGGTGACATTATAATTTGATCACAGTGGAGTTTTTAGAAGCATAAGCTGTATTTGACTGTGACTCTGGACAGTAATTGTTAGCAGGATGGATTCATGTGACACCTTAATGTTGGTTTTGGTAGATTCATGAGACATGCTAGAAAAGTCAAAAAAAGTGTATATAATGTGTGCATTAAATGTATTAGTTTATGAAACGTCCAGTGTGCAGGATTGAGGATTCTATTGGCAGATAAAGACTTCAATGTTCATTATTTTGTCGTCATAAATTTATAATCATCTACAAAATAAGAATCATTGTGTTTAATGACCTTAGATTGAATCTTTTATATATCTACAGAGGGATCAGGTCCTTTTTTAATGCTGCACCATGTTTCTACAGTATATATACAGTAGATAAACCAAATGCCGGCTTAAGAGAGGGCTTTTCTTGTTGTTCAGGAGTGAGCTGCCGAAGGTTCTCCTAAACGTTAAGAAGGGGAGGATGAGCAGGGGGATATTTTGGGTCGATGTAATCTGCAATTTCACTCCTAGATGCCAGTACACCCTAAACATTGGACCTTTAAAATAAATCATCGATTACTTATAGTGATTTGCATAAAACTATCGCTAGATTGAATTACTCTTGAATTAAATCCCACATACAGCAAAAATGTATTAACACTACATATATTCATACAAACATTATTATGTACTATAAGATTTAAAAAAAAAAAAAACTTACCACATGAAATCAATATCATGTAAAAGATCTCTTGGAAAAGCCCCTTTGTAAATAATAACAGTGAAAAAAAATCAGTACATTCCAAGCTAGTTTTAGGATCCCTGAATGTTGTTCTCAGTGTCATGGCTTACTGGTACACTTGATGGAACAGAGCCATCCTTAACAAAATTCGCCTCACCTACGCTTTTACTACTGTGACAAGTCAAAACCCCTGCCGTGAAAAAAGTGTGAGAGCAGCATCTGCTGTAGGGTGAGTCATTGCGGAGCCCCGAGCTCACATTGTCTTGATGCACATTTGTACTTACTTTTGACAGAGAGTATCATCTCAGAATTTTTATGGTACAATGAGGAGCACATGCCCCATCAGATCCCATGTCTCTCTGCACCGCAGAGCAGACATGTGGTGCAAACACTGCTTCCCTTTGTTAAGACTGCCAGACTTTCAACTTATAGAATATCTAGATGTAATTATTCAATGGCAGTTGATTGCTGTGTGGTCTTGCAGATACATCATCATCCAAGAGGCCTCATCATTTCTATTCATTAAACCAGCAAAGAAGCAGGAAGTAAAGCCACAGCAGTGAGAAAGATCTGGGACAGATCAGTGGTTTCAATCTCATTGGAATTAATGACATGTTTCCTATTTCAGTGCAGGAGGAGTGGGTGCATGCATCAAATTTGCAACTTCTGAGAATAATTAGGCATTGCCATCTTTGAATAATCTTGGCAGCACTTAATGCCTGTTAAAATTGCCAGGCAATTACTCTCTATCTGGAGTGATATCTAAAACTGCTAACTGCAAAACAGTAATTACCAATCGGTTCACTTGCGACAGTGGACATGCCATTATGAAAAAATCCCCTGCAATGCTGTTGTTTTCATAACGTGTGGATAATTAGTCTATATGACAAGAGTACAAATGCAGTTTCAGTTAAACACAATCTGTGCTTGTACAGTTTAGGTCTGCAGTGCACATATCCCAAAGACAGCCCTACAACTAATTGAAGTAGTTTGTATTTCAGAGGGTGGGGGAGAAAGTGAGTGTTTTATCAAATGCTTTTTTGTACAAGTGTTTATGTATGCGCGTCTGTGTGTCCAGCATACGCACGTGCCCCCATCCCCATGGCAGTGGTGCGCAGGGAGCTGTCCTGTGAGTCCTACCCCATCGAGCTGCGCTGCCCAGGCACAGACGTCATCATGATCGAGAGCGCCAACTACGGCCGCACTGATGACAAGATCTGCGACTCGGACCCCGCCCAGATGGAGAACACGCGGTGCTACCTCCCCGATGCATACAAGATCATGTCACTAAGGTCAGTGCTCTGTGTGTGTGTGTGTGTGTGTGTGTGTGTGTGCGTTTGAGCCTTATTTTGTTGTGCACTGCAAATGCACAAATGCATGTGAGAGTGTGAAACCCACTGCTGCCTCCCGTGCAGAAAGTTTCCCTGAAGTCCCGTTTTGAGAGGACTGCAGAAACAAATTGGACAACCACGGAGAAAATAATTAACTCTGAGTATTGCTTTGTTAATTAAGTTTGTCCCATGACACACTTGGTGCAAAATGCACGAGGGTGACTCATGGCACAAAGAGCTCCTTTCAAAGCAGGAACAATTTGAATTGTTTCACTTTTTGTACGGCAGAAGAGGCAGACATCTCTCATTCCCTGAGATCCCAGCTACAGTTTGTGCAAAATGTCAACTGTTCATTTAGTATTCATCCTAGTGAAGTATCAATGTCAAGCTCTGCATTACTCACACGTTAACCCACTTTCACAAAGTTGACAGCAAACAACAAAGGAATAAAAATGACACAACGGTGCAGCACACATGTCAGATCTGGTGTGATGGGGGGTAAAAAAAGGAAAAAAAGGTGATAGAATATCTGTGGAAACCAGTGTAACTTGTGAGCCACATCCTATGCGACTCTGCTGCTCACATTTCCCGTACAAGCTGTACAATGCCATACAACTGCAGAGCCTTATCACACAATGGAAATGACTCAGGTAACACTTCCGCTACGAATGGCCAGTGTGATCGCCTCCTCCCCTGACAGAGCCGTTAGCAGCCTTAGCAGCTGAAGCCATGAGGAGTGCTCCACTAGGGTAGAAGTTAATCGAGTGGGGGTTACAACACACGTTTTGTTTTGACTTCTTTTAGTTAGTTAGTGTACCTTAAAAAACTCCTTTTTTACTCCTGTGCTTTACTTGTAACACCTTAAAGCCCACCCGTGGTTTAAGTTTTGTTTGCCACGTATAATTTTACTCCCAACTATGCATAAGAGTGACTAACACGGGGGTCTAAACTAGACAATTTAATCATGATAGAATATATTTAATATTTGATTTGTTGATACAACTGTTTACAAATGAAAGAGATAAATGTAATGTGCTGTTAAACTAAAAGATTTTTTTTTCGAGTTGTATTTTGCATTCTAATTTAAAAGCATAACATATTTGCTTGAAGGAAATGATCATCAGTTGTGCAAGGTAAAATTTAGCAACAGCATTTTATTTCCTTTTTCATCACCTGTGTAAGAATGAGAAATGGCTATTTTTTTTTTCTGTTGCAAGATTTAATAATGCTTTCTCATTCTGCAAAGCTACTCGCATTCCTCCTCCTTCCTCCCTCCCTGCAGAGCAGTCACCATTCCCACAAATAAACATACATATATTGCAAAGATTGTAATTTTAATAACAGGAGACAGAGTTGTGTTTTACTTAGTGCTTGAGGTGTTAGAACTTATGTCAGGCTTTAATTTTACTAGGTAGCTATAATTATAAAGAGAAAGGTCTTCTGTTTGAATTGTTCATTATCTTATTTGTCTCACAGTCCCTCATTTTTCGATAAGAATTTTACCTTTAGATATTTTTTATACTGAAAAAAAAACCAAGAAAAAGAAAAGAAACATGTGACTGAAATATTCATACATCCTTTCATTGTGTTACTTATGCATGGAATTAATTTGCTGGAGACTTCTCTGAACCATGTCAAGCCCACTTTAAGAACCACTGTTTCACACCGTTCTAGTCTCTGCAACCTTCAATACCAACATTTTGTGTTGGGCAGGTGTGATTATGAGAACTAACTGGGAAATAATAGTGGGACAAAAATAGCAAGGGGAAAAAAATACTCCGTGTAATGAGAATGTCTGGATATAAATAATTCATTAATGTCACCATTAGTATCTCAATTTTTCACATTACGTGTTACTCTGACTTTGAGTGCTCTTTCCTGCTGTCCCATTATTTTTGCTCTCATCTTTTTTTTTTTCTGTTTCAATATCGCTGTTATATTTTCTCACTCACACTCGTTGCTCTGCTGTTCTCCTTCAAACCACCTGTCCATGATTGTGAAGATGCTCTGACTGCGATTGCTTTGGTCTGGCTCGGTCTCTCTACTGCAGCTAAAGCTTGTGTGGCCACTCTCCTACAGTCCTTGCCATCCATAATTTATACAGACACACGCACACACACACACACATGCACACGCACACACATGCATACACACTCACACATTCACACACAGCATGTACCACACACAGCATACACGCCCAGGGGCTACACCAGACTTTAAGCTCCAATTAGCAGAGCCAGAGGCCAAACTTAATCTTAAGGGATCCTCTGTGGAGGTGACTCAGACCGGAAACAACTGTTTATCACATATATTTTCAGCGCAAGCGTATGTATGTGTGTATGTTTGTTCCAAGAGGGTGTGATTGAGCCTTTGAGTGTGTGTGCGCACACAATACTTTATGTGCACAAACAAGAACGAAGCTCAGAAATGCTCATACACACAGTGTGTAGTGCGTTTTACAGCACCGGCGTTTCACATATATGCACACAGAGAATCTTTGAGTGTGCACTCATGCTCATGTCTGAAGTGTGTGTGAGAGAGTGTGTATGCATGCATGCGTGTGTGTGTGTGTGTGTGCACTTGCTAATTTCTACTGAAGGCTGTACTGGGATTTTTGCACACATTGCAGTGGGTTTGTGTGTGCTCTCAGCTCTTTCCCATACTCACACAGCTCTCCTCTTCAGTCTCTCTCAGCCTGTCTGCTTTCCACTCTGTCATTCCCTCTATGTCTGTATCGTCTCTGGTTTTCAAGCCCAGCTCAACTATGCTGATAAAATCAGAGCATGTTCCGCCTGCCCAGTGTTTCCTCAGTATCACATTCTCTCTTTGTTTTCCTCTCTACCACACTCCAAGGCCAGTTTGTGTGTCTGTATGTGTGTGTGTGTGTGTGTGTGTGTGTGTTTGAAGGTGTGTGTCTATGTATGTGCGTGTGCCCATACCACATAATTGGTCTTGATATCAAAGCCTCATATCTCTAGAGGGTCTCACAAGGCTTCTCAGGCAACCTAGAGAGGACCTGATATCGCTGCATTTCCCAGATTATCTCCCCACTGGGATACACTGGGTTGAAGGGGAAACAAACCCGTGGCCATGAAAGTTACGCTTAATCTGTTTTAGCGATATACTGGCCTCAGTTCAATGACTCATTCCGTTTTTTATCACATTTTGAACTGATATGCTTCCATTTCAAAATGGCTACTGAGCATTCTTTGTTTTACAGTTTGTTACGCTTAAATCCAATTTTTTTAAAGTTATTATTATTATGAAAGTCAGAAAATAAACATATGATTCCATTTTTCAGTGTTTTTTTTTGTTTGTTTTTTATTGATTGCTTTTTTTTGCAGTGTCTAGATGTTTTCCTGGATATCAGGATCAGTTTCATTGTATTTTTCAAAGCGGCCTTGTTGGCTACATTTAAGTGTCACAGGGGAGAGTTATATCAGGACAACAGAAGCGTTTTGAAGGTTTAGGTTGTTCACTTCTGCACAGAGAGAAAGCTACAAGCCAAAATGGTGGAAGGCTTGCAAGTTATAGACATCTACTGACATAAAAGTGACTTGATGGCTTCTACTGAGATGTTTCACAATGCACTCCCTGTCCCTTACTGATACTTGAGTGCTTCATGGACCGAATACCTTTTAGTGCTTTCCTTTTTTTATACTCTCTCTCTGGATCTCACACACATGCATTCAGGTACCTGAAACTGCCTGCATGGAGACTCTGAAGAATGTGTAGACAGCGCACACAGGCACACAAACTCTGTTTTGCTACCTCTGTAACAGCTACCATGAAAATTATTTGTGGACTTCAAACAGACTTTAGCCTGACACCTCCGAACCTCCTCACCCACCTTGTTTACTGTTCTTCCTTCCTTTCTTTCTTTCCATCTCTCTCCTCTCTCTTTCTTCCACTGGCTGCAGTAAATTGCAACCGATGCCAAAGTGCAAACATTCATAAAGTGCATAAAGTCTAATGATCTCTTAAAAACTGCTGTTAGTTAAGTCAAGTGTGTTCCATGGAAGATGCAGTGATTTTCCTCTTCGTTTCAATCCCTCTTAAAGAAGTCCCTCTACACAAACACACACACACACACACATACACACACAAAAACACTTTGACAAGCAATACAAGCGCAGGGATTTGTTTCCACTTCTCTTCCACTTGGATTCTGTCACTTGCTTTTGAAAGTGTTAAAAACAACATACTTCATCAATTATTCTCCTATCTACCACTCTCTTGATATCTCAATTTTTGTCACTAAATTTCCAGATTTTTTCTTCCCTCTCCTCATTAAAATTGCTTCTCACCCCCCCACCCCCACCCCCCCCCCCCCCCAACTTCTCACCCTTATTGTCACTTTTCCTTTTTTCCCCTCACCATCTGTCTTAGTTTACACTTTTTATCTTGTTTATTCATTCACGTTACCTTTCCCAAGCTGAAGTAAAGGGGCTTATAAGGATTCTTTACTTTCAGACAATCTTGACCAAAAGCACGGGGGCAAAAGGGCCAAAGGGACATCTCTCAGTCTCTGGATAAAACCCCAGCCTCCAGAAGTCCCCAGGAACCTACTGTTGGTGCACAGTCTCTGTAAACACACAACTGTGCACCAGTCCTGTGTGCACACACACCAATGAACATACATGTATGCACTCATGAACATTCTTACATCCTTATGCATGCATGCATGCTCACACACTCTCTTGCCCAAATACACACTCAGGGAGAAACTGAGAGAGTTGCTCATCAGTTCTCAAGCTTGGTCAACTTCTTCTGGCAGCCTGTCTCTTTAGAACTGAGTCTCAGCCTTCAAAGCACCAGGCTGGTGTGCTGGTGTGTGTGGACGCATTTGTGTGTATACGCCTGTGCGTGCACGTGTGCGAAAATGTACATCTATAGTTGCATACTCAGTATGTGTGTATGTGGGTTAGCAAGTCTGCATGCACGTTTGAACCATTCACGCGGGAGACTGTAAAGAAACCTCTGAAGTTCTTTTCCTTTGACTCTCTGAATTATAGAAAACCACTTGAATCAAAGACTGCAATCTAGTGCTAGCCTTGTGCTGCAGTCCAGGACTTTGTAACCAGTGAACTATGCCATACAGTCTGGCACTTTTTTTTCCCAGGCATACCTGCACTTCATCTGTCTTCTTCATTTGAGCCTAATCCATCTCTATAAAACAGGAGGAGAAGGAGAGAGAGATGGAACAGATAATGACAAAGATAGATAAATAAATGCTCTAAATCTTACATAAATCGGACATTTTTGATAGTTTCTCAGCCCAGTAGCTCGAAGTAAAAAAACAATACTTTCTGCTAAAGTGAAGTTCAGCACTGAGGAAACTGAGTCTTTGAATACTGTGTGTTTTGCGCGTGCGTGTGTGTGTTTTGGGATTCTTGCAGAGGTGAACTCGCCAAGATACTTACAATTACATCTTGTTGTTATATCTACAGCATCTCTGACTTTTTCTGTCTCTGTTCACTCTTTTTCTTTCCTTCCTCTATTAACTACCCTGCTTCCCACTGAATGAGGTCATATCTGGAAATGTCCTACTTAATTTGTGTGAGTATGTGTTGGTGTATGTGTCCGTATGTGTGTGTGCACATGCATACACCCTCATATTGTCACCACGGTTACAGGAGATGCCCCGCGGCACCCTGGGGGCCCAACTGTCACCCTTGCTCAGTGCGGTAATTAGGGCCCACACACATGCATGGATACGTACACACACGCACACACATTTACACATATGTGTATGCACAGACACACACACGTGCACTCACACAGATTGATGCAAATATATAGAGAGACCATAGGAGTGAGGATACACTTAAAGATAGTCAGATTCTTGCATACATTAAATCAGTGATCCTCCTCCAGCTATGTAACAGCACTGAATATAAATGTTTTTTTTATAATCCCATCAGCACATTATATAATTGTCCCTTACTTGCTATTTTCTCCAACCATCCACTCATACCAGTATACATTCACTCTGACTGGCAGCTGTGCTGCTCCTCCAAAACCTTTGTATTTCCACATGTCAAAGCCTCCACTGTCTGACCCTTTTCTCCTGTCGCCACAGCTCTGCTAACCTTAGTTATCATGCTTCACCGAGCACCTAAGCTACATGGCTGCCTGAGAATGGTTTCAGGATGGTCTAGACATCACACAGTCTCTCCCCTACATACACATGCATGCACACACACAGCCTGACACATCCCGAGACTAGCAAGTGAGTCAGTGCCTGAGACATGCTGGCATGTAGACAGTGACTGACTTCCAGACTGACTTGATACTTTGACATTGACATTGAAGCGCAAAACCAGACCAGCACACATAGAACAGCCCTCCTCCTCCGCCTGCACATGCACATACGTGCATACACACAACATCATGATTTTCTTTTGTGCATCATGAGGTGAGGTTGACTAAATCCTGCAAGACAGTGTCTCGCTGTGGCGCGGTTCTGTCTTCTTGGCGGCGATGGTGTCTTACACGCTTCTCTGCTTTTTAACCAACCAAGAGAGACAGGCCAGCTGTCTGAAATGGTACTCGTCTTTTAGCCTTTAGGAGGATTTGGAGTTTGTGCAAGCAGGTGGTCTTGGATTAAACTGCGGAGAAAGGGGTGTCACAGAGAGAATTGAACACACTCAGATGTAAGGCGCAGAGAACCGCAGGGATGTCAGTACAGGAATGTTGCTAGGTTGAATCAGGAGGAAGACTCCCTGAGTGTGTCCTGGAATCGGACGACGTGGAAGTTGCCATGGTTACCAGAGGAAGAGGAAAAGGGAGGAGAGGGGAGGAGAGGAGAGGAGAGATGGTGAAGCTCAAAAACAACTTGGCCATGATCCTGCTAGCAAGAAAGAGGCCATAATGTGTTTGCGTTAGCCTTGTGTGTGAGCTTCTGTGTGTCATAAAACACACAAAATTATGAAGGAACTCTTTTTGTAACAGATCCTTATGACAAAAGAAGTTGCCCTTGAAAAAAGTAAAGCATTATTGCCTATCATAAAAAAATGGTTTTATTTCAAAGACTGAATTAACACGCACCTAGTTTCTATCCGGTTTACAATGTTACATGCATTAAAAAAGTTTCAGGAATGAATGTAGCCCTTAAAAAATAAAAAAATAAAAAAAGCTTTTATTTGCTCACAAAAAATGTGTCTGTGGAAGCGGCTGCTTTCTTTGACTTGACTGCTATTTGCTGGATTCAGGCTCAAAATTTCATTTTCTGTTCAAGAACCCTTGAAGTGAGTGGTTGGCTTGAGTGGTTCCCAAAGTGCATGCATGAGAAACTCAGGTACACAGAGAGGTGCTGTTTGTTTGGCAGAAGCCACATATTGGATACTGCATTTATAACATTTGTTGTATACTCACTATATGTGCATGAAGTATGTCAAAAATGACACTTGACATGCTCAGAAAGAACAGAAGAAAAATGGGAGAAAGTGACATCCTTCAGCCAAATATTAATAATATAACACATTTCAAAGCTTTTTCCCAGTAGGGAAAACAACATTATTTTACCTGTGGCTTGTCTGACAGGCTGTTTGAGAGCTGACAGAAATGCATTCAGGGACTGCAGAGGAGTGTCCCTGTTTGTGTGTATGTGTGTATAGATATACATATATATGTGTGTATGTGTGTGCGTATGTGTGTGCGTATGTGTGTGCGTGTGTGTGTGCGTGTGTGTGTGTGTCGGTGTGTAAATGTGTGGGAGAAAGAGAAAGACAGATCTGTCATTTCTTTACAAGTGTGGTGTTTTGGAGCTGGCGCAGGATGTGATGCATCTGCTTCTCTATACCCCATGGTAGACATATACGCAGACTTGCTCACACAAACACACACGCAGGCACACACACACACAGACACCTGTCTTTTGCTCACTTTCTCTTACCTCTGTCAATCAAAGTCCCTGCATTACATTACTACATCCCAGGTCCTCTGCATCGCTCCACAGTTTCCTCCCTTTTTATTCCTGCTGTTCAACATCCATTCCCATCACTCCGTTTGTCCATCTCCAAACAGCCCCACTGTATGGCTATATAACCACATCAGGGAGCTAATAAAGCAGAAATGAGGCCAGTAGCGGTGGAATCTCATATGTGGTGTGTATGTGTGTGTGTGTGTGAGAGAGAGACAGAGGGAGTGAGAGTGTATGGCCAGCCTAACAGCTTTTTATCCTGTAGCGAGATACTGTAAGCTCTGTCTGCTGTCAAATGGGTTTCCTGAACTCCCGTAGGACATAAAGAGCCCTGTGAAATCATCTCCCCCTCTTCCTTTTGTTATTTTCACAAACCGACTCTTATTTCATGCCTTTCCAAGTGCTCAACTCCCTCTGCTTAATTTTCCCGGTATGCAGATTTTAATTTAATTTCTCTCCAGAAAGTGTTACAGTCTTTTTTTTCTTTTGCTTTTCCTTTTTTCACCATGGGAAATATTGAAGGACTCATTTTATTATTATATATTCCATGTTTAGGGATAAGTTTGACTTTAAATAAAAATTGCAACTTATAGAAGTATTATTAACAAGTCTTTTCAAACTGCAGCAAAATTAAATGACAATGAGCAGCGTAGCAAGCATGTGTGTTTTAAGCTACAAATAGAGGATAAATTCCAGGGGTCACTGCACTTTATTTAGCAAAAGGTATTAACCTCGCAACGCAGCTGGACTGCTGAGATGTCAAGTCTGAAATCTCGCAGGACATGTGAAATATTTCTTTGGATATGTGAACCATTCCATCTGGCATGTCAGGTTAGAGAAATGCATTCATGGGATATATATCTGTATATCACCATGCAGTTTGACATTAACTCCTTAACCTTAAACACCATATTCCATGTTTCTTTAAAAGAAATGTAGTCCTGTGTTGCACCATTCCAACCCCCCATTTCTTCCATCATCATCACCTCATTTATATACTCCAACAGTCTAAAGGCAAAAGATTATTTTTTACAATCTGTTTTCTGCTACTTACCTCACAGTGTGGATGAACATGTGGAGAACAATAAAATGGTAAAATTATGTCTATACTACATTTTCTGACCATTGCACAACCCTCAGAGGGAACCCTACCAGGAGATCGCTCAATATTCTGAACTGTCAATGTTTCTGCTGATGTGAAAAGAGAAGCCAAAGGAAATGCACTTATGAGCACTCATGTTGCAAAGCTTTTCAGGGATTTTGAGCTCTGTTCTTGAACTTTTAGTTTTATTTGATGTGTAAGAATAAAACTTTAAAAAGGAAGAAAAATTAAAATGCCTTGGCTGTGACCAAAATCCTTTCTTTTACTACTCGATATATTAAAGACACGAAATAACTTGCTTTATAGTAAGTAGAAGAAAAGTAAAGTGACATTTTGGACACCCATGAATCAATGTGATCTTGTTTTATCTTTGACAGGTGTGGAGTCTCAGCTCTGTGCTGTAATTCTGCCATCTAGGAAATGGGATGTATTGTTTTGTGGGATTGTCAGCAGGCAGATGTGTTTATGCCGTGGGCATTACTTTTGTGTTCCACTGTGGAAAATTCTTCTTATAGTGCATGGGCTTCATGTAGTGCAAACATTTTCTACTCAAGACTCTGACATTATATATATGGTACTGAATATGGACTATATGGACAATTGGAGGAGATTTCAGACACAGCCTTTTTTTTATCACAACACAGCTTTGTGCTATGTTTTAACAATTTTTCAAATAATAATTAGAAAAAATAATAACAATGTTTAAATGTAGGACTTAACTTCTTTGACTGTTTTAATCACAAATCTTTTTTCAGCTAAATAAATTTGCGTAACTAGCATACTTTAAAATTAGGTGGGCTATATTTGTTAGCATACTATTAGCTTTTTGACTTAAATATGAAGAGATTAGAAACATATTCAAATATCTTAAAAAACTGATGAGGCGTCATTAGATAACTCTTCTTCCATCCCCTTAAACTCTGTCTTGTCTTGTCTTTATTGTCTTTATCCTTTTTATTTAAAAAGGCCTCTCATGTCCAGAGCGATGAAGTCTCGCTTTAGCAAATTAGCTAGCTAGTTACAACCAGATGCCAAAATGCTTACGTCATTCTTTAAGTTTTTTTTTTGTTTGTTTGTTTTTTTAAAATGAGATTCTGGACTACATATAAAACATTGAAGAACCTTGTCTAGGCCCAGGCCTAACAAAGCCACTGGTGGCCATTGTAAACAATACCAAGGTAGGATGGTGGATGGTCGTCCCACGAGTGTGAATGTTTTATTTCTGAGGTTATATACTGGATATGCTGGCATTGTTTGAGACTGTTTGTACGTTTTTCAGGCAGCACAATCAGCACAATGTGATTGTGTGTGTGTGTTTTAGCCGCCACTCGAGAAAGTTCGTATGTGTGAAGCATGTTCACACACTGTTACAGATGACTCAGACAGTGTTGCAGTGTGCTTTTGACTGTATTTGAATGTTGATTCCAGAAGACTGTGCTGAGGCTTTGTGCGTCACTCACTCTCAGACACCTCTTTCAACTCATGAGGATTAGTTCCCAGCTCTCACTTGCTCTGTAATTATATAGTTCTTCAACACATCTGCACTCAAGCACTAACACACATGCACACACACACACACTCACACACCAGCACGCAGACGCACACACACAAACACACACACAAATATTTATTCCGTTTTTACATCTGCTAGCTTAGGCACACACATTCCCACACATGCACACACACACACACACACACATTCCCACAAACACACACACACACTCCATCAGCCAGCGTCAGCCTCATCAAATCATCAATCGTCAGTCAGTCATGTTTATATGAGGGATTGAGACAGAGAGACAGAGACGGAGTGAAGGGAGGTCTGCCAAACAAAGTGAAAAACATCAGAGACAATAACAACAGCAGCACGCACTGCAGCAACGCAGCTTTCTCTTTCCCTGCCTTCCACAGCTCGGCTTTGTTAGTGAATAGTTTGTTATTGCGTTTTGTGTTGCACTTTGCAGGGAAGAAAGCCAGCAGGCAAGGCGGTATCCAGGCCACTGCCTTGTTTTGATGTGGTCATGCTAATTAAAAAAAGGAGGTTTTTTTGCCAACACCGAGAAAAACACACACCAAAAAAAAAAACAAAAACCAGGCCTTTTTCGATGTTTGAAATAAGGTGGAAAAAAATCAGCATGTTAAAAAGGTGTGTGTGCGTGTGTTAGTAATGTGCATGTTTTCCATCTACATTCACAGTGGGTCAAATTGCAGACAGGATATGAATTGTGAATTTCTGCTGATGTTTTTATGTTTCGTTAGGCTGCCGGATAAACACGTTGGCAGGGAGCGAGTGAGGCAGGAAAAAAGCGATGGAGATGGAGGTACTGGGGACATAAGGGAGTCTTTTGAATCTGACTCAGACTACTGGCTCAGACAGAATGGTGACGTCAGCACAGGCTTTACTGAGGATGGAGGGATGGAGGCAGAAAAAAAAAGGGAGGCTGGAGATGACGCCCTGAGGGAGGCAAGAATGAGAAAGATATTAAGGAGGGAGAGAGAGGACAGACAGAGAGAGGGAAAGAAGGCAGCAATAAGAGGCCTACCACATATATCTGGGTGTGACTTGGGAAACTGCAGCTAAGTGGGTTTTAGACAGATAAACAGACAAAGAAAAAAAACAGACCGTCAGAATGAGAGACAGAGAAGGAGAAACGGAGAGAAATAATTCCTTGGCGGGAAGGATGAAGACAAAGGCTGAGAAAGAAATTACTTTATTATCTGGGCTTAGAGAGTGTGGGGAGAAGAAAAAAGAAAGGTAGTGCAGACAAAAATAGACAGAGAACGAAGGAGTGATAGCCGAGAGATGGAGAGGGCAAGAGATTATGTCAAATCTTTGTTCTATACCCTCTATTTAAAATACCAGTCAATAACCTTCAGCTCTTTGTGACTCAGTTGTGAAAGTCCACAGAATTGAGCCTTTTTTTTTTTTTTGCAGCATCATAAAGCAGAAATAAACATGCACACATGCACACACCCACGGCGAGCGCACAACTGAAATTTTCTCACTTTTACTCTATTTGAGGACATTTGCATTTTTTTCATTCTACATCGCTTACTCCCCGCATCTGAGCCGTTTTCATCGTATTGTATTTTAGTTATGCATTCTGCCAGCTTTGTGCAGTAACTTTTTGAAGCTATGTGGTTTCACTGGCCACTTTACTCGCATCTTTTTGTGTCACTTGGTCTTTATTGCCGTCCCTCCTGAGGACGATGATGTGCTTTCATAATCTCCTGGCATTTCTCAGTGTCAGGGTTTCTTCTTCTAAAAGTTTGTGTGTTGACATAATTAATCCCGTACTTGCACTCTCAGACATAAAGTTTTGAGGCAAACAGGTAGCTTTAGCCACTTGTCTTCATCTTCCAGTGTGATTAAATCATAATTCCTGGATGTTTCTGCACTAGCAATTATAGGTAAGGTCATTAAATGGAGTTTTGCGCTCTGATTCACCACTTTGGGCCAGCCAGTCGTGTCCATTGGTGGGTGTTGTGAGCAAAGTTGTGGCAGCATGTCAGTTTGTGTCCCCCCCAGTCCACAACTTCCACTGATGACAGGTGACCGATGATGAAGGCATCGGGGCAAGAAATTAAAAAGCACAGAGGCGAGAAAAAAGAAGGGAGGGAGAGAGGAGAGAAGACTGGCGGGTATTGTTATTAGAATATGACAGACATTGCAACACACAGAGTTTTAAACCTTTTAAAATCCAATAACCCCTCACTTGACTATAGATGCAGCCATCAGTAATAGACACCAACATCATCACAGTGAGTGGATATGCAGCCAACATTAGTTCTCTGTCTTATATGTGAATATTTAACGAAAAACGAAAATTATCTCTCATGCATATTTCATGATGCCAACTGTTGAATGATACTGTTAGAAAAGAGACTTGAGGGGTTTGGCATGCTCATTAAAAATTATCTCAATGGGAGAATCTGAATGTTTTTAATGTGAATGTCACCTGTTTGACAGGTGCAGATAGAGAGAGAGAGAAAGAGAGAGAGAGAGAGAGAGAGAGAGAGAGAGAGAGAGGGAGAGAGACAGAACAGATGTACTAATTGAAAGAAAATATTCAGTTGAGAGGAAACGTCAGATCTGCCTTCTCAAGATAGACCTTTCCTCTCTCCTTTTGTGTTTTTTGTGTGCAGTCTTGCATATGATTTTTTTTTTTTTTTTTGGCATTATTTCAATATTTTTTCCAAACCAGGAAGCATTATTGAGATAAAGTGGCACTTTAGCGTGGGATAGCATTTTTAGCTTATTGCATTCAACTCTTATGATAATAAATGGGCTCCAACCGTCGCCCAACAAATCATCTTTTGTTGTGAGGACTGGCCTTTGCATGTTTAATTACAAACACTTCTACATAAATGTCATACGATGCATTTTTATAGCTGCACACCTACATGCTTGCAAGCACAAACCCTCACACACACGCAGAACACTTTTATAGTGTGCTACCTTATGTAACCAGTTAATAATAGGGAGAAATACTTACTTTTTGTATGTCAGAGGAGAGGGCCCCCATGATAATTAAAATTAATTATCTGGAATCTGGGCATTAAAAAAAAAAAAAAAAAACTCTGTAAGCCATAGGTTATTCTTCTTACTGCTGCACAACATGCACAAACACCAGAAGTGGTCTTGCACAACAGCTCTTCAGTAGCAATTGAGGACCACCTTGTGTTTCGACTGAACTCGATGATTCCATTTGTGTAATGTTCACTCCAGGTTTGCAAGTAAGGACACATTATCTCCTCTTGTGTCACTCTAAAGGGCCCTTAAACACACATGACTCTTGAGAGTCGGGGGAATGTGGCGATTTTACAACTGGATTTAATACATCTCACTATACATACTTTGCATCTGTCAAAGACTGTGTGTTTGCTGTAGAGCACTTTGGACTTCAAAGACACAGATTTGCATCATCTTTGAGTTGGTGTTTCTGAGCATGTGTCTGCTCTTCAACTAACAAATCTGCCTCTTCCCCTGTGCAGATGCAACAACCGTACCCAGTGTGCAGTTGTGGCTGGGCCTGACGTCTTCCCTGATCCCTGCCCTGGAACATACAAATACTTGGAAGTCCAGTATGAGTGCGTCCCATACAGTAAGTGCCCTCCCCCTTTTTTTTTTTAAGTGTTTAAACATTTTTTGACCTCTTATCTCTGCAATAACACTGCTACAAGTCATATGTTGTATCCTGCCTCTAGTCTTCAGTATCATTATTCATCCTCATATTGTGAATGTCAGTGAGTGTGTCTGAGTATGTAAGAAAAATCCAGTTTCAAGTTCTCTGTGCGCACTTGTTGTCAGATTAGTGAAACATTAGTGGCTGTGATAGGCGGCAGTATTTCCTACTGACTTATAAACAGCATGCAGTTTGAAAACAAAATGAAAATCAGTGCCAGAGGAAGTTTATATGGGAAACTATGATGACACCACTCGCTGGGAAAGTCCGAGGGAGGAAGGATGAAAAAGGTTTGGGGTTGGGATGGGCTCCAGTGAAGACAGATGGTGACGTGACCTTTAACCATGTGATAACAGACTGAGAGGTCGTATTCACTCAAGTGAAACATTCATGGTTGTAAAGATGTTTCAACAACAGGGAAACTTTTTTTTCCTCCTTAGTATAGTTTTCCCCTAAAATCTAGGTTACAGTTCACTGCATAATAAATGCTTAAGGGTTCAGGGCGGAGACTTAGTAGATTAAAGACATATATTTGTCCTTGATGTTTATTTCACACTAACACATTCCAGCTTGGAGGGTTTGTGCAAAGGCAAAGCCAAAATGCAAGTTCTGTCTCTGTTTTATGAAAGAAGCTAAATCTAACGTAATTCCCCCAGTGCCGCCTCTCACTAGTTACTGTTCCATGTTGTATCACATTCAAATTAACTTTGTTCACGCAGCAGTCATATTTGATTTTTTACTACATTTCAAGTTTAAAACCTGAAGACAGTCCCACAGTAGGAAACTCAATTCTCACTTGAAAACTAATAAATAATGCTGTACGTCAAATTACAGTGCATTCAGATGCAATGAGAGAGGACATATAACTTCATAAGTAAAAGAAAGCACACACGGAACAGAGTGGAAAATACACAATGTTGAAAATACAACTTTCTTACTCCAGTAGTAAAATAAGATTTGTAGCAGATTCTGCACATAACTTTCAGATAACAGTAGACAATAATCAGGTTTTTGTGATAAATCTATCCATTTTACATGACCTTAAACGTGGTCTCCTCTGTAAAGCGCACATAATGATGAATTCCAGAGGTGGCGTGGCTGTTGTGAGTGGAAATGTGTTTATTTTTGTGCACATGACGAGCTGCATATTTTGTTGCTGACTTGTTATTTTTTTATTCACAATATCTCTGTGGTGGATGTCATAAAAAATATGAGGACGTTCAGCATTAGAATTTATTTACTGACAGAAAAATCCATCTGCAAAAGGCCATTTAGTCTTGTCTGTAAAAACTTTTGCAAAAAAAAGAAAAAAGAAAAAAAGAAGACTTTTCCTCACTTGTTTTGAAGGCATTTGAAATAAAATCTTGTTATGAACGAACTGCCTTGTTACAACTCATTGCTGGTTGTTTTCAAAAATAAGGTTAATTAGCTTCCTCTTGAGCCGAATTTGTTTTATGTGTTTGAGGCAGTTTTACTCAGAGTACTCAGCTTTTTTTTTTTTTTGCTTGTCTTTCTTTAACAACAGAGTCAGCGTTTGCACAAAGGTGACTGAAAAAAAATATATAGAACTTCAGATATTTTATGCTTATTTCTTTTGTAGTGATAGAGGATTCTTTGTCTAACGGAGGCTGAATGTAGAGCCTTGGCCTCGCGGTCCATACAGACGGCCAAGGTGATCTCCCACACTGAAGCATTCAATTATGTCTGGGTAAACGGCTCTTGCCTGGCGTCTAGAATGACCAGCAGATTAAATAATAGGACTATCAGAGCCCTCTCTGGAGCAGATGGAAACACAACCTGATACCTGCTTAATGCCCCATCGCGCACGCACACACATGCTCACACACCACACACATGCATGCATCAAAGTAGGGCGTGTGTCAGTGTGTATTTCCACTCTTTCATTCATTAAAAACTTGTCTGCATGTTCTCTTTTTATCATTGTTAGAGCCGCATGTCGGCTTCAAAACACACTTATTTTGTAGATTAATCACTGTAAAGAACAGAGCGGAAGCCCAGGAATAACTGTGTGCAAAGGGAGATGAGCTGGGAGCTGATCTGATAAACAGCGGGTCTTTCAGGGTAACATCCCAACCCCCCCCTCCGTAAAAATAGACAGCATCTGAAACCAAAGTCATTATAGAGCTCAGCTAACAGAGGGAGGGACATAGAGAGAGATGGCGCATTAGAGAAAAGATAGAGAAGAAGAGAGAGAGAGAGAGAGAGAGAGGGGGGAGAGAGAGAGCCTTTGACAGTACATTAGCAGTTTCCGTGTTCTGACTAAGTGTTCAGGCTGGATCAGGTAGCGCTATGATACACTACCTGGCTCCTGTGGGTGTGTTTAGCCATGAGAAATGTTGCACAACGTTGCAGAAAAAAAATATGTTGTATAAAGGTAAAACAAGTTCCAGGATGCCATGACTCCACACTTTAACACTGTTTTGTCTGTGAGTACCCAGCCTTATGCAATGAGACCCCTCAAACAGCCCTCATACTGCACCCTTCAAATATTTATGAAATCAATTTTCTTTGGAAGGCGTGATAGTGTCTGAACCGTAGACAGAGATACTCCTGTTCTCTGACAGACGGCCGGAGATTCGGCTGCCTATGATCAAGCTGGCCTGCCTGACACAGCAAATCAATGCTGTCAGCTGCACTGTTGTGATACATTCTGTAAGACATTAAATGGTAAATATCTCCAAAATGTTGCCATAAATCAGGACATCAATCAATAAATGAGGCCCGTGACAGCCGACTCTAGCTATAGTATTCCAGAAACACTCACAAGCTGCAACTTTAACAAGTCATCATATTAACATTCTAAGGCGGGATTGTTTTTTTAGTGACCCAGTCGCTAACATCAAGGGAGTTTCGTAACTGATTGGTGACTGTAAACCCCTGACCTCAAGCGATCACCTCGGTTGTCTGGTATTGCTAATCAGAAGCTGATTGCAAGCAAAGAAAATGAGTCGAGCTCCAAGGAGACTTCACTTCCTCGCTTAGATGTACTTTTTTTTTTTTCCTGAGTGCTGATGGTGAAGCAGAGCTGTTATGTTTCCCACTACATAGATATTGTAAACAAATCTCGAAGTGGGTTGTAAAACAGGTAATTAAATTATGTTCGGTTCAGTTTTCAGGGAAATTTTGCCCCTCCACCTCTCCTCCTTTTTTTTTTTCTTTCTTGAGGATTTTTGGCTTGCTCTACCTTCACAGCTCTTCATCTCTCCTCCCCGCGCTGCGGGTTTTTTGGCTGTTTTCCAGAGCTAAAATCAAGTGCTCCCTCGCTCTCTCTCTCTCTTCTCTCTGGCACTCTGTGGTATGAGTGTGTGGCTGTCATGTGCCAAACTAGCCAGCTAGCTTTGGCAGTAATTAGCCACCTGTGTATACTTGCTCATAGCACTGCAGGCAGACTATAAATATCCATACATTAGCACGCTACTGTACAAATTGCTTCTCTAAGGCGGCACTCATGCACAGATACATTCAATCTCCGCAAATACGACGTGCTGCAGAAAAAAAAATGATATATGCTTATTCTTATTGTTTCATTCATGGTCGTTCATTTAAAAAAAATTGCTGAGAACACTTGGGATTATGTCTATCCATTTCCTCATCTTCAAGCAGTAGACCCTGGCTCTCCAACTGTCGTTATGAAGCAATTAGCCTACTACCACATTTAGTGTATTAATCAGAAAAGCTAGTGATACGTTATGCAATACCCATGCAGTCTATTTTAGACAATGAAACTTGGCTCAGTAGGAAAGCTAATTAAAAGATAAAATCACCTTCTTGTTTGTCCAATTAAAGACTTCTGTCAGATTGGACCCTTGGAACAACTTCATCATGATAACATGAGAAGAGCTGTATGTGTGTCCTTGTGTGTGTGTGTGTGTGTGTCTGTGTATGTGTGTGTGAGCGTGTGCGTGTCGCTTGCTCACAGCTAGGATTCTGTCCTCGTGTGCTTGCGTCTGCATGTCTTGCTGTATGTGCATGTACAGTACTCTGTGTTTGTGTCTGTGTGTACACATATGCAGGCGATTCTATGAGAGAGAGAGAGAGCATGGAAAGGAACCAAAGAGACAGAAGGAGAGACTCAGACTAAGGGAGGGATGGAGGGAGGGAGGGAGAGAGGGAGGGAGAGAGAGAGAGAGGAAGAGAGAGCGACAGCTGAAACAGAGATAGAAAGAAATAGGTTAGACAGGGCCGGCAGACGAGGACTGGAAAAAATGAATTAACTGATAAAAGACACAGTGTGAGAGGTGGTCAGGGTTTTTGGGGGAAGCGGTGGAAATTCAGAGGACACAACGGGGAGAATGAACACGGAGGAAGGCACAGCATGAAATGACGAGAGAGAGTTGCAGGTGAGGATGAGTAGACAGAGAGAGAGAACATAATAACGGAGAGGGAAAGAGGGAAAGGTCTGTGTCCACAAATGACCTTGGGCTTGAGCCGGCAGAGCTGATTGGAGATCAGAGATAATAGTGGTGAGGCTGCTGTCGCCGCTCGTCTGCAGGAGCACGCACACGCCTGAAACACACACACACACACACACACACACACACATATTCAATGCACGCTTTTTCTTCTAGACGAATACCTCCTTAATAAACCATATGCTTTCAATAAAAATGCTAATTATCTTTACACTGCAGCACAGTCAGGTTAACAATGCTTCCCTGTGTGTGTGAGAGAGAAATAGAAATGGAGAGAAAGAGGGAAAGAGATGGAAAAAAGCATCCAAGGAATCATGTCAGAGCTGTTCATGTGATTAAAGACATTCAGAAAAAATTGAGGAGATACTAACACAGATATTAATACATATTTGGATGTTGTTTTTTTTTTAATGAATGTGAAACCAGACAGACGACACAGTCTCACAACAGAGCATTTCTGTTAGTGTTATTGTCCTGCTTTTGTTTTCTAATATTCATTTAAAGCCTTGCTAGGAATTAATGAGCAGATTTTTGTTTTGCAGCTGCGGAGCAAACTCTTGGTGCAGTTTAAGTGGTGTGGCAAATGATCAGTCAAAGACATTGGGTAAAAAACATGCCACACCTCTGCAGAATATAATTACTGATAGCACCAAGGAAAGATTGAGAGACGGTGCTTTCTTGTTGACATTTTCATGGAAACAAGGACATTTTATGACATGTTGTAGTTGTCCATATTTCTGCTTCTACGGCTGAATTAGCCGTAGCACAAAGGGCCTCTCATCTCTTGCATCGTCTTGCATGCTTGAGCTATCCTTGGGAAAAAAAAAAAAAACTGTATATTCACTCAGTTGAATCCCACACACTGAATGATGAATGACTGTGAAGCGTGAAAAAATGTTTCTCAACCTCGTCATGCAGATTAAAAACAAAAGACGTCCCAAATAATAACCTTGCAGTGAGGTCACCAACAAAGGCATCCGCCAATCTGGTTAAACAACGAGCAGCAATATAAATTGAATGACATTTATTTGGCATTTTGTGTGCCATTTGGTAAACTTGTTGCCTCCAAACTTTGTCTTTGAAATCTATTAGTTGCCGGCAACCTTGAACTCTGTGTGTATTCCTTTGTGTCTGGAGGTTGTGTAAGAGACTCGGGTGATGTGAAGTCCTTGTTGTTCAGTATCATTTATCCCCGTCTTCTCAAACACAATGTGTCTCTCTGTATTGTTTAAATGTGTGGATGCCAGCGCGTGTTTCTATGTGTGCGTGTGTGTGTGTGTGAGCATTCCCTACATCAATATCAGTTCTTCCATCATGCAAACACAGACACACACATACACACACGCCACCCTGCGCGGTCACACTATCTGCTTTTCACACAAGGAAACTGCTTCCTTGTGGTGAACCATTTTATATCTTGTATCTGCACACACACCTACACACATGCACGCAAGCATACACACACACACACACACTTGTTTTAGGTTTAACACGATCTCCTTTCAGATTGCTTATTTATCGGGAGTTGTGCTAAGCCACACTAGTTACCATGCATTTTTCATGAGCCTAGGATTTAATGGTTGCTTGTGTTTGTGTGTGTGTGTGTGCGTAGGCGTACGTCTGCGTCTTTCTGCTCGTCGTATGTGTTTGTGTATGTCTTGCGGTTCCTGATGAGTTTTATGTGTTAAAGAATTTATGCATGTACCGTGCAATATGTAGTGCACTTGGGCTATATATAAACATGTGCCATCCGGAAGCCATTCCAAATGTTTCTCCTTTGAGGACCCTCAAAGCCCGTCTCTCTTTTATCTCTCCTCTCCTCTCCCCTCTCCTCTCTCCTCTCCTCTCCTCTCTCAAGGGACCAGTTCCATTCCGCAGGTCTCTAACGGTTTCAAAAGACACAAGGGTCCGCCTGCAGGATTAGGTTTCTGCCATGTTCACATTCCCATCGGTCCCTCCCATGGGAGAAAGGTGGAATGGAATTCATATGTTTAAGAGGTTTCGAGCAAGTGCGCACAATTCATTGCTGGGCCGACAGGAGCAACCCTCCGTCGAAAGCTCTGAGGATAAATCTTTGAATATAATAGACAGGGAATTGGTGTTGGGGGTGAAGCAAACCAGCGCATTCAGTATGCTCCCACCTCCACACACAGATGATTGCTCACTCATACACAGAGTCACACAGAGTAGGTGACATGCACAAAGCATTTGCTCACCCACTGTGCATCAGAAAGCATTTTAGCATGGCCGTTTTGGCGGCTCCACTGAAATGCTATCCCAGTAATCAAATCAATTTTCCAGTTTTCATTGTCCTGTTGCTATTAGCATACATTAAAGAGCTCATTATCTCAGGTCATTTTGTATTGCTGTATTTTGTCCTGCTCTAGGGACAGGAACCCAGTGGATGCTGTGAATCTGTGTGTGTGTGTGTGTGTGTGTGTGTGTGTATGTGTGCGTGTGTGTTTGTCCATGTGATGTCTGGTGGTCTTGTGTGTTCGCTTTCAGCGTCCATCTTTGACAGTCTGACTGGCACTTGTATGTATGTTTCCCCTTATGTGTGTGTGTGACATATGTGAGACGCGTTGCTGTCAGATAGCCTCCCCCTTGTGGTGCAGTCTCCTCAGATGCTTACGTAATGTTATTACCAATCACACATGGAGAGCATCCTGGCTCTGTCACAAGGTTAGGATGAAATATGAGAACGATTATGCAGATCTTAGATTGTATTATAATGATTTCCTTATTATTGCATCATTAATCTATTTTTGTCTCTTGTCTCCATCTCTCTCTTCTCCCTCTCTTCCCTTTGTGTTTTCCCCCCCTTCAAATCTATTGCCTATGGCTCCTGCAGAAGTAGAACAAAAAGGTAAGTCTGTGAAACGAGCACGCCCACATTCACACATGCACACATGCTCAAAATCCAGGGTTGGGTGTCACTTTTTGATGCCTGCGCCTGAAGCATTTTGTACCTCGTGGCAGAATGACATATTTTTCAAAGTCTCTGCTGCTATATTAAGACAGCTTGATCTCAGCATATAGAGGCAATTTCGAAACACTGGTTCTCATTAGACACACTCCGGGCCCATATTATTCCATGGTATCGTGTAGAATGTCACTTAACAAACTCTCCATGGGTCGAGCACATTTTTATGATGAGCCAATGAACAGAGAATTACACTGACATTTAATATTACAAATGCTTCCCCATGATATGAAAATCGTGCCAGCGCTTTAAATAGCCAATGAAAATTAAATCAATATTCCCAGCCCTTTGCTTGGAATTCTAAAGTATATTATTGGGAAGAATGGGAAAACCACGGTGCACATCTGGCCCGCCTGTGTGTATCTGCTGTGTGCATATGTGTGTGCATATGTGTGTGTGTGTGTGTGTGACAACATTCCAGTTAAATTACAAAGGTCCCTATGACTCCGGTCGCACAGGCTTCCCAGAATTTACTACGTCTCCCACATCTCTCATAAAACATGACCCCAGTATTCCAAGATGGGAATACCAAGCACAGAATGGGAAATGAATTATTGTAACAATTGCAGAAACAGCAGGCGATAAAAGACGTGTTCGGTCCTACAGTTGGTTATTTCTGACAGAGATAGAAAGAAAGAAAGAGCTATTAGACTAATGAGGAGCCGGGGAGAGAGGGAGGGAGGAATGGGAATAGAGGGAAAGGGGGGGAAGTAGAACAAAATATGCCATTTTCTTTTTTTTCTCTCTCTTTGCTGTGGGAGCAGGGTATTATCTGTTGAATAGGAGGCATGCTGTTGCTGTGCTTAAGAATGACAGTGACTATAGAACATCCAAATCAAAACACAGTAAGCCTATCATGTCATCATCACTCACTGGTGGTTAAGGTTAAGTAAAAAAGAACATGTAACATTTATCAAAGGCTTTGTCAGCAAATGTAGTGAGAATAGATGATTTTTTTTAACAATGGCTGCATGAAAGTGTATCTAATGTGCAAAATCTTTCATTGGTTCCTCAGTGTTTCTCTGCCCGGGCATTCTACGAGGAGTTTACCAAAGTGAGCATCTGTTTGAGTCAGATCACCAGTCTGGTGCGTGGTGCAAAGACCCGCTGCAGGCATCAGACAAGATCTACTACATGCCCTGGACGCCATACCGCACAGACACACTGACAGAGTACTCGTCAAAGGAGGACTTCATCGCAGGCCGTCCCACCACCACATACAAACTTCCACATCGTGTTGATGGGACAGGTTTTGTCGTCTATGACGGCGCCCTGTTCTTCAACAAGGAACGAACCCGCAACATTGTAAAGTTCGACCTGCGCACTCGCATCAAGAGCGGCGAGGCCATAATTGCCAACGCCAACTACCATGACACCTCACCGTACCGTTGGGGGGGCAAGTCAGACATTGACCTGGCGGTGGATGAGAATGGACTGTGGGTGATCTATGCAACAGAGCAGAACAACGGGCGCATTGTGGTGAGCCAACTCAACCCCTACACCCTACGCATCGAAGGTTCATGGGACACCAGCTACGACAAACGCTCTGCCTCCAACGCCTTCATGATCTGTGGCGTCCTGTACGTGGTCAAAACAGTCTACGAAGATGACGACAATGAAGGGACGGGAAACAAAATCGACTACATGTACAACACCGATAAGAGCAAGGAGATGACAGTGAACATACCCTTCCCTAATTCCTACCAGTACATCGCCGCAGTGGATTACAACCCGAGAGACAACCTCCTGTACGTGTGGAATAACTACCACGTGGTCAAGTACTCGTTGGACTTTGGCAACAATGGTAGGTCCCGCCAACAACCCAGTTCCTCCTCTCTCAAGTTTATTCTGCTGCCTTTCTTGATGTGTTTTTTTTTTCCTTCACGGTTTTCAACTTAGCACCATGTGTCATAAGTAGAAAAAAAAAATTCCAGGTTTAAGTTCTTTTCCCCACTAAATTAATTGGACAGGCTGTGATGTGATTCTTGTAAATCTTCACTTGAAATACCTTGGCATATCTGTAATGCTTCTAATAATCATTCATTTGAAAAATTCATAATGATAAATGCTTTTTTGTTGTGACATAAGGAATGCTCACAGCCACTAATCTTCCTCTAATAATTAAATCTGCAAAATGACTTAAAAAGGAAGAAAAGCACCATCTGTGCTGTCATGATTCTCAATTATGACTGTTCCCCCACAACTTAACCCATGGTGTCGGCATGTTTTCAGAAATGAAAAAGTAGTTTTAGAGCTGGCCCTGCACATACTAGTGTGATTTAAATTATAGATGTTGCCAGAGTTGCTATTTTCTGGAATGAACTTGCAAAGCCATCATGGAGACTACCTTGATCTCTGCCTTTAGAGGGGCATCTCTAATGATGTCACGCTGTGCCTTACATATGTGCTATAAATGCCTCTTGCCTTTTACTGTACCGCTTGCTGACTCTCCCATTCAGATTTTCTTTTTCTTTTTTTTTTAATTTTCCAACTACTTAATAACTCTTAATGCATTCTTCGAGAATGGAGCCAGAAGTGTCAGGATGGAGGAGCTGCTTAGGATTACGACAATAAAACTTGTATTTATTTGATTCTTTTTTAATTGGTTTACTGTTGACCTGTTCAAATGAGGCTGCTGTCATTTTAAACTAAAGTATAGTTTTTTAAAGCTGCACTTATCAGTATTTTTGGTTATTAACAATAGATCTAGTGTCTCCTTGTGAGCCCTTCACAGCGACAAACACAGATGATTTACACCTGACTTCACCCAGTGTTAGAACATGTTTTGGCTCATTGTTTTGGATTATTGAACAACAGTTTTAACATTTTAGGTTTGATCTCACTATTTATCACAGTTACATAAAAGTGAAACAGTAGTCAGCTCTTTTTTAGCGAAAAGCAGTGATGAAGTACCTGCACACCACCTTCTCAGTACTAGAGTGCAGACAGACGGGGTTGGTGACGAGCAGGGATCATTTAACTGGGGTGGAAATTTCTAGAGACCTCATGATTTGATTTAATTCCAATCTAGAAGACTGAAATTTAATAATAAAAACTGATATTGATTACATCTTAATGCATTCAAATTTCCAAACATGATTCCTAATAATGTGAACGATGCTAAATAAATTTATGTGTTTGTTGTTCAATTAATTAGTGTATGTAAATCCAAATTTTAATGCTTCTCACAGTCCCATGCTTGCATGTGAATTGCAAAATGAGGGGGAGGGGGAGGGGAAGGGCTCTGCTGTGTTATTAACATCATGTCCCCTGCAGTGGAGAGCAGCCTCTCTGCTACACTGTTAACTCCGGGGACAGAAACATGCTGCCTTTTCTCAAGCTGAAAATGTTTGGAATAACAACAGTGTGCGTGCTGTAAACCGTCCCAGTTCCACCCTTTTTCTTTTCATCAATATCACATCATTAAATAATAATTAAATATTGTCATATCAATACATTGTTGTTATTGTAACAACATTCTTTTTTAACATTTGTGAATTAATGCCAAATCTTCCACATCCAGATTGCCATACATGAAAGAATCAGCTTTTATGCAAACATCAAGATTTTGAAAAACTTACTCAATTCTTTAAAAGATTTTTACACTAAAAAGATGAAAAACTAGTATTATGTGTGTTTTGTCCAGGTGGCAGAGGTTTTGTTTCTTTATCTTCCTTTTCTTTAAGGGTTAGTGGCATTTGGCAAAACATTGGCTCTCTTTTCATTACGTAAACATTACGAAATGTGAGTGTTTTCGCAACTTTTACAACTAATATTATTATTATTATTATTATTATTATTATTATTATTATTATTATTGCTTTTAAGTGTAACTTTTCAATCCACAAACACAGTTCCTCTCATCTTTGTGTTTGAATGGTGGCAGAAACCTAAGGGACATAAACATAAAATCTATACATGGCAAGATGCCAAATATGAACAATTATGATCACCTGATCCTTCATAATGGGATGGTCTCAATCAGGAAGTCCAATGTTCATCACTGTTATGAATTTTGATGATGTAACAGTACCTGTAATTTGGAGCTGTACAGTGTCTGACCTGTTTTTTAACCTTTTTAAAGCTCAGGAGGGTCATGAATCCAGTAAATAAACCAACAATGTGGGTTTTTACCATCATCCCTCAGTCCATCTCATAGGACGGGGGATACTGTCCAAACTGAGTCTTTCAACTCTGGTGTGAGGTTAGAGTCCACCCACCCCTCTTTCCATCATCTGAATAGAAGGGCTTAGGCCCCTGGAGCCTGGAGGGCTATTTGCCCAACGTAATTGCCTTTCAGCACCTTTCTATGGAGTGGTCAAGGCAGTCTGGCTGCGTGTCTTATTAAATGATGTCTGAATTAATGCATGCTCTTACACGCAGTTAGAAGACGCAGTACAAGGAATTATAGAGAGAGGCAGCATTAAACTTGGTTTCTACCGATCAGTGTGTATGTGTGTGTAGTGACGCTATGCTGTGAAAGTGTGCGTATGTGTGTGTTTATGCATGCATATGGATGTCCATGCTCCTGTCGCAACGTGCTAATGTACTTACAGTTTGAGTTTGTGTTTCTCTATTCATGAGCGTGAATGTGTGTTTATTGGTGTACGCTTGAGAGTGTGATCACTCTCATAATGGAGCTCTGGGTGTCTCTGGAGGCTCAAAGGAGGAGATCAATGGGGATTCAATGTGGAGAATGACCTCCAGTGCACAGCAACAAGCCAGACTGCTGACCAGCGGGAGATAAATACAAACAATCAATGCTGCCTCACTCCTTTACTCTCCTCCACGCTCTGCTCCCTCACTCAATGAAGACAAGGAATAAATTAGGAACCTTAACTGCATGATTTTCTCATTCTTCAAAAAATGAGGCGACAGGTCGATTCATTCAAGTTTTATTTCTTGTTCTGCTCCTCATTCCTCACAGACTTTTCTAAAAAAGGCAGGATCACAATAGGATAACTATAAATGTATTAGGGGAATATAGTCAAACTCACCATGTTTGGCCCTGCTGTTTTTTTTTCTGCTTTTCAGTCAGTGTAGAGAACAGGCCAAGAGAAGGATCTGTTCCGAGCGTTTCCATTTACAACTGATACAGCGTAATGCTAACCCTGCTTTTGTTTCGGTTCACATGAGCCTCTCAAAAATATAAAATGAGAGAAGAAATGGGCCATTGAGTGAGTGAGAGAAGGCCACTGAGGACCGAGTGTAATTGGGGTGCAACACAGAGACTGTGAGTTACAGTATTTTGTCTCTCCAGTTGCCTTAGTGAAACAGTTTGGAAGAAGACATTCTGAAAAACTGTCATTTTTTGGACTCAGTAGTTTTATTTTTTAAGACAAAATCAGCTCAAGTTATAGCGCTCTACCATATTTCAATAAGTTCTCTCATTAGTGTTTGTGATAATTGTGGTTGTGTTTGAGAACTTTCTGACTTGTCCTTTTATTTTTATAAAAAGAGCAGAAAAAGCTTTGGAAAAAAAAGTGCTAATATCCCTGTAAGCTTAAGGCATTTAATGAGGCATGGAATTGAATTGAGTCTTGAAAATACATATGTCAAGCCTATAGCCTCTACATCACATGAGGTGAGCTGTTTTTTAAGCCCGGAGCATCGTAGGGAAGATGTGAAAAAAATCAAGGTCTAGTTCACCTCAGGCCAAGAGATATTAAAAAGGTTTACTCTCGTGTGTTCCATCATGCCACTGAGGCAGCATGCAGCACAAAATTATCTTTTTGAAATGCATATTCTTTCCTCCCTTGGTACTTGCTGCTTAAGAAGAAAGTGAACTGTCTCCTTACATTTATTGCTTCCCACGTCTGTTTGTGTTTCTTCTTTGTCTGTTAAATACCCATTCTTTCTCTCCCCGTGTCTCTCACACAAACATACACTCACAATGGCAGGAATCTCAATATTTCCCCTTCCTCTTCTCATACATCCGTCTCTTCAACTCTGTGTTTTACACTCATTTTTTTCCTCCTCTTCGTCGCCTTTATCTCCCGCTTAATCTGCCCTCCTTTTTCTGCACTCAACCCTTTCCCACATCACACAAGGCTATGTCATGGAGTGTCCTTAGATGTATATATTATAGAGGCCTTGTGCATGAATGCCTACATGCAGTCAGAGTCAAAGTCACTCGCCTCTGTATTACCCCTTCCTCCCACCCTGCACTCCCCAAACACTCTCTGACTCTCTACTGTTTATGAAGTTGTTTCATCATGTCTTCTTACATGCATATTATAGAGGCCTGCCCTACGCAAGCGGCATGGCTGCGATGAAACATCTGAATAATTTATTACCTCCAGTCTGCCTTGCCACACTTTAGAAAGTTTTCCCAACAAAGTCGCAAAATTATTCATGCTATCTGCATCTTTGGGAAGGGAGGGGTGAACCAGGCCAAGTCGGAATAGATCCCAACCTTTCCCATCTTTGTTTCACCAGATTATTATCTTTCCCTACATTAGTGTCATTTTCCTGTGCTACGTGAACCTGCCTGTTTTCTTTCCTCTTTGCTACAAATGTTAACATTACACCTAAAGTCTTACAAGAACTGTATGTTCACAGTGCTTTATTACTTAGGGAATGATTAACTCAAGTTCTTAAGTTCAGGTGAGACGATCCGTTAATGTTCCATTAAATTGAACAAGCACACTGAAATTTGTAAAACGAGAAAGGTACATAATTATAAGTGTTTCCTGAGCAACCCTTGAGGTATTTTTGTTCTTTCATATATACAGGGTCAAGAAAAATAATCAAAAGAAGATAAAACACACTTTTTTTGTCTTTTTCCTTTTTTTCTGTCCAACTGTTTAGAGTAATAACTTCAACTTTGTAATAGCTCGTGAGAGCATTTACTTAAAGGTTTAATATGTAGGATTTAGAGGGATTTGTTTGTTGAATATGGCAGGAAAGCTAGGAATATAACATTTAAGAGTTTAAAAAAGTCTAAAAATAAGAAGAGTGCTTTTATTACTTTAAAATGAGCATTTTATATCTGCAGTTGCAGCTGGTCCTCTGCCACAGTGCACTCCATACTGCAATACAATGTTTATATTGTAGTTTAGAATGGACAAACTAAGCACTGATTTCAATCCCTCACCGTTCACATTCACTGAATCCCCAGTGATCCACTGAAGCTATTGACTAGGCACAACTTGTGAATTTTAAGTGTGTACATTTTTGCCTTTTTTGGACATGCTTGACATTTTTTGATTTGTTTGATTATCCACTGACAAATTCACTAATGTGTTTACGTGTTTTTGGCCTTACAGTGTTTAATTAAAAGCTCTTCCACTAAGCTATTTCAAATAAGCCTAAAAAGAAAGATGTGAAAGGGTTAAAGAGGGCCCTTTGCTTTTTTATTTGTGAATTTTACAACCACGTGGGTTCTCCTACATTCTTGTTCTCTTGCCTTCTCTTACATGATTAAGGTATGATTTGTCTTTTGAAAAAAAAAGAAAAAAAAGACATATTTTGCCTTTAACAGCACCTATAAAAAGATATTCATAGATCTTTTATTCATTTGTCTTTGATTAGATAGTTCAAATGTATTTTGCTCAAGCATTATTTTCTGTGTCTAGAATTACAGAGAGCTTTGAAAAAGTCGAAACTGTGTAAAAGTGAGTATGAAACTCATATCAGCACAAATAAAAACTCAATTATGCTAACCCATCGCTTACTTCAGTCGGATATTTAAAGTGTCAAAAGTGATATCTTCAGTCTTAATTAGAGAGTAATCAGTTGCTGGCATTCTGCTCTGATCTATTAAAAACACAGTTATATAGTGATGACCTCTGCTGGCCACTCTCTCTGTTCAAGGAAATATAAATGTTGACCTTTGAACTCTTAATGGCTGGAATCACAGTGTTTCATTTCCTAAGGAAGTCAAGCATGGAGTAACTATTGTCTTTGGCCCCTCTCCACTTATTTACACCATCCTCCCCCAACTCTGCACTCCCCTCCCCTTCCCTATTCTCTCTTTTTTCCTTCCGTGGCACCAGATTGCAATCAAGCGACAAGGCTAAGCAGTGCAGGAAACGCTGGCAACAAGCTAAAGTGGGACGAATAAAAGGAGCTAATGGTTGAAGTGGGGACCCTCTTTCACCAGATCACTGATTAGACTTATCCTCTACAAATTTCTGACTTGTCACTACAAATTGTGTTTGTGTGTGTGTGTGTGTGTAATGTGTGTGAGCGCGCATGCTATCTGCATGTAAAGTCCTTGACAGATCCGACTGTTTGTGCCACTTGAGGTGATTGAGCTTTGTCAAAACGGAAGAGTGTTTACTTAGTATGTCAATGATTGTTTGCAAAACACAAACCCTTGGATTGGTAAATTTTATTCCCCCTATTGTGGGATTGTGTGTCAAAAAATATGCCATTGTCTTGTCGTTAATCCTTGAATTAGATCATGCAGTGAATTTCTTGTTAGATCTAATTCCAAAACAGTAAACAATATTATACAAGGCGGCTCAGATACTGAGTCTCCACTCCAGCTCTCACTTCCCACCTCTCTCTCTTCTTCGTCCTCTTCATCTTTTGCCTCCTGCCTCGCTGCCTATCTCCCTCCTTCCAAAATAGATTAGGACTCAGCCGTCTCGGCAGAGACAGAACTCTGCTTCAGAGAGTCTGGTGCACCTGTTCTTTGCCTGCAGTGTGTCCTTATCGATTGAATTGCCCCAGCCGGGCCCTCTGCGTGCATTTGGCCTCCGCACTGCTTCTCTTCTGCCAAAAAGAAGATGCCAAATTAAGCAGGCCCAGCCAGGACAACAGGGTGGAAGGGAAACCCACAGCATAGCAGGAAGTAAATATAGAGGAGGGCGGCAAGCTGAGTATGTCACCATAGCTGTGCTCTGTTCTGATTTCAGGTTTGAAACATACAAAAATGTGTAGGAGGGCAGCAAATTGGATACAGTTAGAGTCACCAAATATAATCATAATCTCATAAAAGTTGTTAAATAATTGGTAAAATATTGACTAGCCACAGGGTCACTTGCCCCGAGGCTAAAGCTTTTACTCTCACACAGTAACAGGGTTTAGCTGGATGCCTTTATTCACACTGTTCAAGCTGTTGTCTTCACAGAATAGAGATATGATTACAGAATGTCTGAAATGGGAAAGGACAGGATCTGGACTTAAAAGGAATATGCTGATGATTCCCTTCATTATTAAACAAAAAGGGGAAAGAAAATCAGAAAAAAATTGGTTCGTCCTATTAGCTTTTTGCTTTGAACGAGGGAACTTCCCCTGATTAGGGAAGAAGCATGTAATTGGCAAACTTGCTGCAGGTGTCTCCAACCTCAGCAGAGGGATCACATGATTATGCAACGGGTAAGCCGACAGGGCCGAGCGGCGGCTGATGCGGTGTCTGTCTGTGACATATTAGCTGGAGAACGTGGTGTCGGTGGTGGTGGTGGTGGTGGTGGTGCCTGGCAGCCATTTTGAGGGAGGCTCTATTAGTTGAGGTTGTTTTCTATCTCCAAGTATCGCTGCTTTGAAGTGCTCCATTCTGTCTTATCAGCAGGCGCGAGCCACTCGCCACAAGCTCTGCGTTGCGTATGATTGTGTGTATTTCTCTGCACATAAGCAAAAGGAAAAGTACATTTTCATTCAAGTGTGTGTATCTACATGCGTTTTTGTGTGTTGCTTGAGGCACAACTGAGTGAAAAGTACATAAGTGTCTTTGCAAGTGAGTGTGTGTACATCTGTGTGTGTGTGTGTGTGTGTGTGCACTCCAGCCACAGGGGCAGTGCATTATCGCGGTATGCAGCCCTATTCAGTGTCTGTGCCACTATCCAGCCTAGAAAGCTTTGTGCCCTCCAGATTATCATTTTGCTGTTACCACTCTGGATCCACCCCTCTTTTCTGTTCAGGATGGTGAGAATGTGTGTGCGTAGAGGCAAGGAGGCAGTAACTTTTAAGGAAAGTGCAAGAAAGTAATAATCTTGCATATTAAGAAGACCATACGGATGTAATAGACACTTCAGTTGCAGCTTTGAAAAAGTTCTGTCCTAATTCAAAACGCTCTCCTCTTTGCTTCTGCTTCACTCCTCCTCTCTCCTGCTCTCCGTCTGCTGATTTTTTTGACGATGTGGGAAACTTGCCAGAGGAAGTTCATTTTCCATCTCTTCTCTCCTCCCTGCCTTCTACCTTTTGTGTTGTAGATTTACGATCTCTCTGTTTACCAAGCGAGAAGTCAAGAGAGATCTCGGCAAAAACAGAGCAGAGGAAGGCAGTCTCACCCACACAGAAAAACACTCACGGTCATACTTGCACACACACTCATTCACACATACACACACACACACACACACACACACACACACACACGTGTCTGTCTGCATGTCAGATGATCATGTGCTGGCATCCCAGGCTGACTGACAGCATCTCTATGACCACCGGAGTGTGGTGACTGATGGACAACTCCAGGAACAAGTTTACTGCCAGCCTGTCATTGTTTCACCTTCCCCATGGGCCTGCTACAGGTCAGGAAAACAAACAGAACAGGACAGAATATAATAAAATATAAAAGAAAAGAACAGAATGGAATTTAAGCTCCGTTCCAGCTGTTCTGAAGCTTTTAATAGAATTTAGTAATTTTCTTTAGCAAAGAGTTCGTCGGTTGTTATGAAACATTAAATGTTCAAATTGAACTTTTTCTGAGCAGTTTAAGGGCCTTGTCCATATTAGCTTAAATGACTGAAATTAAGGTCTATTCTTGACAGTGTGAACAGCAGATGACAAAAACAATCTCACCACAGAGTTCATTACTCATTGTGGTGTTTACAGTTGCATCACATATCCCTCCTTAGTGGATGGAGTTTGACCAATAGAATAAATAGAACTAGGCCTTATCAGCTATTAGTGGTGTTGTATCATTATAATTTTCTCATTACATTTTATTGTTTCACAGAAATATTGTTTGAATAAATTATTCCAAGCAAGTTGTAATTAAAAGATGAGAACGATTATTTATGAAGAGTTCCGTTTTATATATTTGGAGAGTATCACCAATGCAACTGTGGGACAGAGTTAAATTTAACAGTGATTAATGAGGTAATTGATTGCATTTTGCATCTTGCATGTATATTCAGTGCAACCTCCAAACCGCACTACATTACCACACACAGAGCGTTCTTTTCATTTATTCTATTTTCAAACATCCTTGCACGTTCAGGTGGTACACATGTAATTATTCTCCTCCCATTTTGCATACGTATACTATATTGTGATCTATTTTTATTCCTACCAGTATCATTGAATTGATCTCAAGCACATTGCCCAGTGCTTGTTTATGCAGCAGTAGTACCTCATCTTGAGCCAAAGCGACAACAACAATACATTTTTTGCATTTCTGCAGCATAAAGGGGCTACTAAAAAAAAAAAAGAAATCCATATTCATCATAAAGTTCTGTATGTTGTATGATTAATGATTTTTCTTCTAAATCATATGCCACCTACACATACACACATAGTGCAAAAAAATCCTACCTGAATTTGAGACCATATTTTTTTTTTTTTTTGCTTTTTGACACATTTTTGTTATTGTGGCATCACTCTTGGCAAAGAGCACAACATTTAGGTTAGCTGACATCATGAAGTTGTCGCAGCACATTTACTCAAGGCTTCCTTAGCTTAAACGCAGCAAGATATGTCAGTCCCCATGAGTACAACCTCTAGCCTTTTTCTTTATAAATGTTTCATGAAGCTGTTATGTCATGTTGCCGTAGTTCCCTACAGCATCTTTCACAGCATCCCGAGTGATGCCAGTGATGAATTCATCACATGACAGGTTTTTTTTTTTAACATCCAAATCCTGTAAAAGAGCAAATAAAGGAAGACAAAATAAATACACAGGGAAGCACACCTGAGACAGAGCGGCGTTAGGAAACAAAGAAATTGAAATATAGTTCATAAGAGTGAAAGAAAGTTACAAGTGAGCGATCAAATCAGGTGGAAAATGTCAAGAGAACAAGAAGAGGAGAAGATATAGAGATGCATGGGTAGTGACGTGCTGTGGCCCCTCACTTGCAGGCTTTTGTGTTACCTCCCCTCAAGCTGCCAGCCCCTGTGTCGTCTCCCCCTGTACTCAAATGACAGTTTAGATACACACTAACACACACATATAAACACACACACCATAACTCTTCTTTTGTTGTGGAGGAGCCCCTAATGGAGCTTTCCGTTTTAGAGCACATAGACACACGAATGCACACACACACACACACTCAATCTCTGTTTCAAAAGTACACACACGTATGCACATACACACACGCAGATTGACAGCTCATCCCTAGGCCACTGCCGCTACGCATGATTGATGGCAATGTTCTGTGGAGAATGCATGAGGCAGGGCGGCAGTGATTCAGGAACGCGGAGCAGCACAGTTTAGGTACGGAAACACTCCATTGAGTTGTGGAGGAAGAGAACAGAACGTACAGGAGGAGCAAAATGTTACACGGCTGTCAGTCAACCAGACAGACAGACACAGAGAGAGAGACAGAGAGAGAGAGAGAGAGAGAGAGAGAGAGAGAGAGAGAGAGAGAGAGAGAGAGAGAAGAGACAGGATAATGGTGTCTTTAATTAAACTAAAATCCACAGGAAGGGATAACTTCAGTTCACGGTAAATAATATACACACCCACTCTTTCCTACCACCAACACACTCACACTTCATTTCTCCACACTCGCACCTTCCCTTCACTTCCACAGCTACAAAAAGAAATGACAACATTTACCTCAATTCTGCAGTGAACTAATTATGAGCACTCCAAATCAGACCTGATAGAAATCTATATACAATACGGCAAAAAACCCTCATCGCAGTTATAAATACGTCCTTTTATTCCAGCCCTTAACAGTTAGGTTCTTAGACTCACACGCCCATTTCCTGAGCAAAACATTTCATTCCCATTTAGGGACGACAAACTCTATAACCCTTCAATGTCAATGACCAGCATGTAGTACATATTATGGCCTTAGGCACGCAAACCCCTTCAGACAGAGAAACACAAGTGCCTGTGCTTTCCATTTCGTAAAAAAAAAAAATCGTAGAGTCGAGAATTTTTCTTCTCCCCATCAGGGTTCAGCATGAAGCTGCACAAAGCTTCACACTTTTGCTACCCCAACTGGCTGCAGACGATAGCTGAATTTTTGAGAGCTTGAAGGACTCCATTTCCCAGTAATCATGTAGCGTGATGTGGACATATTGCACCCTCTTCAGAAAAAAAAAAAATTAATGGTATTCATAGTTGCTGGTCCTGAGGTGGAGATGGCGAGGAAAATCTTTTTAGGCAAGTTCAGCAAGGTTCAGCTTTGACTGGACTCTGGACTCATATGTCGCTGGTAGGATTTGGTTTTCTCAATGTATGGAGGCAATAATCTCAGCTATACATGACAAAACTTGAATTTTTAAAATTATATTGTATATATTTCTCTTGTCACGCATAACATGAAGCTGTGAGATTTTATAACCAAGTAAATTTGTGATCAGAAAGAGTTTCCTCTGTTTATTTCTGTTTGTGTTCTTGCCTTTATGTGCACGTCCACAATACTTTAGGTTCTTAGTAGAAAGATTAAATCAAAACACTGTCTTTAATCAGTCATACAAGCCTGCAAAGAACACACATTTAACTTTGCTGTGTTGATTAGGTGTAGGCAGTAAATGGTAATAAGTTGTAAAAAAAGAGAAAAAGATGCGAAAGAACTAAGTTTATAAAGAAGAGAAATAAGTTTAGAGCAAACTAATTCACATAATGCGGAGCAGCAGGTTCAAACTTAAAACACAGTTTGTGGGATTGTTTTCTGTAATTTAAAATTTCTCGAAGATATTCTTGAGTGTGATTTACATGTTTATTCAAAAGTACTTTCAGAAAAACTCGGCTGCATAATGAAAGTGTTCAAAGTGCCAAAGAAAAAGTCATTTGCCGCTTTGTTTGTTTGTTATTTCAAGAATGGTTTTATGCAGAGATGAAGATGTTGCTTCAGAAAATGAGCTTCTCAACCGGTTTGCATGCCATCCACATGACTGCGATCAATGAAAATTATTAATGGAAAATAAATTACACATTCATTTCTTTCTTAGCCTTAAATCCTTCAGTATTGATTTGTACCACAAGCAGTTCAGTGCAATGAGAGATTAGCAGAAAGAGAGTAACACGCTGTTATCGTATGTTCACAAGAGGAGACTGCAACACTTCACAAACACACACTTGATTCCTCTCTCTTCCCATCATGTCACCCATTCATTCTTTATTCCTGTCCCCCCAACAGGGTCAATGTGAATAATTGAGCCTTTTTACAATGAAATATTGACAATAAAAGAGTATGTCATGTGCAGTTAAGTGGCCTTCCTGCCTCTCGTGATGTCATGGTGTTATGAATCATTCATGACACTAAAAGAATGTGTTTTTTTTTTCTTTCCCCTGCCAGGATTTGCAGCACCATTGTGCACCATTCCCAAAGGAAAGAACAGCTACCTTTTGTACCAATTGTTGATCTTATAGGGAAATTTTGCATCCAAACAGTATTTTTTCATTTTAGTTCATGCATACACACATACATACCCACAAACACACACACACACACACATGTTAATTTGGTGTATGACTACATTAACAAGGGATGAAAGACTAACATAGGGAAGTCATCAGAAAAATGAGCTACTTCCTGTCAAAGCTATTTAGAGCTGCACAAGTGAATGCCTGAAATTTTGTTTGTGTCTGTTACTTTAATATAGTTTTATTTCTAGGCGATTGCTTTCATCACTTGGTGCTGATACAGACAGTTTGTTTAATCACGGCTCTTTTTGCTCTGTTGTTCGTGCTTTTTTTCATCCTGGGAATATATTTTTGTCCTGCAATGAAGTGCTCATAAAAACAACTGCACTCCAGCCGTGTTTGGAACCACAACTCTGCAGAACACATTTTGGTTTCTGGCTCTTGGTTTAAGAACACAGGCGCCGTGTTTTTGTGACCTTCTCTTTCTCTTTTCTCTTTTCTCCTCAGACTATCGCCCACCTCCCATGATGCCTCCTAATCGAGGAGGAGGAGGAGGAGGAGGAGGAGGAGGAGGAGGAGGGTTAGGTCCAGTTGGTGGCGGAGGTTCCTCCTCTTCATCAACCAGCCGCACCACCACCACCCGTTCTCCTCCCTATTACACCACCCCGCGGCCCCTCCTCACCACCTCCCCCGGTCAGCGCTATCGGACGACCACCACGATCCGCCAGCCCGTCCTGATCCCCGCTGGAGGCTCGTCATCTGACACCAACCAGATCCCTGACACCAACCAGAAAGCAGGAGGGCGCCCCCCTCCGGTGCTCGTCCCTCCGGCGGCCCCTCAGCCTCCTGCTCTGCCTCCACAGGAATTCTGCAGTCCGAGGGTGACGGCAGACATATCGTGGCCCAGGACACAGCAAGGCCAGACAGCCAAGCAGCCCTGCCCTGTCGGGACACTGGGTAAGGAAGCTGTGTGGGTGACTGAACAGCTGAATGCATAGAGGAATATTGAATGGATGGTCAGTTTATGAGAAAACTTAGCCCACTGCAGTGTGTCTTTATGTTATTATTATTCAGTGTGTTTGCTCCTTTATCTCCTCTTAATCCAAATGTTCTTTGCAAAATTATCTGCAAAATGTTGTAGATCTGTAACCTTCTTAGAGGAGCTTTATTGGTCAAGGCCTTTAAAAGAACACAGGAGTTAAAGCAAAACACTTATCCTTTCATAATTTAACTCTTAACCTTTAAATGCATATTTTAAATTCATACTTGGTCTATTTGCTACACATGCTGCCGGCTAGTAATTCACACAGTGCATCCCATTTTAAGTGTGTTTGCATGCGAAACTTTACCCAAGGTAACTACAGTTCACAACAAAGTCAAGTCAATATATTCATAGAACTCATCTGAGGTTAGTGAATGTTGATCAAAGTGCATTAAAAAAAATATAGAAATATACTTTCTTTTCATTCATTGGTTCAGTGTTTTTTAAAGGATGTCTTCTCAGTATTTTGATTAGAATGTGTTTTTCATATTGACATGACAGCTAAATTATCGAAATGAATAGACACATTATATAAGTGGAATACCCAGTCAACGCAAAATAAAAAACAGAACAAACAAAAAGAAAGTGTTACCATCTTTGATGTCTGCTGCAATGCATAGAAAAACAAAAAAACAGGAAGGGATGAACTTTTCTGCAGCAATGGAAAAAACTTGATCACCCTTTGCCTTTGACGGAGAGTGTGAAGTGGAGAGAGGTAGATGTAATGTAATAATATAAGTGTGAAGCTTAGCTTATACATTGAAACTTACACAATTCCTCCTTTAAATGTGTTGCAGTTGTGGTACACACACACACACACACTTTCTTTGGACAAACTCTCCTACTTTAATCAATTAGCTCACATGACTAGGATGATTTATCTATCTGCTTTCTACCATTCACACACTCACATTCACCGACACACACACACACCCACGCACATGCGCACACACACACAAGCTGCTCTGTGAACCCCAGGCACCTCAAGAGTCTTCGTGTCTCCTGGTGAATGTCAGTGCTGTCTTAGCCTGTTTGTTTTGCTTGTCTTGCAGGCGTGGCCACATACGTGTGCGTGGCCCATTTGGGCTACTGGGATCCCCAAGGCCCCGACCTCAGCAACTGCACGTCACCCTGGGTCAACCACATCATGCAGAAAGTAAGTCTGAATGCTGCTGCCGGCCCTTGTAGCTCCCACTGAGCCCCGGTTTGAGGGGATGTGTTATGGATACAGTCCTGGAGCAATTTCTAATGCATGAAGACACAGTGACCACAGGGAAAGATTCAGGCCTCATATTCATCTTTATTTGTTAGCTATAATGCCTGTTTGAGATCTGAGGGGCGTTTGCACATAGCTGCAGGGAAATGGAAATTTCCAATAAGGTCAACCGCTCACACTGTGCTCATCAAAATAGGCTAATTGGCATCAGGATAAGGCGATTTGCATACAGTGCATTGCTTTTGCATATAGATACTTTTATTCTGGACTGTGCTGTCTCATCATCCCGCAGTTTCAATTTGTGACCTTGTGTTTGTGAAGTATTCTTGAATTCTTTTATCAAAAGAAGTATAACTATACAGACTTCCTGTCACCACTTAAAAAAAAAACCTAATCACTCTTTTTTTTCTTTTTATGCTCCTTTATTCCATCCTCGCAATTGTCTTTCTCACCTCAATTCCTCCACATTTAATTCCTTTACTCTATCTGTCCATCACCTCTCTGCCCTCCTCCTCCTGTCCTCTCATTTTTCCATCTGTCTTTCGCTTTACTCATCTCTCTCCTCCCTTTCTCCCTGTCCTCCTCTTCATGTCCTCACTAACTTTCTCTCCTCTTCAAAACTTCCCTTTTTACTTCTCCTCTGACTCATCTCACTTCATTCCTCTCTCCACCCCATCGTCCTGTTCGGCTCCCAGCTCCGTTCGGGCGAGACGGCAGCAATTGTGGCCAGGGAGCTGGCCGAGCAGACCAAAGGGCTTCTACGTCCTGGCGATGTGCCATCCACGGTGCGCGCCATGGCCCAACTGGTCGAGCTGCTGGACGTGCAGCTCAGAAACCTCACCCCCGGAGGCAAGGACAGCGCTGCTCGCAGCCTCACCAAGGTAATGCAGCCCAGGACACTAACTGTAGGTCATTGCATAGTGAGTGATTGATTGTAATAAATGATTTTCTTGCAGGCAGCGGTGTTTGTGGAAGGCTGCAAGGTGTAAGTGACAGAAAATTAAGAAAAAGAGGGATGAGGGAAAGAAAAGGGAGCAGGTAGAGCGACACATTCAAGTTAACAGTAAGATAAATAGCATCAGAGTTTGGTGTTTTTGTCTTCCACTCATTCTTCAGGGGTTAGAAAAGCCTCTGTGTGCAGAGTTTGATGAAGAACCAAACACAACAGCATGCTGCTCCACATGATAAATAGCTACTTTTAGACATTATTTTACCCTCTTCTGTGTGTGCATCTTCGTAACAAGTTTTGCGCAACATTACGGGTGATAGATAACGGCTTTTAGTCTTTGGCAGGGTTCCTCATCTCTGTTCAGATCAGGACCGAAATTAAATAAAACTGCGTCCCAGTCTGGGAGTTACTCTCATTAAAACATACAGTGCTTGAGAGGAAAACAGGCTTGGGACATGTTTTACATCATAGCCGATTGTTTAATGAACTTCAGTCTTTGAGCTACGGCTATGAAGATGCTGTCGTCAAGCGGCCCTGAGTGCTTATTTCAGGACTACATTAATGGAAACTTGATCCTGACTATGCAAAGGATCTGTTTTACTACTCTAGTAGACAAGGAAAGAATTTAGTTCTGTACTTTATTCATGTTGCCATTCAATTACAGTGAGTTAAATCAGTAAGGAATGGCTGACTGGCTGGCTTGGCTGGCTAATTGACTGACTGACCGGATGGTGGACTGTTTCTCGATTGGCTCTGCTGAGGTCAGCTGTGATAGGCGGGGTTTAGCGGCAAGACCGACAGCTGATGCGATCTCTTATACAGTCACTGCCTTTTTTTCCCAGTTTTAGCTTCGGAGTTTCTGGATCTGTTGAATTTTTCCTCTCTCTTTCTGCCTCTTTTTTTTTTTGTCTTGCTATCACCCTTTTTACATCTCCTGTGCTCCCTCACTAAGTATTCCATTAACACATGTGAAGTGAATACATACTGGAGCACGTGTAAGTGGACTCAATTAATCTGTGTTTTGCTGTTGACCAAATGGCCTGTTAAAGGTTGGATTTGTAGAAAAAAAAAGTCCTCCACAGTAGAGGAAAGGCATTCTTCCTGATTTCAATAATGGCCCAATTATATATACCTAATTGAGTAATATGCTGGCTTATTATGCTAATTTTTGTTAGGAAATCGAATATGACCAATCACGCACGAGTGGCAAAGTAATTAATGCCATCAATTCACTTGACGGTGGAGGCAGAGAATGAGTGGATTGGGGAGTGAAGGAACATGGGAAATTATGAACAACAATCTGGAGGAAAAAGGGAAAGAAATACTAGACAGTTATGGGAAATGGAATGAAAATACATCCCTGTGAGGAGAATAACAATATATTTCAGCCTCCAAAGTCTTTCTGTGTGCGGTGTTAATGAAGTGGGTGTGACTGCCTTTGTGCATGTGAGCGTGTCAGTGTGTGTGCGTGTGTGTGTGCGATTGAGAGGTGTTATATCACTAACAGATAAATTGTTTGAATTTGCAGCTTCAGAAGAGAGAAAGGTCCTGCAGGTTTTTCACACAGGTATTTCCGCTTCCTGGTATCATTGATTACTTTGACACTTCATAGTCCCACTTGTTGTTGGTTTTTTTTTTTGTTTTTATTACATCTTTTTTTTTGTATTATCATATTCAGCATGTAATTTGCAAAGCAAGCTTGTGTGTGTGTGTGTGTGTGTGTGATCACACATTTGCAGCCCTCTATATGGAATTCTAATTCTGTGCTGCTGCAGTTGACTTATGATTTGCATCTCAACCCTTCGAGGATTCACTCATTCATTTACAATTCTGGTCCTGAAATGAAATGTGCATCGGAATCACTGATGACCATCAACTGGTGTCTACTAACAAAGTTTTAGTCTCCTCTAAGGGTTTCTTGACATTCTTTTTTTTGTTGTTATTTTGTAATTTCTCTTTCTTTTTTTTAAATTTTGGCATTCAGAATCAATGGTACTGACAAGAGGCCATAATCAATATCAATAATAGCTCATCTATTTTGCAGTTCTGTCTGCAGAATTGTAAACAGGTCTGCCTGAAAAACAAATGACTCGCTATCCATCTCAATTCCATGAAATGTCCTCACTGCAGCCGTCTCAGAAAGAAAGAAGATGGATATTTTGTTGCATCATGCTTGGTCATGGCCTCGGTGCCTTAAAAAAAATAATACCAGCTTGTGTTTGTTGCTCAGTATTAATTTGTTTTTCGTCCTTGTTGGTCTGCCTGCATTGATGTTTGTCTGTGCTGACGCCTTGGGGCTCAACCTGTGAACAAAAAGATCTCGCATCACTTAGGCATGTTTGTGGTCAGCTAAAATCACAATTCAGAACATCAAAGGATGCCACCTTCCTCATCCATGTGCTGTGGATAGACTGCAGAGTCTCTCTTTTCTCTCTCTCTGCATCCTCAGATACACACACACACACACACACACACACACACACACAAGCATGCACACCGTTGATGGGCTAGCTCTTTTTCTCCTGATGCAGGCTTTTTTCCACTCTCCTCCTGAAAAGTCTTAACGTCAGCACCAGTCAGCAATGTCACATCATAGAACATGGCTTAGGACTATATGCAAGCTGACACACACACACACACACGTATGCACGCTACAAATATATAAATATACTTTCAACAATGATCTCATGCCGTCACATCAAAACAGCCAGGCATTTTGATGTGTCTCCTTAATCCAATAAATGCTGCAAAGATGTTTGAGAGAGCGGCCGCTTTCAGACGACTAGTTACAGGTTTCAAATCAAAACATTCTACCACACACCTTGGTTACTGCAGGGGGCTGGGAGTGATCGATTATATAATTAGCCTTAGTAATGTGAAACAAAATTATACCAACAGTCCCATAGTCTGCCAGATAGAAATGTGCGTGATTAGGGATGTGGCGTGGTGCTGCCCTCTTCTCGTTAATTATCTACAGCACTAATTGTCAAGTGAGGAGAGTGGGTAGGAGGTTTGGGTTCTTAATAGAGACAAAAATAATTGAATTCTCTCTCTCTCTCTCTCTCTCTCTCTCTCTCTCTCTTCCTCTTTCTCACACTTCATCTCTCCTCCTCTCTCACTTCGTTTGGGGAACTGGGGACTCGTTTCATGTATACTAAATTGGCAATTTATTCATGATGAAGTTGGTGGTGTGGAGAGGCTTTGATGCTGTAGGGTGGATTGATGGAGGGAGGTAGACTCTGCAAGGTGGATTTAGTAAGAGAGAGGGAGGAGGGGGAGGGGCGGGGTGGAGTGTGTTTGGTGGGGGGGTTAGAGAAATTAAAAGCGAAGAGATTCGCAGAAAGAGAAATGGAATGCGAGAGACAGAGAAAAACAATAAAAGGGGGCAGCGAGGAGACAGTGATGCTCAATGACAATGTCTAATTTGCCCTCTATTTATGGATGGCGGGTCAGAGCACGGCATGCTGTGAATTTAAAGCCTGATTTAGCTGCAAACTCATCCTGTCAGGGAAGACAAACTCCAACAACAACTGACAGATAAGCCTGCTTCTCTGATGAAAACATTTTCAAAACATGCACTTTCTCTGAGCTCAGTCAAGCGAGTAAAATAAAAAAAAAGAAAAAAACTGCTCTTTTCCTCTGCTCTCGCTCCTTTTCCATACTTCCAACATCCCAACTCAGACATTTCACAAAGTATGTCCTACTGTGCGCGGGTGTACACATACTGTACAGCTATGCACATGTGCTTGTGCGTATGCCCGTGTTGCCCTTGTGTAGCTGGGAGTAGTAGAGCAGCCCAGCTCTAGTCTGTCTTGCCGCTGCTGTTTACGCTGGATTACCCCAACGCTTCAAAGCATTTCACTTCTGCCCCATTTACTGGTTTGCATGTGTGTGCATGCATGCACGCTGTGTGTACGTGCGCACACATGCGCGTGTCTACTCTATAATACATATTCGCTCACACTTACACACACACACACACACATGCACACACACAAATGACACCCTTATCTGTCTCTGCAGAGTCTCTTCCCTCTTTTGAAGACCCCTAAAAAAACCTGTCTCCATTTTAGCCCTCAAGTCCTCGTACTTGTGCAGATAGAAATGTCACCAACGGCACCAGAGCTTACAGACACACACACACACACACACACACACACACACAAACACATAAGTTCTATCTTTGAGTTTCTGATGAGGAGATGTCTGGACCTCAAGGAAATCATACCTCTTCTTCTCCTTACCTATATCTGTCCTCTACTGATGCAATCTCAGCGCCAGTGAATTAAATTTCAATGAAAAAAAATTATATGAAATTGAAAATGCAAGATAATCAAAAGTTCAATGAAAAGCAATGAAAAGTTTAATGAGAATAAAAAAGAGGGTTTATCTGAAACACATCAAAGTGAGTGCTTGGGAGCAGCACCACCAGCGAATGGAAAGCAGATCCACTGCTGTCATATCTGCCGTGCCTACAGAGCATCCTCTCCTCTGAGTCTCTCTCTGCTGCCTCGATTGCTACTGTAAAGCAAGTGGAGCAGAATGATGCACTGCAATGCTTCTTCCAGCCCCTTGTGCACAACCTCCAGCACAGAGACACACACACACATTTTTTTTTTTTTTTTTTATTTCCAGCACTCATACGAGCACACATGCTTCCCATATGCAAATACACTCACCTGCATATTACATGAACTCACTGTCTCATTGATTGGTATGCACACATCAGCACATATGGACTCATCCATGCATGGATCCAGTACAATACTTTTTCTTTTTTTTTTTTTGCCAATCATCAGTCACACTTTACAGACTAATTTTGTGGTTTTACTTTTTGTCTTAACATACTTCCAGAGCATGCACAGTTTTTCTGTGCTTTGTATGATTTTTTACCAAAGTTTAAGGTTTATCCATGATTGTTTTAACCTCCAAGTGAAGTCGGTGAAATAATTTTGTATAAACTTTTGGCGTAATTTATTACTGTATATCATGATTTTTTTCATTATCTTATTTCTGTCAAATGGTTTTCCAGTTAATTAATTGAACTTTTCTATATCCCTTACAAAAAATAGTGTTAAAAAACACATAAAAATTTCCAAGTGCATTAGATGATGTGTTAAAATTCATATAACAAAACAAACCTTTATTTTATGATTTTATGATGATTTTATTTTACAAAACAGCAACTACAACAAGCAAATCTTAAAACACTAAAAAATCTTTAAAACACAAGTCAGCATTTAGCCATTCACATACAGTTTTTATACACCGATGACCTCTGTGGTGTGAAGCGCCAACCTGCCCTTCAGGAACACACAAACTGAAACAATGACAGAGGAGCCATCAAAAGAAATTTTGGGTTCAGCATCCTCCCCAAGAACACTCTGACATGCAGACTGGAGGAGCTGGTCATCAAACTACTGACCTTCCAAATAGTGGAAGACACACTCTGCACCCCCGCGGTGGTCCTGAGCCACAGCCACCCACTCGGCAGCTCACAGCAGCTCTCTGTGGCTCAAAAGGTTCAAAGCTTGAGGGGTTAATTATCGAAATAGTTGCTAATTATTTTTGCTTTGACGAGCTAATTGATAAATTGTATCAGCACAGTCTTTGACTGTCTGCCCAGACTGTTGTCTCACTTTGGCATCTACAATTCTCATCTTTCATAGAACTGATGTGCAAAATTAAAACGGACAACACAAGGATTTTTCTTTAAAGAAAAATGGACACTCGTACTCTTCTGTCACAGTCAATAAAACAATGGAGGCAGAAACAGATTTGCTGACTGTGTGTGTGTGTGTGTGAGTGAATGCATGTGTGTGCTCTGTATCTTCGTAGTTGCCTTATTCTGGCTGTTTGTTGAAGCAGTGGATTAATTAGTTTTTGTTTACATGTATCCCACCCAAACTCATCTGATATGCATCCCAGCTAATTAGTTGCTAGCGCTAAAAGAGGACATAATATTATCATATTAGCTTGTTGGCTAAACACCCATTTCATGTGTGTGATACACTGTATCTTTATGTGGATGTCACACCCCCAAAATAAACAGGTAGAACTATTTCTTACTGCAGAGGCCAACATGTTTTGTTGCACAAGCCATCAACACTCGTATGACTCATCATCGACTGGGTTTTTTTCCTATCTGGGACACTTTCACTGCCCAATGCACACACACACAAACACACACACACACACACACACACACAAACACTCTCTTTACTTCTTGCCTCTTTCTTCCTCCCTCTTGGCCTCCCACTTCTTCCTAACCCTGAGTGAAAAGGCCAGAGAGGAAGTCAAATGGTTGATGTGTGAATGCCAATAAAGTGATGTCTCTCAGTCTTCGCCCCATGGCCTTGCAAACTCCCCACAGGGGACCCTCTTTGCTTGTATAATGGCACCTTTTTTTCCCAATTTTTCCATCCACTTTCTTTGAGAGAGAAACGAATTGAAAGAGTGAGATATACGTGAGGGACTGGAGTGCGTTTGCGGAAAGGGTGGTTTACAGTCGGGCAAGAGAAAGAGAAAATAAAGAGACAGATGGGAGTGTGAGATGTGTGTCTTTGATAGCACCTGTATTCGCTTTTCCACCTCCCTTGTTCCCAGCGGACGCCTGTCACCATGGACTCACTGGACTGTTTTATCGCTCTCCCATGGCTCTCCCCTCCCTCCCCTCCCTCCCCCTCTTCCCTCCACACTGGCTCTCTTTTCTCTCAGTTTCTTTATCTCTCCCAGGCTCTTTTAAAGATTTTGTGTGTGTGTGCGCCTGCGTATGTGTGGTGTTCATGTCTGAAAATGAGGAGGTGAATTCACGAGAGCATAAAAGAATGTGAGCTGGAGACAAAATAAGTATTGTTTTGTGGATAACATTTCATCTATGCGAGCCAAGTCTTCTGTGTTTGCTAATATTTTTGGATTCAAAACTGTTCTGCATGGCTGGATGTGACCCAGCAGACATTATCTGATAAAACTCTAATTTCTTCTCAATCCTGCAAGCAAGTTTTTTTCCAACTGAAAGATAAGACTGTTGGGTACAAAAAAAAAAAAAAAAACTAAACTAAAAAAAAACATTAAACCAGGTTTGGGGTTGTAGACACGTGAGGATTGCAATCAGCCAATTAGCTTAGCCTGATTTTGAGTGATGTTTTTTTCAATCATAACATTCTTCTTATGTAGAGAATTTTTTTAGGAAAAAAAGGTGGTAAAAACATAAAAAAAAAACAGTTTACTTTTTATTGAACAGCTTCTGTTTTTGCCTGTTATGTCTGCATGGGAATGCCCCCATTTGCATTGCTAACATTGCTTTTTGTTGTCATAATTTATCAACATGATAAATGCAAAGCCGCTGCATTCTCACTGTTGCATTCCACTGACTGCTGTCTTCAGTAGTTACGGTGTGGCACTGTTATTTGTACAATGAATGGATTTGCATTAATTTTCACATTAGCATTGTTGACTGAAGGTGATAAAAGTGTTAGTCTTGGCTTCTTCCATGTGACCTCTGTGTTACTTCTGCTGCCCCAGGCTATGGTGGAGACTGTGAATAATTTGCTGCAGCCACGAGCCCAGGCAGCGTGGAGGGAGCTGCCCACCAGCGAGCAGCTGCACTCGGCCACTCTGCTCCTTGACACTGTGGAGACGGGGGCTTTTATGTTGGCCGACAACCTCCTCAAAACAGACACCGTGCAGGAGACCACCGACAACATCCGTGAGTACATTTTTTTTCGGCTCCTTTGCCAGTCCTTCGAACTCAGTTGGACCCCTGTAACAGTCAAAGAGCCTGTTGAGATGCCCCAAAGCAAGGCACTTAACCTTTGTTTGCTCTGGTAAAGTAACACAGCAGCCAAGTGTTGAAGGCTGTGGCTGTGCTGGTCATATCTCAGTCTGTGAACTGTCGGAGTGCAAATTATGGCTCCACTGGATCAAAAGCATTATCAGGTTTTCTGCTGATTTTACCTGAATCCGGTGTGACAGGGATTCGACTCTCTAGAACCTGCCCTTATTATAGAAGAAATGTGGTTTTCAGATTTTACACTTTTTTTTCTCTCACAGATCCCATTACGACAAAAAACCAGCTGCTAAAGATCTAACAAAGTGATGTAATATCCTAGAAAGAGGCAACACATTACCCAGCAGGCATTTCTAAATCCTTCGCCTCAGATCTTTGTTTTATAATACAAATAAGAAACAAAGTAAACTGTCTGACTTCAAAGTTCATCAATTACACACACAAATACACACGGTCTGCATGTAAATCTGAGGTGGTGGATAAAACAGCTACACAACCATAACTGCTGGTTTCAAAGATGACTAACAAGAAATTGATCCAAGAATGCTAAACTACTGAACCTCAGTTGACAAAAACTTGTTGAACAAGTAATCAAAAAATATCGTAAAAATCTTTCTTGTTAAACAAACATATGAATCATGAATATAACACAGTGGTGCGTAGAGAACTGTGTTTGTGTGTGCTACCTGTTGAACCTCCATGTCCATGAAAAATCTGTTAATGAGTGAACACAACAAAAACAAAAGTCTGTTATGCAATAATAAAAAATAAAGGAATGTCAACTGTATTATTTTCACGTATCTCCATTCACGATGTTAAAACGTAAATCAGAAAAGCTGCATTTCACAGAAGCATCTCAGTGTGATTATACAAGAAGTGGCAACCTTGTGTGTTTGTGTGTTGCAGCATATGAGTGGCTTTTCACTGAAGCTGGTTACTAGAAGCACAAAAGAACCACTGAAACTATTTGATATCAATGCGTATTATAAATAGATGCTAAGGGAAATCAAAGTAACAGCATAACTAAACCATAGTGATTTGAGGAAATGTGTAGATTAATTTTGCAATGTTTTTACTAAAACTGAGCCTTTAGCCTGCATGCAACCAATGTACTCGGCCGTCATTTGTTCTGACTAGACTCAATGCAATAACTCCTGTTAAAATACTAAAGCTATCCATGAGAAGGTAATGAGAGTGAACAAATGACTAATTTGTGCTACAATATTGGCAATTTTTTTGCCCTTAGTACCCCTTATTTCCATAAATGTATGCATAGATGCAAAAATAGAAGTGGAAAGAATTCAAAACTCAAATAAAGCAAAGCTGTGATCACATTCAACAGAGATGATCAACCATTTATGAAAAACATCAATATTCTGGTTGCATTCTCAAAACAATATGTACAATAGACTCCATGTATTCACAGCTATTATACAGAGCGGGCTTGTACGGCTGTCAAAAGGAGGTCATGATGAAGAGGTCCAGAGTGCCGTATGAGAGGCTTTAAGGGGTCAAATCAACAGAGACCCATCCTCAACTAACGAATGCAGGAGAAAGAAAGGAACTGCCCTTGAGGCTTGTGATGCAGGGATGAATTGTTTGGCAAAGACAATAATTTATATTTATTTATTATTTTCTATCCCTTTCCTCCTCTTGTAGGCGGAAATTGACAAAGCAGAGCAAAGCTAGTTATAATGGCGATGTGCACATCATTCTCCTCTCCTCTCCTCTCCTCGCTTTCTCTTTCTCCATCATCTCTTCTCATCTTCTCTCGCTGATCCTCTCATCAACTGGGCAATGGAGTAAGGCAAAGAGACTGAAGAGCTTATAAAGCCTCTTTGCTTCTCTTCTGCCTTTAGATGATGTTATATCTGTGAGCCATCGTTTCATCTGCGCCCAGACCGGCCAGTTGCACTCACTTGTGTTTCCCTTGATGATCCCCCTGTTTACTCCTCTTTTGATATGATATTTCAAAATTTCCTACTTATCACCCCCCCACCCCACTCCCACCATTACTGGGATTCGCTGTGCTTGTATGTTACTCACTCAGAGATGAGAAGTGGTTGAGGAGGAGGAGGAGGAGGAGGAGGAGGAGGAGGAGGAGAGGAAGGACAGAAAACTGAGGATGATGAGTAAAGCATAATACTGGATGAGTGCTTGCTTGAGGGTGATGGTTGTGGTGGAATGTCAAATGATGCTCTCAGGGTTTTTTTGTTCACTTCCACATCAGTAAGCAATAAAATCACGGCTCTTTAAGTCAACGGCTGTGGTGGTAATATTGCCGCTTTTTTTTTTTTTCTTTGAGTGCAACCAGACAGTGGAAACAGATCGGCAAAGTCGGCCTGCGCATCATGACTTTGTCTCGTTTTCCTTTTGAATTTCAAGTTCAAGCGTTCGTTCCCAACAACTGCCATCCTGCACACTTTCACCTTACATAATTTTACACTCGTTATCTCCTCTGATTTTGATGCCTCCTGAACGCACCACATGAGTGTGGTTACATAAACAGTCACAGAGATGTAGGCTATCGCATCTCTGAAGTACTTAAAAACAGGAAGTCATCTTTTTTGTGGAAAATTTTGTCTCTGCATTCCTCTCCTTTCTGTGCCGTTAATCTTCCCTCCCAGCTAATCCAGTGGGCAGATCCACCGTGATTATCTCTTCCCTTTATTCATAACCATCCCGATACCGCCTCTCATCTCTTTCTCTCCTTCCATCCTCACTTCACTCTCTCTCTCTCTCTCTGTCTCCTCCCTCTCTACTCTCCTCCTTGCACTTTTTAAGCCCCCCCCCGCAACCTTTCTTTTAAAAGTCTCTCAGAGAAGAAGAGTGAGCGACAGGAATAAATTATTTGAATGATGCATTTTAAAGAAGCCACTGCAGCTACTGAAGAGGATATTGTTGTGTTAGATTGCGTGTGTGTGTGTGTGTGTAAGTAAGTGTGTGTGACTTTGCAGCGCAGTATTAAGCAGATGAATAAATTGTGTTATTATTAGAACCAAAACAGTGATTTGAACGGATAACACAGCAGTAACAGCGTGCGTGTGTGATAACGATAATGAACAAGTGTGTTTCTTAGGAGGAGGATTGTCATGACAAGGATGCTTTAATTAGATTAGACTCAGCGTGTTTTGATACCCCGCCGCTGCGTGTGGGTGTGGATGTGTGTGTGTGTGTGTGTATGTTTGTGTGTTTGTGTACACGTATGTGCGTTTGCCTGTGTGTCTGTGCATCGCTTGAATGTCTAGTTTTGGCAAGTGAGGAACACTTAACCAGTGTTCCTCTTCTCTTTCTGCCAGTATTTGCATATCAGTGTCTGTGTTTATGTCTGCCTGCCTCACTCTGCCTCCATTTCCTCTCTTTCAGACCTCAGTATCTCCAGCCTTTGTGCCCTATCTTTTGTACTCTGAGAGAGAACATATTCTTCTCCCGACCTGTCGCCACTCTAGTCCTCTCCTCTCCGAGTATCAGTTCGTTTTCCATCTCTCATCCATTCTGCTCCTTAAAATACCCAGTTTTTCCTTTTTTTTTACCTCTTTCCTACACTTCTCCTCTCCTGACCTCCTTAACTTCCTTTCCTTTCACCCTCTTCTCCTTCTCCTCCTCCTCCTTCTTTCTCATTTCCATCTTCGCTTGTCCTTATGTTGTTTATTTAATCAGGGAGCTGTTTTTACCATGAAAGCACTGTCTAAATCACCAAATCACTCAGAAGCACAAGATAGCGATACAGCAAAGGTATAATTAGTCCTTAATTAGAAACTTTATCTAATACATTACACAGCCGTAATGAGGAACGTGCTAACGAACCTGGATGGTGAAATTAGATTCCCACAATACAAGAGAGAGGCTGGATTATCTACCTTGATGTGCTGGACCACTTGCCTGGAGACACTGTTGATTTCCTTTTTTAGTTAAAAAAAAAAGAAAGAAAGAAAGCACATTATTTTACTTTGATGTGTGTCAGCTCTTTTTTATTGACTTCATTTAGAAAAAAAAAAAAAATGAAACTGTGTTCCTGCTGCGAAGCACTTAGTGAGAAGACATGGTTATTACAAGAAGCTGCTAAACAAACCGGATTTAAAGTGCCGTGCTTTGAGTTGACATTGTGTGTGTGTGTGTGTGTGTGTGTGTATGTGTGTGTGTTTGTGCCTTTGTGTGTGTGTGTTGCAGAGCTTGAAGTGGCCAGGCTGAGCACGGATGGGAACCTGGCAGACCTGACATTTCCTCAGTCAGAGCTACATGGAAACTCCATCCAGCTGTCATCCAGCACTCTCAAACAGCACGGCAGAAACGGTAGAAGAGCAATCTCATATTCTCTCTTCCTCTCACTCTCACCGTGAGACCCATGACCCTCCCATCCCCCACTTTTTCTCTGTCTAACCCACTTGCAAATATTTTTTTTTTTTTTTTTTTTATCTCCCACTCATCGATTCTCACAACCACAGTCTATTTTTGGTTTAAGCCAACAATTGCCAAGTGTACTTCCTTCATGTTCCTTTGTGTGTCCTCTTGCAGGTGAGATCAGGATGGCCTTTGTTCTCTACAGGAACCTGGGTTCCTACCTGTCCACAGAGAATGCAAGCGTGAGACTGAGCAACGAGCCAGTCTACCCAAATTACTCCGTTATCGTCAACTCTCCCGTCATCACGGCATCCATTAACAAGGAGAGCAACAAGGTTTACCTGTCGGAGCCCGTCGTCTTCACTGTCAAACACCTGCAGGTAAGAGAAGTGCGAGGTGGCGACTTTTCTCTGTGAACACTAAAAGGGTTTCTTGCTGTGAGATAATGGGACAGAACTGCAGTTTTTTTTTCTTCTGTCAACAAATCAAACCATTAAAAGACCAAAACCAACAATAAATTGAACATACTGGCTAAATATTGTCAAAACTTTAAATAATATATTCCTCTGGTTTAATTCTCCATTTTAATGTGACTTTTTTAACTTTCATTATTCTTTTTTTTTTTTAAACTTTTTTGTTTGTTTGTTCTGTTTTTATTGTCTTTTAAATGCAATTTTAATGTGTTCTTAATGTCTCATTTTAAATGCATTTCTCTGCCTCTGTGAAGCACTTTGAACTGCCTCGTGTCTGGATGGCGCTTTATAAATTAATTTGCCTTTTCCTCCAATGTTCACCAATGAAACAAAAAAAAAAAGGATAAAAAACATATTAAGGAGCTAAACTGTTGCCCTCAGTGACATATTTCCACATTAAATGGAACTTGGCCACCACAGTCAACCCTTATTCAGTTTTAAATATACGATTCTGTTGCTTTAAATACTTAGTAGCATCATATGTTACTAATCCACAGCTGAAAATAGTTCCCAAAAAATGACAATTTTCTCATAATCGGGTAATATTTGCAAAAATTTGAAGTGCCCAGCTGTTTTAGAAAAATGTTTACTTCTTTTCTTCCAGAAGGAAACTTTATATTTGTAAGTTGCCTTTTAAAGATGTTTGTCCTCATTATGAGCAGTTGGGCTCAGGCCTGAGAGCCACAGACAGGCTGCAGAAGTCTAAAAGCATTTGGAAATAGACTGATGCATAGTCCTCGGGTCTTTTCATGGGATTTGTTGAAAATAAGAAAAATATAAAACAACATAAGCTCTTCTCTTTAATAACAGTTGTCAGTAGCAATAAACAGAGCTGTGGACTTGACCCAAGAGTAAAAACACTAGAGTTCTATGTTTTGACTTTGTAAAATAATACAGTGGCAGGCAAATCCACACACTTGAGTGTGAATTATTATACTGGAGAATTGAAACTCTTGGTCGCAGTTATTATTACTAAATTTTCATTAACTTTGAAAGTAAATTTTTAAAAGTGCTATTCACTTTATGTTTATGTTTAGAGGTTCAAGGTTTTTTCAACTCACTTGACACAAGATTTTTGACAAGATGAGACTCCATTTATGTGAACGTTTCCCAGATAACATTAAAACAGTTCAGTTGAGGTGTTAAAAATAATAACACATTCAATCAGGAAATAAGTCCTTGCTGCTTCACATTTGTGATGCTCAATGCAACACAATAACACTGTTAAGCTCATTCAACAAGCAAATGCTGATCCAGTTGGTGATCCAGTTTGTTGGCACTGAAAAAAGATATTCACTGTCTCACTTGCTCATTTTAGAGTAACTTTACAAACCCAACACACACGGCTTCATCAGTTTACACAACACAAGCAGCTCCTACACTCCAGAATTCTCACACAACAAGCACGGACGCAGCACTGTCACCTCCTGCCACGGCTCTGTGTTTATTTGTTGCTGCAATCTCGCATTCTGTCCCTTCTGTTTGTTGTTGTGTTGTGTGTGCTTGACTCCCTTTCTGTGTTTCGTCGTCTCCGTCCCTTTTCTCCATCGATTCCTCCCACCATTTTTCTCACTTTTTTTTGGCTCTCCCACCGCTCCATGTTTCTGCCTCCCACCTCCCCATGACTAAGTATCTGTTCTCTGCTCCCCCCCCACCCTTCCCTCTTTTTGTACCTCTCTCCCTTTGATTCTGTCCTCTCTTGGTGTCTCTCTCTCTCTCTCTCTCTCACTCACGTTCTCTCTTTCTCTTCCTTCCCTCTCCTCCTTTCTTACCCCTAGCATTCGGAGGAGAACTTCAATCCCAACTGCTCATTCTGGAGCTACTCCAAGCGCACCATGACGGGATTCTGGTCTACACAAGACTGTCGTCTGCTGGCCACCAATCGCACGCACACCACCTGCTCCTGCACACACCTCACCAGCTTTGCTGTGCTCATGGCCCACGTGGAGGTCAAGGTAGGCGTTTATTCTCTCTTACATGTCTGCCAGGAGGGGGATGGACAAGATTAAAGGGTCAGCTGTTCATCATTTGATTAGCAGTCGCTGGCAAGGATGGTCTGATTAAAAAAAAAAGAAAGAGAGAGGACGGAAGGAAGGAAAGGATGGAGACCACAGCATCTGGAGTAGAGATCAGAACTCTCCTGACTCTTTAATGCTGACCAATCACACTTGGCAGGAGGAATTCAACAATTGATTCGTCAAGCCTGATAATGACACCGGCTTGACAAAAAGTATTGACTTCAAATATTTTGGTTTGTGGGGTTCTGGACGACTGTATAAGACATCCATATATTTTATTTTATTTTCAGGATCTAACACCAGAGCCAAAAGCTGCTGGTCCTCGTAATTATAAAAATTATATTTGACTGATCAGAAAACAGAAGGGGCTCATTTATTTCCATGATATCTATGATCCACTGTGGGTGGTGGATAAAAACCTTATTGTCACACTGCGTGTGGGATAAGCACTCTTTGTCTGCTTCTTTTTGTTATGTGAAGACTTAAGTTCCTTCTCACAAATCGGCTCTTGTAACTCTGGATATCGTGTGACACCCAGTCCCTCCCTCGGAGCCAGAGGATGTGTGTTACTTCTAAAGGGGTCATGGTCAGAGGTAGCTTGGCAGCCCTTTGTGAACACAGTGTGAGGGTTTGAGCAGTAGATCCATCACAGCAGTGCTATGTTGAACATTGCTCTGCCTGCCAGGTTGCAGGACACTGATGGATAGAGCCAGCACACCTGTGCAACGCAGCGTAACGCTGTGGCCCTGAACGCTCAGCGACACACAGCCACACTCACATCAGTCAGGAGAGGGGAGGTGTGAGTCTATTTCTACGGTGTGTTTCATGGTACAAAAACATGGCTTATGATTTTTTTTTTTTTTTTTTTGGAGGGATGTACAAAATTTATCTGTATTGATAGATTATCAGCCCATTACGAAAAAAAAATATAGAAGGATAGTATCTAAAATTTTTACACATTGATAAATTGAGTTGATGATACAAAGTTGAATGGCTTTCAATGACTTTACAAGCACAGAAACTACACATTCAGATAAACTTAGTTGTGGTGTGCGAAGAAAAAGAAGAAAGAAGGACAAGGAGGAGAGGGAAAGACAGTGGAGAACAGAGAGATGAAGAAAAATAAGAAGAAGGAAAAAATTTGAATAAGGAGTAGGGGGAGGACAGTTACAGTTTCAGAAGAAAACAACTGCAATTTACAACACATGTTCTGAAATGGTTGGCAGAGAGGATAACAGTAGTGATGTCTGCTGGATTTGATTTGGTTGGAGCTTTGAAATAATAAATCATTTGTCTTTGCTCTCTACACCTCAACTTTTCCTACACTCAGGCTTGCATAAACTAAAGGTAATTAACTACAGAAATGTTAAATTATCAATTATCATCAACTATTAGCCATTAGAAGCAAGTCATTATTGGTTTTCAGTATCAGCTGTAAAATGTCCATGTCCTGCAGAACAATATGGCAGCTGTAAACAATCGACTCATGCTGATCTGTCTCTTCCCACAGAAAGCAGACAGCATGCACGACCTGCTCTTGGATGTCATCACATGGGTGGGCATCCTTTTGTCCCTGGTCTGCCTCCTTATCTGCATCTTCACCTTTTGCTTCTTCCGCGGGCTGCAGAGTGATCGCAACACCATCCACAAGAACCTCTGCATCAGCCTCTTCATCGCTGAGTCACTCTTCCTGGTCGGAATAAACAGAGCCGATCAGCCGGTAAGAAGGGTGGGATTTTCATTGTGTGTGTGCAATATACAGCGTGTGTATCAAATAATGCTAATAAAAACAAATATTTTGTGCACAGGCTAAATTTAAAAGAAACATGGCTTTTTATTCATGTTGAGTTGGCACAGGCTTAGCATAGCTGTCCGCTGACCAACACCACTGATCATACTGCATTGTTGGCAGAGTAAATTGTGAAATGTTTACTAACTTGCTGTCAGTGGTTGACCACATTGCTGCTACATGAATAAGAAACAGTAGATTTGGTACACGCAGCGTTCCCAGAATAAATCAAAAACAGAAGTTTGTCTGGGTGACTGTCAAACAAACCATCTCAGTGTACTCAAAGCCTGGTTTATTCAACTTTTTTTTATTAACTGTTAAAGGAAAAACCACCAAAAGCAGAGTTTACTGACATTGTTTTTACTGCAAATGCCCAGTTTTCCATGACATCACTAAAACATTGAGCGTTTCAAGCGTCCCCAGAATAATTATATTACATTTTGTGGTTATCTCAGACATGATTGCCAACCAAGGCTGAATAGCGGACGAAACCATCACTGTAACATCCAGCTACCAGCACAGTTAGGTTGTTATATTTAATGACTGGCAAATTAACCTAAATATTATAAATGTGTAGAGTACAGAAAACCTAATTTGGCCTAATTTGCCTGTCCTTTGGTCTGTCCCCATTTGCAACAGAGATAATTTACAATGCACAAAGTGCATATTAAGCACGCTTTTTCTATTTTATAGTCTATGCTTTAGCTTTGTTTTAGCTAAGTTCATGTTAATGCTATTGTTCAGCCTTCAGTTACTTTTTTCATTAATGCATGCCCTCCTCGGGCCTCTGTTGTTTGTGAGAAAAATGCTGTGTATGAAACACTATAAATTTCACAAACAAAGCCTGTGTGAGGCAGGATGAACATGGTTTCAACCTGCGTTTGTTAAATCCTGTCAGAGTGCTGTTAGAAGTTTCACACATGACACAAGTAATGCTAAACTGTGAAATTAAATTCACCTCATACAAATCTAGACTTGGTTAACAGACTTGTGTACACTGACTTCTTTTGCAAAGATGTTGCAAAACTCTTAATATTGATCATAAAGGTGTTGGCAAAGTGGTGTCACTTATTACGTTTATTGGTCTTATAAAAAGATTATTGCTTTGAAATTGCTTGCAATTATTACTTGTAAAGTATCTCTCAGCCTGAGAAGAACCTAACGTGTTTTGCTGTGAATGCTGCCAATATGTAGTATAATAATCTATTCATAAGAATGAAACATGCATTTAATTTTTAGATTAGAAGTTCTTGACCGCATTAAATCTTAGGATTAGACAATACATGAAATAAAACAGTGCACTCTGATACTTGGATTTGAACTTTGAGGTTTATTCTGGATCATTGTGCTGCTCTGAATCAATTTCAATACCATGTGCATTAAAGTGTCAAGTGAATCACATTTTTTTTTCATATTTAGCTTCAGCAAAGTTGTTCTTGAATGCAGCATGCTCTAAAGCTCTATGCTAGTACCAGATAACATTGATGGGCAAATGCCTCAACCCCCTCTGCTAAAATCAGTGATGTCCTCTTCAGAGCTGGTTGACTGGCCTAAATGGACTCTTGATTGTTGAAATGTTTTTCAGTGCCAAATCTATGATACTCTCCACAGCCACTTAGGCCTGGGCAAGTAGGGCGAAATTAACCTTATGTGTTATAACCTAATTGGTTATATCCTGTTTTTACCTCCCACTACCCAAAACTTGCCAGATTGTGACTTTTTGTTCTGGATAATGATGCACGACATTTACTTCTGTGTTCTGCTTTTGTGATTCACAACTGCACAGGAGCAACAACAATACAGCTATCTTCAGCTAAATGGAGAAAAGATTGCTCCTCTGGAACAAACAATCATTTGACAGCTTGAGATGTTAGCTTGTTAGCCAACTAACAGCATCTTGTGCACCTGCTTGTGCATGTAGATGAGGTTAATAGAGCTTTGTTACTCATGAAATCAAATTAACCCAACTAGTAAACCAGACTTCTACCACGCTGCTTTTTATATGCGGTATAGCAATGCACTTTTTCAGCAGGATAGCCGGTAACCGCAGAGGTTCTGATGACACCCATAAAACATAGTCTTGCTCTCATAGGGTGTGAAGAGATTTTTAAGGACATCTTGCTCCAATTTGCGAAGCAATTTCTACATATCAGCAACCTAACCAATATCAAACTCCAAGCCTAATGATGTACAGTGCACTTTTGGCTCAGCAAATTAGTGTCCACATGGTCTGCATTCCAGTCACAGCCCATGCTGTATAATCCATATGGTCTGCATTCAATATGCCAATCGCGGATTAGGACTTTAAACCTCACTTGGACGCAGGCACTTACACAAAAACCGTATGCGTCAGATTCTGAGATGAGACAATCCCTTTTAATTCTTCTGGGCAAGGTCATCCAAATATAATCAGCAATACTGTAGCAAACCTTCATCTGTGCGAGTACTGTCATAGTCTGCACCGTATTGCGTTCGTACAGGAAACAGTTTCGGACGTCTCGGTGCTAGGTAGCCTATGTTTTCTTTGTCTGTGAGCTGTTTGAATTAGCACAAAGTGTATTTCTGTGGGGGAGGAAGTGCTCAGGGCTGTATCCTTTATCTCCCCCATAGTATTCAAGAAGCCTTATAGCAGCCTCAGGCCTTTGCATCCCGTTGAGCGTTCAGTGAGAAAACATCCTTATTGCAAATTAACAGACAAAACAAATTTGATAGGATGTCTTTTGACATTGTGGTTTGTGTATTTCCTCTTTGTGTGTTTGTGTGGGAGGGATCATGCGTCTTCGTATGTATATGTGCTGCAGTATTTGTGTGTGCCGTTCTCCTGTTAATTACTGGTGACTATTTGTGACCTCCATTAACATCCTCAGCGTCACTTAGCTCGCAGCCGGTTAAGCAGTAATTCCAGCAGGAAAACCAAATGACTTTGCATAAGCAGACACTTTTTTTTTTTTTTTTTTTTTTTTTTTTTTTAGAGGTTTTTTTGTTTGCATTTGTGTGTATTTTTGGGGCCCGGAGACTGGGTGATCATTAGAAATGGAAATGAGTGACTCCCTCACCCCCTAAACTCATTGTCTCTCAGACATTAGGTAATTGTCTCTCCCTGCAAACCCCGTCCATAATAAAAGTCTGTCTTTTGGCTCTCCCATTCAGTGATTTAGGAGTGACTCTTTTGATTAGAACATTGCCGTGAATGTGACGGGCCAGATCGCAGCGCTCATTTTTCCCTCGCCTTCTTTTCTTAAGCACCGCTCTTTTCTTCCCATCCCATTGCCTAAATTGTTAATGTGGTTTTAGGTTTGATACCCCTCTTTCATTTTCCTACTACTCACCCATTGCAGTCTCAATTTATTTTTTCTCTCTTTTTTCTACATTCATGAGACTCTCTCACAGGGTTTTCTCACGGTATTTTATCACCTGCCTCTTTTACATTCCTTTCATCCATCACCATTCACAGGCTACTAACAATCTGACTTCAATGCCGTTCACTCACTTTTGATATGAATGTATAACCACTGGTGGGTGCAAGTGTTATAATTTTTATTGGATATTTGATAAGTTCAATTGCGCAAGAAATTTAATGAAAAAATTCCTGGTAAAAGTGTATTTTGATGACAGAGTTTACTGAAAAACATACAGTTTAGCTCTAGTAATGGCATAAAAACTGTAAATCTCTCCCAACTATTCTGCGTCGAAACTAATGCTACCGCTCCGTTTTTCCAAGCTCTAAAATATTTCACATTTTATATGTGATTTTTCTTTTCATGCTCAACTGCTGAGTCACTTTTGCAGCAATTCCACTCATTTTTGTTCATCTCTGGCATTGACAAAAATAATATTGTATTTTCAAGTGTTGCCAAGTTGTTCGCCTTCTTCACCACACCCTCTCTTCTCTCTCAGCTCTTTTGAAAGTGCTTTTGTACTTGTGTTTGAAATGTGGTCAATCAGCAGAGGCTGCAGCACCAACTTGTCACTTGTATTTTTTCATTATCTTCTTAGATGACTTGTAGAATGGAGACGCGGTGTAAAGTGTGAAGGAGGCTCAACTATTATTGCTATCTTGGAGTGATTTTGAGTCATTCTGTCGCCTGTAATTGCTGTTATAGTATGCTATGATTGTGAGTTCCCTCTATTTATGTTTGCTTTATCCTCTCCCTCTCCAGTCTGTTCCAGTATTGGCAGACCAATTTTTAATCCCTCACGTTTCCTTCCTTATGTGAATATGATAAATGATTACTTTCTAAGTCTGACTCATACCCTTATCGCCTGCAGTGTTTGTGTCTTTTTTTTTCCACTTTCTAACTCATCAGTGCAAGTGTCCAGCATATTAAATATTTCCTGGGCATTATTGTGTGCAGTGTTGCTTTATTTTTAAATCCTCTCCATCTTTTCCTTTCCACAACAGATTGCCTGTGCAGTCTTCGCAGCCTTGCTCCATTTCTTCTTCTTGGCAGCCTTTACCTGGATGTTCCTGGAAGGGGTGCAGCTCTACATCATGCTGGTAGAGGTGTTCGAGAGCGAGCACTCCAGGACTAAGTACTTCTACCTGGCAGGATATGGAGTGCCTGCTGTCATTGTGGCCGTCTCCGCTGCAGTGGACTACAGGAGCTACGGCACTGACCGAGTGTAAGGACAGAGGGGTGGCAGAGAGAGCGTAGCACGAAGGAAAGGATGAATGATGGGGCGAGGGAAGAAGGGAGGGAGGCTGGAGTGCCTGCTGTCATTTTGGCTGCGTCTGTCACAGTGGCCTCTACAAGCTGTGGCACTTCTGAGGCGTCAATACAGAGAGGTTGAAAGAGGCAGAGAAAGAAGGAAGAGGAGGTAGCGTGGGGACAGGCAGGGGAGAATGCACCACAGAGTGCCTGCAGAGCACAGCAGTGATAATGTGTGAATATGGAAGGATTTAGCGGGTGAGATAGGAGGAAGGGGTGCACGGTGGAGCAGACTGAGGGGGAAAAGAAGTGGTTCAGGTGTGAGGGTGTGAGAATGGAAGGGATGGAGTAGTCTGTCATGGTGTACACACGTCCACGCTGGTTTTGCACTTGTGTATGCTAAAAAAAGCTGACTTCCCTGGAGGAAGTGCAGAAAAGTGATGAGGGATGAGGACATACATTAGGAGCACATGGTTATGTATTCATGCATGCTTCATTTGTCCGAAAGAAGGCACAGGGTTAATACAAGAAACAGTAGCCAGCATCTTTCGTTCTTAATATGGAAATACATAGTAGGCCACCTACAAATGCACAGGAGTTAACATAATTACACTTTAACATGCATGACCTGTCCCTCCCGTTCATTGTAGACCTCTGAAAAAGAGCCCACATTTTATTCATACATTGCATATACATATTATTCATGTGCATAATGTTGTTAATGATACCCTATATAAGTCTTTAACCTCTCCTCTATTGTGTAACTGTGTAAAATTATAAGAACTGAGGAGGAACTATACAGTGTGGATGTTGCATTTAGGAACTTGTGTAAGAAAAATCTCTGTGTCAATGGTTATAAATTAGGGACTCCATAGCGGAAGTGAAAAATGGAGGGACACTATATGACTGTTAAATGATTCAAATGCTCAAATGCTCTTGTTCCCTGCTTCTCTTGGGGCCTTTTGTAGTTCACAGCTTGCAGCTTTCCACCAGCTCTGTATCAGCTCACAGAGGTCTGAAGACAGAGAGAGGGGTTGAATTTAGCAGCGTTTAACCGTCCGTATGCCACTTAGATCAATATTTCATTGTGGGATGATCATTAAAACATGAGAGTGTGAATGCCAGGCTCAGGATGAATAATCAGACAGCATGCCATTAGCCAACAGGGTAGAAGACAATAGCTATGTTGTAACAATAAAAATGCAAAATGAAGTGATTTGTTTTGGGAGAGTAACATAGAGCCCATCACACAAACCCCGCTGAATTCAGTGAGGGAGTAAAATGATTCATGTGGCCAAAAAAATATTATATTATGTTTTAAAATAATATTTCAACAAAACATTCAGTGCTTCTGCTTTGAATGGCCTTAAGCCTCATAAAAAGTAGTTCAGTAGAGGAGCAGCTTAAATACCAAAGTACATTTCATTAAAAGCCGAAAATAAGTTACATGACTCATTTATCAGTCCAGCCTTGAAAATGGCACAGCTTATCATGTTTGACAAAAACATTGAGACAAAAGCTCTGGAAATATCATCTGCCATCCCTGCTGTGTCACCTTCTCACATAATGTCCCCCCCACCCACCCCTCAATTCTCACCCATATTAGCCAGTGGCACTGAGTCTCATTCACCTCCTGTAATGAAGGTTGCTATGACTTAGCGAAGGAGCCCTAATGGTGGATACAGTGACACAGGCAGGGACCCGTAATGGAGGACTCTCTAATGTGGTGGAAATTGAAAGATTAATAATTCAAAAGCAGCTGGCCATGAATCAGTCGGACATTTTGCTCCAGCGGTTTTTCTCTGGCACCTTTTGCTGCAACCCGTTGGGTCTGACCTCAGTGGAGGGCACTCTGGGACATTTTTTTTTTTTTCCCTCCCCTTTCCTGCTTGCTACAGTTGATGAATGAAGATTTCTGGGGCAGTAAAATTTAGCATATACCAGTATTTCTTTCACTACCAATGCTAAAGCTTGTGGTCAGAAATGAATGTGTGTGTGGTTATGTTTGTTCATGCATGTCTTCCTCTGTCTGCTTGTGTGGGGGTACATGTCTGTGTGTACATATTGTCTGTGGTTGTGTGTGTCTCTTTTCTCCCCTTTAACCTCACCACTGTCATTTCCAGACTCCATAAATAGCCCTATGTGAAGGCTGCATCCATAACTCAGTATTCAAATGAACACAGTCATGTCATATTTTTGTGACCGCAGGATGTGGCCGCGTCATATATCTGTGCCCTAAGGGGGAAGTTAAGGTTTATTTATCACAGGTGCTCATCCCTCGCTGTCCCCTCCTCTCTGTGTGATGTATGTTTGAGTTGTGTGTACAGTCTGTTTGCTTCATCCTGTAGCACCTTTCACACTGTTCTTCATCTCTTTCACTTTTTCACCCTCCCCAATTCCTTTCGTCCATCCTCTATCGGGATGTGTTTGATATACTGTATGTCATGTAATGGACTACTTTCCCCCACTCTGTTCCTCATTGCTCTCTGTGTGTGTGTGTGTGTGTGTGTGTGTGTGTGTGTGTGTGTAACTATGATACATGTCCTGTACTCTGATGGTAAATCCCTGCTACCCTACATCCATCTGAGA